>CM039724.1:19969133-20569133 GCA_022539455.1 Dendrobium nobile | reverse complement strand
CAAGTATTACCCTTAGGATTACTTGCGAACTCAAGTATTTCCTATCAACTTGCTCACACAAGAGAACATAGAAGCATAGAAGTGAAGAGGATTTACTTATCACTCTAAGATAAACGGTATAAGGGTAAACACAAATCTAAAGGCAGTCTTAGAGACTTCCTCTCATGAGTAGAAGATCTTGAGATCGTCAGCACCCAATATCTTTGAAACTTCTTTCCTTGAGTGCGTTTATAGCTGATAGGCATTTGGATTGACTTGTTCTTCGATGATGTATGGGTCACCCATATGCTTGCCAGTTTGTTGAGTGCCGATTAGCAAGTATCATCATTTGCCTACTTCAGAATGAGGTCACCTGGTTGGAAGGCATTCTCCCTGATACGCGACTTGTAATATATGGCCATTCTTCTTTTGACTTATTCTTTAAGGGTGGTTTTTGCTCTTAATTCCTCCAGCAAATCTATTGTCATTCACAGGCCTTCTTAATTAGTCGCCAAAGTTCATCTTCTTTATGCTTAGTAGTGGTGACCACCAATTGATTGTATAGGTTAAGCTCCACATGTAGTACTATCTTGACACCATGGGAGAGTGAGTATGGTGTATGCCTATTCATCGATGATGGGGTTGTCCTCCGAGCCCATAAGATTGAGGGAAGCACGTCCAGACAAATGCCTTGCAAATTGCTGACTTCCTCAAGGTCTTGTCGGCAACCCATGGCCCATTGTTGGTGATAATGATGAGAGGAACACCGTGTTGTTAGATTATATCAGTCAAGATTAAATTCCTTATTACCTTGATAGTGATTTTGGGGAGTGTCTTGGCTTCTATTCACTTGGGGAAATTGTAGACCATGGCCAAAAATGAATTTTGTTTTCCTGGTTGAAGGTGGGAATGTTCCTATCAAATTCATTCCCCAAACAACGAATGACCATGGGCTACCGATTAGCTGTAGCTTGAGTAAGCTCTATAAATGCATAGGAGCGAATTTCTGGCATTGAGAACATCTTGAAAATTCCTTTTCCTTAGAGTTGGCTAGAGGTATCCTTTAGGATTCCGTGGGCGAGTGTCATTCCTTCTGAGTGATTATTGCACTTGCTTGAGTGGACCTCATTGAACACTGCTTTATTATCTTCTTATCTGACACAACTCAAGTTGAGATATGTCGTTGACCTTTAAATAATTCTTCTCCTACATCAAGTAGTTTGCTGTCTTGATTTTAAATTGTCGATGGTCATCAATTTCTACATTGATTGCTACTGTCTTCAAGTACTCTATGAATGGATCTATCCAATTTGTTGGGTTGCTGGTCTCAATCTAAATGACTTCCTTCTCTTCAATGGTTAGTCTTATGACTTTCACTATTGGTTGCCCATTAGGATTCCCTTGTTTGGAAAGGAGATCAACGAGTTGTTTTTGGTCTCTTGGAATTTGTAAAATTTTGATGTACGCTAACTTGACAATTTCTACCTTCACTATGAATAGATACTTCAGAAATAGCTCGTCCCTTCGTATTATCCATTGATTTGGTTCACCATTAGTTGTGATTCAGAATATGCAACTAATTGTGTTTCCACTAGCCTTGAGGTGAGTCATAGGATAACAAGTAAAGCCTCATACTCAACTTGATTATTTGTAATATTGAACTATATGCTCACCACCTGAGTGATGATCATTCTTGTTGGGCTCCTTAAAACCATGCCCACATCAACTCCCTGCTCGCTGAAGGCATTGTTGATGTAGAGTGTCCAACAATATTGTTGAGTTGTCTGACTCGCACCTTAATCGTTGAAGTCCTGTTAGGAAGTCGACGGGTGATTGAGCCTTGATGGTTGTTCATGTCATGTTGGTAATCTGGAACTCGCTTAGTTCCAATGACCATTTGAGCAATATCCCAAGTGACCAAGTTTGGCTAGTACAACTTTTAGTGGGTGGTCGATTATCATTTGAATTGGATGGGCTTGAAAGTAAGGTTGCAATTACTTGGTGATGCAGACATCGGTACGAAGATTTGGCGCATCTATCACAGGAGGCATCGTAAATCGACGGCTATAATTTAAATCTTCAATTATGAGTTAATTTTCTGAATTTTAGTTCTTATTTGATGTATTTCCTGTTTTACCCCTAGGTTGATTTATGTGAGTGTTGTGGCCCAAGGGGCAATTTTGTATTTTGAGTTTTCTTATGTTGTGGCCTATATATAGGGCCTTAAGCTATTGTAATAGAGATGATTATTGATATTAAAAATTTGTGTTCCACACTTATGTTCTTTTGAGAGAACGTTAGTGAGATTCCTATGGGAAGGAATCAGAGTTTTCACCAGCCGCAGGATGGGTCTGGGCTCGTGACTTGAAGTCCCTTGGAGAAGGGCAAAGAATCACCCGTCAGTCTTCGGAAGAGTCCAAGGCTTGCGGTTTTTGTCTCCTATCTTTTGTTGTTGTTTTTGTTCCTTCTTATTGTTCCTAGTTTTCATCTTCATCCTCTACCTACGACCACCATCATCTTCTCCATCTCCAAGCCATCGTCTCCATTTCCACCATAAGCCGTCGGCCACCTCACCAGAAAATCCTCCAAATCGCCGGCCATGGCTCCCAAGCCGTCGGCCTCAACCCCACCTCTTCCCATGGCCATGCCTCCTTCCAATTTGGGTTGGCAAAATCGAGAGGGAAAATTCATGACAATTTTGGATTTCAAATTTCAAATTTGAAATCTTTCCTAGTTGGGTTTGATCCATATTTGGAAGGTTTTAACTCTCCAATTCAAAATTCAAATTTGAATTGCAAGGAGATGAGTCATTAATCCCTCCAAATTAAATTAGAGCTCCCTTGCCACCGGCCTCATCTTTTCTCCTCTCTCATTGGATTTCCTAATTTGGGGTGCATGGCATTAGGACTTATTTTGAAATTCAAATTGTTTAAATTTTGAAATTCAAGTTTCTTTCCTATTTTAGTTCACCTATTTTTGGAAAGTGCTTAATTGAAATCAATTTAAATTTTAAACTTAAATCTGATTTATTGTCTCACTTTCTTAATTCCTAAATTCAAATCTAAGAGCATTAAATCACCTCATTAAATCCCCTTCCTGGCTTTGAAAACCGCCGGCCCCCTTAATGCTGGGATTAGGAATTCTTTCCTAAAACCATCACCCTTATTTGGAAATATTTCCTCTTTCCTTCCAGCCGTGATATTCAAAGCTCAAGCCATTAATTACTTCCCTAGGCTGAGAGTGGAATAAGGAAATAAATTCCCTAAATCTCTCTACATCAGTCTCTCTTTTGGAAATATTTCAAAACCCCCTAAATCTCCTCCTGATCGAAATTGTTCAAGGCCCAAGCTCTAGTTTATTTCCTAAAACTTGAAATTAGATTTTGGAAATAATTTCTTCCCCATATTCCCGTCAACCTCCTTATAGGTGTTTCTCAAAATCTGTCTACATTAATTTGCTCTCCTTTGGCAAGGAACTTGGGAGCATCCTTGTGGGCTCCGAAAATTCGGCCCCGGCCTCCCTGCTGCGTGATTTCTTTTTTTTTTTTTTATTCCGCGAGGGAGTTTTAACTGACTAAGTTCCGGGGTAAATTTTGGAAGGCAGATGGGTTTGTAGATAAGACACTACCCAGAGATTTCGCCCTCATTTTGCGAGGACTTTATGATCTGAGTTCTGGTTTCCTATAGGCGCAAGCCCCTATAGTTAATTACCCCTCCTGATCACGAGAGAGAACTTTCGATTAAGGCTAGTCGTCAATCAGATATGTAGAGAATACGTGTATCTGACGTATAGTAGCAGCAATAGATTTGGAATTTGGAAATTAGGTTTGGAAGTTTGGAATTTGAAGGGTTTGGATATCGGGAAATTGTGTCTGAATTTGGGTATTTGAAAAGTTTTGGAAATGTTGGAGACTGAAAAATTTGATATTTAAAATAGAAACTTCATTATCTTGCACTTAAAGCGAATGGTGGGGGAATGGATGATAGACACGATCAAGATCCCATGGTTCCGTCGTCCCGGGCCATCGTGGACCCTGGTCTGCTCAGTCAGAGGAGGTAGTCGACCCAACCTGACAGAAGGATCCTTGTCGGCAGCCATGGGTTGCTTCGTCCAAGGGGACCTTGTCGACCTAGGGTGAATGTTTGTCTAAGAGGATAAATTTGAATCCACCTTAGCTTACAGAGGGCTTTGTGCCCTATCGATCATATCCTATTGATTCATATCTCAAAGATTTAACGCCATTAAGGAGCGTATTGGCTCTGGCCATAACCGCTATCTGTGGTGCCATTTGGCGGCAAAACCACTCGGTTCAGAGGGCCCCGGGTCATAACCGTTTATCTGCAGTGCCATTTGGCGGCGAAACTGCCGGTTAGAGGACACGTACCACGTCCTTACTAGCAAGAGATTGTTTGAGAATGGATCCTAGTGATATTTTTGACTAGGCATTTGGCTCTTTGTGAGTTAGAGTAAATTTCAATTTGTCCACCTCGGCAAACTGTTGCGGAGCGCGGATGAATTTTGCTTTAAGTTTTTGATGGATTTATTTCATTTTAAATATTTTTAGGATTTTTGGGATTTTGAGATTTTTTGGATTTTGTGGAGTTTTGGGAATTTGAAAGTGTTTGGTCCATTGAGATTTTCATTCAACACGGCCATCATCGGGGTGTTCGGGGGCATTCCCTTTATGGATTGAACCTTGTCAACTCTATCGTGCTGTCGACAAAGGATCGGGTTTCGTAGGCTTTATACCCTTTGATAGTGAATTCTTATTGTTGTAGGCCTTGAAGGCCTAATATGAATGTATTAAGACAAATATGACGGTCGCCACAACCGTATATTTGTTTGTTGGTTCGAACCCTGTCGACTTCTATTGACCCGTATAGAAGGATCGGTTTCGAACCTGAATTCACTTGTCAACCCGCGCAGCATCCCTAGACGTCACGTGTGTACCAATAACACGCTCGCCGGGGCCCATGCGGGTTGAGAATATATTTCCCCCTTTAGTGTACCTATGTGTATACAATTTATAGTGCACGTGCAGGGGGTATTTTTGAAATATTTATAGATGCCTTCTGTCTGCTTATACGGATATTGCAGATCCGGTGGCGTGGCGTAGCAGCTTTTTGAATTGAGTTGTTCGCTGCTTTATACAGGTAGACTGTCGTGCACTATTTGTTGATTTTTGTAGGCGGATCATAGTGCACTAACTAATCTCCTGCCTTACTCGTAGGTTCTTGCATTTGTTGTGATCAATTGGTATTTTGTATGCAGATATCATTGTGTGGGTATCAATTTAATTGAAGAGCTTGGGCCTGTTTAATTTCATCATCCCTTACTCCGATAGTGATTCTCATTTGGATGAACAGGTTTGTTCATTAGTGATTATATTATCATTTGAGGGTCTGATTCTCAACTTGTGTACTCTTTTGAACATACAGCCTCCATCTGATCTTGGTTGAATAATTATGATTATCAATTAACACTTGGATATCACAAATCCCTCTTGCTATTTTATTGCATTTTTATTTGATTCTTGCTAGCATGTGAACTGTAGGGTTATAGCGCATTCACTGTGCATCGTCCCTAGTGTACTCACTTGTATATATACTAGCACTGGTTATTGGATGGATTGTGCTCCTCACATATCCCCAATACTGGCATTACTTATTAAGACCGTATATGCTTATTTGTAAGCATAATATGAGGTGAGTGTTTGAAGCCAAATGTCATCATTCTAGAGTTTGATGTCGTGACTCATAATCATGTCACTTTCTTCCATTTCACTAGAGTTTGTGAGCAAGTTGTATTGGCAACATCATTGTCTATTGCAAATTATTGTTTTCTTGCATTTTGATTGGTATAAGAACCTTTCCATATTTATTTGGAAACTCTATTAGCACTTTGATTGTGATGCCACCACATTTGTCGTACACCTTCTACTAGTATGTCAAATGTTTTCGTAGAGAAATCCTTTGTAGAACATAAGAGGCACTTATTATCACTTGTAGTTTGATGGATTGAAAATCATAACAGATCTTATGCTCACTTCATTTGATTTTAAATCGAATATGAGCCTAAGTACAAATTGGCTCAATGTTTAAATCAAGTCCCCCGAGCTCGAGTTCCTTGTCTCAATGTGCAAATTCAAGTCTCATTTTCATTTGAGTTTGAGCCCAAATGTGATTTGATGTGTCCCAATCAAGCTTAAGCACAATCCTTTTTAATTGTTCAATTTCAATTTGAATTGTTCAAGTTCACTTAAGTCCAATTTGGCCCAATCAAGTTCACAAGTTCGCTGTTGACTTATCCAAGTCCTTGTTCAAATTCAAAAGTCCACTATGGTTCGAGCTTGATTCAAGTTTGAATTCTTGTAGTCATTTGTTGCAAGCCCGAGTTTATATTAAATCTCAATTTAACTTAGGTTCAAATATTTTATAAGTCATTTTATTGTGCAAATATGAATCCAAGTCCAAGTCCACAAATTTATGATTGAGTTCAAGTATAGTTCAAGTTCCAT
The DNA here is from genome assembly GCA_022539455.1 of Dendrobium nobile. Taxonomy (NCBI): domain Eukaryota; kingdom Viridiplantae; phylum Streptophyta; class Magnoliopsida; order Asparagales; family Orchidaceae; genus Dendrobium; species Dendrobium nobile. The sequence goes on along the minus strand of CM039724.1, from coordinate 20,562,637 downwards.
ATGAACCTCCTTTGTTCGTCTAGTCCCTTGCTGTTTTGCAAAGTTTGAGTCCAAACTGTGCTTGATTCAAACCAAGTCCAAATTGTTCGTTTGATTCAAATCTTAAATTATGGTTCATTTAAGTTCCAATTTAGGTTCAAGTTAAGCTCAATGTGACTTAGTCCAAGTTCTTGCTCGAGTACAAGCTCTATTTTGTTGTTTTGCATGTCATTCGAGTACAATCAAGTCTAAGTCTCAAATTATTCTCTTGAGTTCAAATGAGATCCAAATGTAGCAGTATTTCACCCGAAATTTCGGCAGCCTTCCGGCGTCTCCCCCGTTTAGGGGAAAATTACGGAAAACTGGGCCTTTCCCACCACGCTAAGAAAAGTGTGTATGGTAGGTGCCCTCTTTCGAGGACATCGCGGTCGTGTTATTTTCGATCCCCCACTACGCTAAGAAAAGCGTGCATGGGTGTTTTTGCAAAAAAAGTATTTATTTATTTATTTTTGAAAATATTTTGTAAGCAAGGCAGTTGTTTCCCCGCAAGCGGGTACTTATGGGTATCCTCGCTTCGTCGTGCGCATCGCACCGGGATCCCTTCCCACCACGCTAAGAAAAGCGTGCATAGGCGGGGTTTCCAAGGCGATACGAACTTCGAAGAAGGAATTTGGGTGATTACCCGCTTCGTCGCAAGCGTCGGGACGCACTCCCTCCCACCACGCTAAGAAAAGCGTGTATAGGTGGTCGTTTTGTCTCAACGTATGCGATGAAATCGGGTTCTTGGAGTTTTAGGGTTTAGAAATTTTATACCTGCGCGGGGTGCGTAGATGTCGGCACGAGAATCGAGGGAGCGAAGCATTATCATTTTATTTTGCATTTAATCATGATCAACCATAATTAATTATGACTGATCATAATTAATTATAATATAAAATTAAAATGGTTCTATTTAATTATAATTAATTATAAATAACCTATATTAATTATAAATAATTAATATTAATTAGTTTTAATTTAAAAATATAATAATTAATCATAATTAATTAATATCAACCTCAATTAAGATTAACCATAATTAATTAAGATTAATTATGATTAATTACTTAAAATTAATCATAATTAATTATAATAATTATAATTAACCTAATAATTACAGTTAATAAAAATAATTAATTATAATTAATCAAATTAAGTTTTAGTTAAAACCAATTAAAATTAATTACTTAATATTAATCTGTAATTAATAATAATAATTAAAAATTAATTAACATTAATTTTAATTAAAATTAATGTTAATTAATTTTAATTAAAATTATTTAACCCCTCGCCCTTTCTCTGCTTTGGTAGATTTACGGGATACAGCCGAAGAAGCGCACGATGGAGAGAAAGCTACCTTCATAACCAGTAAACTCCCTTTGTTGCTTCCGTTCAAATGTTGTAACTTCCGATTCAGGAGGAATCGTCGAAAGTGGAGGCGACTAGGGCTTGAGGTGTCGGCAGTGGAGAAGGTGACGGAATGGGGTGTCGAGTTGCACAGGTAAGGAGAATGATCTCTCCCTCTTTCTCTCTCTCTCTCTCTCACGGGATCTGGTCGAAGGGGTGCGAGAGGCAGCGACGAGTAGAGGAGATGGGTTTGGCCAACTGGAGGTTCGGTCGTTGGGGAGGTGTTCGGCTGAGTGGGGAAAGCAGGCTCGGGAGGTTGGATGTCGAGTGGAGAAGCAGAGAAGAAAGGCTTCGTTTGGGTCGGTATTTAACGACCTCAGAAATCAGCGATCGAGGAAGCGTACGCAGGAATCCTGCGAGGAGACTTGGACGGCGCCGAATCGGCGTGATTTCGGCAAGGTATCCCGGATCCGACGGGTAAGGGCAGGTATACACATTGGATTTCTTCCTTCTTTCTTTCGTTCTCTGAGTTTTGGTCAATAAATGCCCCCCAACAAATGTGGTACGTGACTAGAGCGAATCACGTTTGTTTTAAGCTGTTCGGCCTTGTGGATCTCCAGATATTTATTCTAGATGTCACACTAAAGCTTTCATTTAGTGGATCTCCAAAATTTTAGTTGGATGTCACACTAAGGTTTCTTTTAGTGGATCTCCAAAATTTGTTTGGATGTCACACTAAAACTTTCTTTGTTTATAGATCTCTTGGATGTATCAATAGATGGTTGAGATACTGATTTCTTTTGTCCTGTGTTTTGTGCTGCCGACATTGATGGAGAATTGCTTGATTTGTCTTTATTGACTTGTCAGGTGGTTTTTGTATCTTCGGCCCTATGCTTCTAGCTTTGGCGGGCTTGATGAAGGAGTAGATGTTAATGACCTAAACCCTTAGGTTTGTATTAGGTCGATGGCGAAAAGTCATCGGTCCAGAGCTTTGTGCATAATAGACTTGTTGATGATGGAATCCACTTAGTTCAGCCTTGGGCTTTTCATGAACTTTGGGATAATTTTCTTCGGTCCCCTTGCTTTGTGCTTTGGCGGACTTGTTGAAGAAAAATTCATTCGATCCTCGCTTTGTGCTTTATGGATTTGTTGAAGGATTTGCAGGTTTTGGATTCAATTGATAGCACCGAACGTAGGTAGTATCTTGATCCTTAACCACTTGAGAAGACTTTAATCTGAATCACTTGAGTTCATCAGATCGAGCTAGAATTTGACAGCTCTTCGTCCTCTGGTTGTTGAGATGGGGGTTCCTCTACTGCGGCCTTTCTTATGGCTTGTTGAGTAGACGGAGCTGCCAGCGATCCGGCCATATTTGGGCTTGTTGGATCCGACCTCTTACACCCATTCAGACTTCAGACTTGAGCTATGGGAATCACGCTTCCCAATGCTGATTTCATTGAAGTTGACGGATTTGGAGTCATCCTTCGTGGTTTTGGATTTTGGAGCCTACGAACATTTGGTAGTTGCTCGAGACTCAGCTTCCCACTAGAACCTTGATTTTCCAGTCGTTTTGGAGAACTTTGCAGACTACGGGTTGACGAAGTGGGGGTTCCGCTACTACGGCCTTTCTTATGGCTTATTAAGTAGACAGAGCTGCCAGCGATCCGGCCATATTTGAGCGTGTTGGATCTGACCTTTTACACCCATTCGAACCTTAAGCTTCAGGCTGTCGAAGGACTTAAAGCTTCTTCGGCTCAATTTTGTAGGAGTGTGTAGCCACAAAAATCTCTTTCTTGACTTTTGAGTCTTGGTTTGTTGGAGAAGACGGTGTTTCTAACTCTTGAAAGATCACCTGCATATACTTTGGAAAACAAATATTTATATATATATTTTTTAGCATAAAAGAATATCTAGATTGATAATTTTAAATATTTATTCGGGGATCTCGGCATGCAGTGCGGTGTCGACCCGAATAAATATTTAAAATGCCCCCTATCTCGCAGGTACATTTTAGAATTGAATAAATTTGGAATTTTAAGATTTTAAATATTCATTTGGGGATCTCGGCGTATAGCACGATGTCGACCCAAATGAATATTTAAAATGCCCCTATCTCACAGGGACATTTTGGATAGGCTTTATATCTTTGAGATTTTAAATATTTATTCGAGGATCTCGGCACGCAGCGCTATATCGACTTGAATAAATATTTAAAATGCCCCCAGTCTGATGAGGGATTTTGAAATGCATTCTTGCTATACAAGAGAATTTCAAAATGTGAATGTAAGCATGTATTGATAAATACGCATATAACACTTTGATCATCATAAAATACATTAGACATAATATTTTTATGTATAATACTTCTTTAAATGTCGGCCGTTGATGGGCGGCATAGGCCTCTGACCATTCAAATCGATCAATTGATATGCTCCTACTTGGTACACTTTCTCAATGACTAATGGGCCTTCCCAATTGGATACGAATTTACCATCAATTTTTCGGTGTGGGATGATTGGTCTTCTTAGCACCAGGACCAATTCCCCTTCTTGAAATGTTCGAGGGCGCACCATCCGATCAAAGGATTTTGCCATTCTTCCTCGGTAGATTTCCAGGTTTTGTTGAGCTTGTAACCTGCGTTCATCAAGTGCATCGAGCTCTTCCATTCTGAGCGGGCATTTTTCTCTTGAGTGAGATCGTTCTGGATTGCTGCCCGGAGTGACGGTAGTTCAATCTCCAATGGTAATACATCTTCGACTCCAAACACCAGAGAGTAAGGAGTGGCTTTTGTTGGCGTCTTGTAAGTTGTACGATAGGCCCATAGAGCTTCTGCCATCTTCGTATGCCACTCTCTTTTATTCTTGGTGAGAATCTTCTTCAACAATTTCACCAGCGTCTTGTTGAAATCCTCTGCCAATCCATTTGCCCTTGGATTATATATGGACGAATATCGCCAATCGATTTTATGCCGCTCAACGAACTTGTAAATTTTTGTACTCTTGAATGCAGTACCGTTGTCTGAGATTATGCGGCGTGGAACACCAAATCTGTAGACAACGTTGTGGGTGAAAAAGTTGATCACATGCTCAGATGTGACTTCTCTGAACGGAGCCGCTTCTGCCCACTTTGAAAAGTAGTCTGTTGCTGCTAGAATAAAGCGATGTCCCGCTGAAGACGGTGGATCTATTGGCCCAATAATATCAGTACCCCAGCATTCGAATGGCCAGGATGCTATTGTTGGGTATAGTGGATTTGGTGGTTGATGTATAACATCACCGTGAGTTTGACATTCGTGGCACCTCTTTGCGTGGTCAATACAATCTCTCACCATGGTCGGCCAATAGTAACCCATCCTTTTGATTTTAGCAGCCATCTTAGGACATGACTGATGTGCTCCACAAAGTCCTTCGTGAACTTCTGCTATCACTTTATCAGCTTCCCTGGTCCCTAGGCACCTTAGCCACATTTGATCAAAGGCTCGTCTGTACAACATGTCATTGATAAATGCGTATCGCAACGCCCTTTTTTGAATTTGTGCGGCCATAAACTTTTCTGTCGGGAGTTTGTTTTCCTTGAAGTAGTCAATGAATGGCTGTCTCCAATCATTTTCGACTTCAATATCTAAACAATGCCACCACGATTCTGAAGCTTGACTAGCTTTATGTCTCTTGGCCACGTGATATTCTTCTAAAAAATTCTCCATGGCAATCTGATGGAAAGGTTGAGGGTCAACTGGAGTTTCATCCTGCTGATTTGAATCTGGAATTCCTTCTACTCTCGGGAATTGTAATAGAGCGGACTCCAAGACCCTACGAGTGTAAACCCCGATGAATATAGGACTCTCCTCATTGATGTTCTCCATTTCGTTAGCTAATTTGGCCAGACAATCTGCTTTAGCATTCTGTCCTCGAGGAACTCGAGCTATTTCAACATTTGATACTTGCTTCAGAAGCTCGAGGGCTCGCCGATGGTAATGGGCCAATTCAACTTTGCCAACTTTATAAATACTGAGAACCTGATTTATCACGAGCTGAGAATCACCAAAGATTTGGAGATGTTGGATTCTGACATCGATCGCAATCTCCAGCCCTGCTAATAGAGCTTCGTACTCAGCTTCGTTGTTGGTTCGAGGTTCAGTCAAACTGAATGAGAACCTCATTATGCCTCCCTCGGGTGCTACGAAAATGAGACCGATGCCGGCTCGGGCTCTTGCAATATTCGGAGGTCGGACAGGTCTGATAGATGATGCCCCATCAAAGTACTTCTCCCAGAACGGTAGCTTTTCATCCTCCCGACCTGCATTATTTGCTCATCGGGCAAATCATCATTTAGTGGGGAATCCGCTGGGATCGGATGTGCAGCAAAAAAATCTGCCAAGGCCTGTCCTTTCACCGCCTTCTGTGGCATGTATATGATTTCAAACTGCAATAACAATACTGCCTACCTGGCTAGACGATCTGTCAATGCTAGTCTTGTCATCAAGAACTTCAGCGGATCGATCTTCGATATCAGGGTGATTTTATGGGATAACATATAGTGGCGGAGTTTCTGAACTGCAAAAATCAGCGCCAAACAATGCTTTTCAATAGGAGAATAACGACTTTCTGCTCCAATCAACCTTCGACTGATGTAGTAGAACGCATTTTTTTGCCTTCTTCATTATTTTGGGCCAATAGTGCTCCGAGGGATTCTTCTAGTGCAGCTGTATACAGTATAAGAGGCTTCCCCGGAATTGGCGCTGCGAGAATGGGTGGATTCAACAAATATCTCTTGATGCTGTCAAACGCCTCCTGACATTCTGCATCCCATTTGAAACGGACATCTTTCTTCATTAGCTTTGAAAATGGCTGGCACCTACCCGATAGATTTGATATGAATATCTGAATGAAAGCCAGTTGTTCTTGCAGTGAGCGAAGCTGTCGAAGGTTATTTGGAGGTGGCATCTCCATGATCGCCTTGATCTTGTTGGGGTCGACTTCGATACCTCGATGACGGACAACGTACCCCAAGAATTTGCCGGAAGAGACCCCGAATGCACATTTGAGAGGATTCATCTTCAGATCAAATTTTCTGATTCTTTCAAATACGATTCTAAGATCTTTTAAGTGATCATTTCGGCCAAGACTTTTGACGACAAGGTCATCTACATAACACTCAATCTTCTGATGTATCAAATCATCAAATATGTGAGTCATCGCCCGCTGGTAGGTGGCACCAGCGTTCTTCAGGCCAAAGGGCATGACTGTGTAGCAGAAAATCCCGATGGGTGTCCTGAATGATGTATGCTTTTCATCTTCGGGCGCCATCTTGATTTGATTGTATCCTGACGATCCATCCATGAAAGAGAACATGTCGTAGTTGGAAGTGTTGTCAACTAGGAGTTCAGATACAGGGAGTGGAAAATCGTCTTTTGGGCATGCCTTATTGAGGTCCCTAAAGTCAATGCAGACACGAATCTGTCCATTCTTCTTCTTCACTGGGACAATATTTGCGATCCAATCAGCATACTTTTCTTCTCTGATGAAGCCTGCCTCTATTAACTTCTTTGTTTCTGCGATCACCTGTTCTTCAATCTCCAATCTCATTCTCCTTGGAGCTTGCTTGACGGGTGTTACATCCGGTTTGATTGCTAATTTATGAACTGTTACGTCAGGGGATAAGCCGGGCATCTCGGCATATGTCCAGGCAAAGCAGTCCCTGAATTCACAGAGGAGCTCTTTTATTTCTTCTATTTTTTCTTCGGGTAAGAGAGAACTAATGATGGTTGGGCGAGGATCTTCCTCAGTCCCCAAGTTGACTTCTTTTAGTTCATCCATAGTGGCTGCCTGTCCACCATCTTCAAGCTCTTCTGGTGCAGGCTCGGCTTCTACGGGCTGCTCATCATAATCCTCAGCCTCGTATGTCTCTTCAGCATCACCACTATCGGATTCAATTTCCATGCATGTGATTGCCCGGCAAGTCTCTTTTCGGAGAAATTTTCGTTTGATGAATTTGATACCTTTATATACGTCTGTATCCATCTGCCGTAACGGACGCGGACTCCTCCCATACTAGAGGCCCAGACTTATACGAAGTTGTCGCTTGGTGGTAAGAACATTTACTTGTTTTCGTAGCATTCTCTGAATATTTTTGGTATTGAACCTAGGTAGCCTCGTAGGAAATAATTCCTCGGAGTCGAGGAGCATGCAATCCCAGTCATGATTCTCCTATTCACGAACTCCCGTGGAATATAACACATTCCCTGGCACAGTCCCATTTTTAAGGAGAGGCAGGTAGAGGGTGGCGAGTTCTTCGACTTTATGCACCTCCCGCGGAATGATTTCCTTGAAGTGTTGTAAGGGAACACGCGTGACCACGAGTATGCTATCTGAAATTGATAGACTGTCTATTCTTCTAGAGAACACATTCTGCACCGTGTTCATGTTAATGGAGTCGTAGTCATAATCATCATTTGAAAATTCAACATGCCTACTCCATTCATCTGTGGACTGGCATACTTTTCGAGATTTGGCAGGAGTAACATCGTCTTCATTCGTGTCACTCCCAAGATGAGGTACATATTTCTTTTCTTTTGGAATGGTCGGTGCTTTGGGAAGAGTCGGCGCTGCCTTCTTTCTCCCCACCTGTTTTTTCTGACCTTCCTGTTCAGGTCGCTTTGCGGTCTTTGAGTTTGATGCTCTAGCTTTGAGAGAGCTTGAAGACTTTTGCTTCTTTGTCATGAAGTACCGTGCATCTTCATAAACTGTTGCTTCATGAACTGTAAAAGGCTGAATATCACCAGAGATCCTGAATTCTTCTCCGTCTTTGAGATACTTCATACACTGGTGTAGTGTTGACGGGACAATGCCATATTCATGCAACCAGGGACGACCTAGTAGCGCCTTGAATGAAGTATCCGCATCAATCACATGGAACTTAGCTTCTGTGTGGAGCTCTCCAAATACAAGAGGGAGCATAAATGATCCAAGGGTCTTCTGCCCTTTCTCATTGAAACCATGCACCATCAACTTATCTGGTCCGTGGTGTTCCACATCAAGGCAGAGAGATCTTAGTGCTTTCAAACTTATCAGATTCATGGAGGATTCAGGATCGATCAGGATTCGACTGATGATCAGCTTATCGCTCTCTGCAGTAACATACAGAGGACGGTTATGGTCTGCAGTCCCAAGCATCATGTCCTCTTCGGAGAAAGTAATGAATGGCTCATTACGAGCTTGTAGAACTTCAGTCAAACTACGTTCAACAAAATACGCCTCGTATCTTTCGGGATCTTTGAGAGCCTGAATCAGAGTCTCCAGAAGGTCTCTAGACATCACCAAAGCATCGTATATGCTGAGTTGTGCTGGGATTTTTCTTAGATGGGATAAGATATTGTAATCTATCCCATTGGCTGAGGTGTTCTTTTTCTTAGGATCTTCAGGGATAATATCGTCATTTATGACTATCTCTTTCTCCTTATCTTTATTGGAGACCTCTTTCTTCGGTGGAGGCGGTAGTACCTTACCGCTTCGTAACTGCACTTGAGCAATCTCCTCCAGTTCAGAGTCATTTAACTGTACATTTTCTTCAGAGTCGGCCATCGTTGCGTCTAGGAACTCATCTGTTAATTTAGAATCACCACCCAGGTTTACATGTCCCATCCGAGACGCTATGCTAGGGTCTGATTCATCTTCCTCTGGGAAATACAAATCCTCCTCCGAACTGTAATTCATTGGCAAAACCATCATACAGGATTCAGAGGGTATTTCTTCTGTGCATTCTTCTTTTGTCAAGGTACTCAGCGCCACCGAGGTGACCCGACATACTTATGTTGGAAGAGAATTCTCATCATCTTCTCCGGCTTCATCTATCTTAAGCTCTGACATGAAATCAGAGAGCTTGATAGGTCGCCTCACAGTCTGGTAGTACTCATCCAGGCTGTCAATAACCCTCTGAGTTGCAGTCTTTTTCTCCTTGGGCTTCTTCAGCTTGGTTTTCCTCTTGGAGGGCTTCACCTTTTCAAGTTTTAAAATGCCAGCTTGACTGAAAAATTGTTTAGAAGTAGAAGCTTGTGTCATAGGCAGAGCTTTCATGTTTAGTACTGGCTCAGTAGGAGACTTCCACTTTACACCTGGAACTCCTTCGAGCTGTTTCAACATTTTCACAGTCTTCTTAGAGACCGCGGTCTCCCATTGTTCTTCTTGAACTGGCTTCTTTTCTTTTCTTCTTTCTTCAACCAGGGGTATGGAAGAGTACGTGACCACCCGAGTTGATTCTTTCTTAGGATGAGACAGCACATTGTCGGATAATGTTATCTCCCCTCTTTGATATTTTCTTTCAAGCCAATCCTTGAATATGTAGCAATCTTCAATAGCATGGTTGAGTACCCGATGATATGGGCAATAATTTGGGTCACCAGTGTGTTTCGACTCTTCGGGTCTCTTGCATTCAGGCAGTTCTAAACCCGATTTCAATACTTGTCGAAATAATTTGGCGACACTCTTCCTCTTGAATGAATATTCTTTATTCATTTTATCTTTGAGGGATTGAAACATTCTATCACCAGTACCTGTTATTTGCCTCTGGCGTTCTCCACCACCTTGATAAGTTTGTGGCTTATTGTTTCCCCCTAGTATCAACTTCGGTTAGGGGTTGGGGTTATAGACTTGCTTAGGCTTTTCTTGATATTGCATCGGTTGTTTGCCTTTATTTACATTATAAATCATCTGTTTTTCTCTATTAGCTCTGGAGAAAAATGTAGAGTCGGCTTCACCTCTTCTAGCACCTGGGGCATTAGCTTTCTTAGGCTTATCAGAGTGATTTTCTGATCTGGACAAATTCAGTTTCTCAAATTTGGCCACTCTGTCGAGCAAGTCTTGAAATGTGTTTATCGTAGCTATGCACAGGAAGGGTTGCATCTTGTCATCAATGTTGCCCATTAACAACTGTACTGCATGTTCTTCTTCTAACTGCTGCTCACATTTCATACTTAGATTTCGCCAGCGAGTGATGTATTTTGTCACTGATTCTTCTCTTTTTCTTTTCTCCAGAGCGAGGTCAGCGATCGTTATCTTATCTGTTGCACTGGCGAATATCTTTACGAACATATTTTCTAATTCTGCGAAGGTCTTCACAGAATCATTTGGCAGTTCAGCGTACCATTCAAAAGCAGTTACTGTCAAACTACTAACGAATTGTCGGAAGAGTAGGGCGTCATTGCCTCCTGTGTTCCCGCAGGTGGCTTTAAACTGTGCCAGATGCTGTCGGGGATTGTTTGTACCGTTGAAAGTATTGAACTTTGGTACAGAGTACCCTTTTGGATATGGTACTTGGTCGTACTCAACAGGGTACAGACGACCCTTGCCCACCAACTTTTTTGCTTGTTCAACTGCTATAATAGCCCTGATCTTCTCAGTGATAATTCCTTCTAACTGTGCAGCAGTCACTGGTTCAGAAGTACTTGCAATATTTTGCGGAGTGGGTTGGCGGGTAATGTTATTGACTTCATTACCGCCTTTAGGAGCGCCCTGTACTCCTGAGACTTGAGGCAATTGGAAGTTTGGAGGATCAGTAGGAGGATTGGGTATGGCACCAATAGCAGCAGTTCTCTGCATCATCTGCATCATCGCCCCCATTTGAGCCATCATCTCAGTCATCTTTTCATTTAACTAAGAGATTTCCCTGTCTTTGGTTCTCATTTGTCGCCTCATTTGTCGCCGCATTTCAGCGAGTGTGACATTTTCAGCATCTGAATGATTATCATCTACTTCCTCCACTTCTTCTTCTTCTTGAGAATGACGACTTCTGCCAGTGGTGGATCATTCTCTACGACGACGACGGTATACTTACCTGGGTGGCGGTTGCCAACGCTCTTCGTCTTCATCATCATCGTAATTGGCGCCATCATTAACGTTTATATGTGTCACCATATAGATAACTTCCATGTCCAGAGTGTCATTTGTTTCTTGGATTTCTCCTTCTAGATTTTCCTCTAGAAACTCATCAATATTTTCTTCCCCTTCTAGGTATTCTTGTATATTTTCATCCTCTTCTTCGATGTTGTCTTCCCCTTGCATATTTCCTTCCTCTTCTAGTACTCGGATCTCCGAGCAGCGCCGCCACTGGATTTCCGGCTCTTGGTTAGGCACGGGGACTTCTTCAACCAGCGGACTGCGGTCAAAGTTGGTTTCTTCTTTTGGAGGGGATGGAGGGCGACGGGATCCCCTGGAGGATTCTCTAAGGTGTCTACCGTCTGGAGGAATGTCATTATGGGTCTTTTTTGGGGCCCACTTCTGATGTTGTTTGTAGATGGGGGCGGATCTCCGGGAAGCCTCACCAGATGTCACGCCCAGATCAGTCCTCCTTTCTCTTCTTTCTTCTTTTTCATTTCTTCGAGGCTTTGGCCTCCAGACTTGTTTTCCTTTCCACCGGGACCTTTCAGCGGTGGATCCCTGAACATAGGGTTCAGGTGTCACACCCCGATGTTCACCGCGTGGGCTATAATGCCTTCTTCTGGTCTCGATCACCAGTGGCTTCTGAAACTTCTTTTTCAAACCTTTCTCCTTCACAGTCTTCAGGACTCGGTATACCCGAGCTGATCGAGTCTCAGGTTCAGTTCTCCTGGGAGGGGCTGGAGCTTCACGTCGTTGCTCCCAGAAGGATTTCTTTAGCTCTCCAGTAGAGCTGTTTCTTTTGACCCACTTCAAATCAGAAAACTTGTTCCGGGTAGGAACATTGGCCTCAGGCACTTGGGCTGGCAGATTGGAAGGGTGAACAGGGAGTTGTTGTTGCTGAGCTCGGAGTTCAGCATTCATCTTTCTCCTTTGCCTCCTTGTTGGTCTTCCTCCAGATGAGGAGGCTTCAGTATCATACTTTCCAGGCGCAAATAACCTGGTCGGCAGAGTAGTGGTGTTGGCAGTCACAACGGAGACTCTTCCACTGCTCACAATTCTTCTAGTGGTCAGGGCCTCAGGCTGTGATAGCCTCTCAAATACGAAAAGCCTCTTGGGAGGATCTTCAGCAGTAGGTCGCGGCGCTGGCAGACGCGCACGACGGGTAGGAGCTCCGGAAGCTCTTGCAACAACAGCTGGAAAATCAACACTACCAAACTGGATGGTAGCTCCAGCATTCCCGGTCTCAATAATAGCATTAGCCAGCTGGATCCTGGCTCCTTGTCCCAGCTGGACAGTCATCGGGGTGTTCTGTAGATCCATCTGCATAAATGAAATACAAGGGTTAGTAATCAGAATCTGATACATCACCCCGCACTTTCAAAATGCAGAGACTTGCACAGTATACAAAAATAAAAAGTAGACAAAAATGTTTAACATAAGCAATTAATAAAAATAATTTTAAAACTCTGCGGAATGCTAAATAAATTTGTTGGATGATCATTTTAGAAAATTCAGAGTTTTTAATCATTAAACGAAGATTTTGAAAGACTCAAAATCTTGATTACGATTTGATATAGCTGCTACTATAACACTGAGACGACTAGCGAAAGATGGAAAGAGAAACCAATCCCCAGTGGAGTCGCCAGAAATCTGTGGGCTCCGAAAATTCGGCCCTGGCTTCCCCGCCGCGCGATTTCTTTTTTTTTTTATTCGGCGAGGGAGTTTTAACTGAATAAGTTCCGGGGTAAATTTTGGAAGGCAGATGGGTTTGTAGATAAGACACTACCCAGAGATTTCGCCCTCATTTTGCGAGGACTTTATGATCTTAGTTCTGGTTTCCTATAGGCGCAAGCCCCTATAGTTAATTACCCCTCCCGATCACGAGAGAGAACTTTCGATTAAGGCTAGTCGTCAATCAGATATGTAGAGAATACGTGTATCTGGCGTATAGTAGCAGCAATAGATTTAGAATTTGGAAATTAGGTTTGGAAGTTTGGAATTTGAAGGGTTTGGATATCGGGAAATTGTGTCTGAATTTGGGTATTTGAAAAGTTTTGGAAATTTTGGAGACTGAAAAATTTGATATTTAAAATAGAAACTTCACCATCTTACACTTAAAGCGAATGCTGGGGGAATGGATGATAGACCCGATCAAGATCCCATGGTTCCGTCATCTCGGGCCATCATGGACCCTAGTCTACTTAGTCAGAGGAGGTAGTCGACCCAACCTGACAGAAGGATACTTGTCAGCAGCCATGGGTTGCTTCGTGCAAGGGGACCTTGTAGACCTGGGGTGAATGTTTGTCTAAGGGGACAAATTTGAATCCACCTTAGCTTATAGAGGGCTTTGTGCCCTATCGATCATATCCTATTGATTCATATCTCAAAGATTTAACGCCATTAAGGAGCGTATTGGCTCTGGCCATAACCGCTATCTGTGGTGCCATTTGGCGGCAAAACCACTCGGTTCAGAGGGCCCCGGGTCATAACCGTTTACCTGCAGTGTCATTTGGCGGCGAAACTGCCGGTTAGAGGACACGTACCACGTCCTTACTGACAAGAGATTGTTTGAGAATGGATCCTAGTGATATTTTCGACTAGGCATTTGGCTCTTTGTGAGCTAGAGTAAATTTCAATTTGTCCACCTCGGCAAACTGTTGCGGAGCGCGGATGGATTTTGTTTTAAGTTTTTGATGGATTTATTTCATTTTAAATATTTTTAGGATTTTTGGGATTTTGAGATTTTTTGGATTTTGTGGAGTTTTGGGAATTTTAAAGTGATTGGAATGGACCCCTCCAGTTGAGATTTTCATTCAACACGACCATCATCAGGGTGTTCGGGGGCATTCCCTTTATGGATTGAACCTTGTCAACTCTATCGGGTTGTCGACAGAGGATCGGGTTTCGTAGGCTTTATACCCTTTGATAGTAAATTCTCATTGTTGTAGGCCTTGAAGGCCTAATATGAATGTATTAAGACAAATATGAAGGTCGCCACAACCGTATATTTGTTTGTTGGTTCGAACCCTGTCGACTTCTATTGACTCGTATAGAAGGATCGGTTTCGAACCTGAATTCACTTGTCAACCCGCGCAGCATCCCTAGACGTCACGTGTGTACCAATAACACACTCGCCGGGGCCCATGCGGGTTGAGAATATATTTCCCCATTTAGTGTATCTATGTGTATACAATTTATAGTGCATGTGCAGGGGGTATTTTTGAAATATTTATAGATGCCTTCTGTCTGCTTGTACGGATGTTGCAGATCCGGTGGCGTGGCGTAGCAGCTTTTTGAATTGAGTTGTTCGCTGCTTTATACAGGTAGACTGTCGTGCACTATTTGTTGATTTTTGTAGGCGGATCATTGTGCACTAACTAATCTCCTGCCTTACTCGTAGGTTCTTGCATTGTTGTGATCAATTGGTATTTTGTATGCAGATATCATTGTGTGGGTATCAATTTAATTGAAGAGCTTGGGCCAGTTTAATTTCATCATCCCTTACTCCGATAGTGACTCTCATTTGGATGAACAGGTTTGTTCATTAGTGATTATATTATCATTTGAGGGTCTGATTCTCAACTTGTGTACTCTTTTGAACATACACCCTCCATCTGATCTTGATTGAATAATTATGATTATCAATTAGCACTTGGATATCACAAATCCCTCTTGCTATTTTATTGCATTTTTATTTGATTCTTGCTAGCAAGTGAACTGTAAGGTTATAGCGCATTCACTGTGCATCATCCCTAGTGTACTCACTTGTATATATACTAGCACTGGTTATTGGATGGATTGTGCTCCTCACATATCCCCAATACTGGCATTACTTATTAAGACCGTATATGCTTATTTGTAAGCATAATATGAGGTGAGTGTTTCAAGCCAAATGTCATCATTCTAGAGTTTGATGTCGTGACTCATAATCATGTCACTTTCTTCCATTTCACTAGAGTTTGTGAGCAAGTTGTATTGGCAACATCATTGTCTATTGCAAATTATTGTTTTCTTGCATTTTGATTGGTATAAGAACCTTTCCATATTTATTTGGAAACTCTATTAGCACTTTGATTGTGATGCCACCACATTTGTCGTACACCTTCTACTAGTATGTCAAATGTCTTCGTAGAGAAATCCTTTGTAGAACATAAGAGGCACTTATTATCACTTGTAGTTTGATGGATTGAAAATCATAACAGATCTTATGCTCACTTCATTTGATTTTAAATCGAATATGAGCCTAAGTACAAATTGGCTCAATGTTTAAATCAAGTCCCCCGAGCTCGAGTTCCTTGTCTTTCAATGTGCAAATTCAAGTCTCATTTTCATTTGAGTTTGAGCCCAAATGTGATTTGATGTGTCCCAATCAAGCTTAAGCACAATCCTTTTTAATTGTTCAATTTCAATTTGAATTGTTCAAGTTCACTTAAGTCCAATTTGGCCCAATCAAGTTCACAAGTTCGCTGTTGAATTATCCAAGTCCTTGTTCAAATGCAAAAGTCCACTATGGTTCGAGCTTGATTCAAGTTTGAATTCTTGTAGTCATTTGTTGCAAGCCCGAGTTTATATTAAATCTCAATTTAACTTAGGTTCAAATATTTTATAAGTCATTTTGTTGTGCAAATATAAATCCAAGTCCAAGTCCACAAATTTATGATTGAGTTCAAGTATAGTTCAAGTTCCTTATGAACCTCCTTCGTTCGTCTAGTCCCTTGCTGTTTTGCAAAGTTTGAGTCCAAACTGTGCTTGATTCAAACCAAGTCCAAATTGTTCGTTTGATTCAAATCTTAAATTATGGTTCATTTAAGCTCGAATTTAGGTTCAAGTTAAGCTCAATGTGACTTAGTCCAAGTTCCTGCTCGAGTACAAGCTCTATTTTGTTGTTCTTGCATGTCATTCGAGTACAATCAAGTCTAAGTCCCAAATTATTCTCTTGAGTTCAAATGAGATCCAAATGTAGCAGTATTTCACCCGAAATTTCGGCAGCCTTCCGGCGTCTCTCCCGTTTAGGGAAAAACTACGGAAAACTGGGCCTTTCCCACCGCGCTAAGAAAAGCGTGTATGGTAGGTACCCTCTTTCGAGGACACCGCGGCCGTGTTATTTTCTTTCCCCCACCACGCTAAGAAAAGCGTGCATGGGTGTTTTTGCAAAAAAAGTATTTATTTATTTATTTTTTTGAAAATATTTTGTAAGCAAGGCAGTTGTTTCCCCGCAAGCGGGTACTTATTGGTATCCCCGCTTCGTCGTGAGCATCGCACCGGGATCCATTCCCACCACGCTAAGAAAAGCGTGCATAGGCGGGGTTTCCAAGGCGATACGAACTTCGAAAAAGGAATTTGGGTGATTACCCATTTCGTCGCAAGCGTCGGGACGTACTCCCTCCCACCACGCTAAGAAAAGCGTGTATAGGTGGTCGTTTTGTCTCGATGTATGCGATGAAATCGGGTTCTCGGAGTTTTAGGGTTTAGAAATTTTATACCTGCGCGGGGTGCGTAGATGTCTGCACGAGGATCGAGGGAGAGAAGCATTATCATTTTATTTTGCATTTAATCATGATCAACCATAATTAATTATGACTAATCACAATTAATTATAATATAAAATTAAAATGGTTCTAATTAATTATAATTAATTATAAGTTATTATAATTAATTATAAATAACCTTAATTAATTATATATAATTAATATTAATTAGTTTTAATTTAAAAATATAATAATTAATCATAATTAATTAATATCAACCTCAATTAAGATTAACCATAATTAATTAAGATTAATTATGATTAATTACTTAAAATTAATCATAATTAATTATAATAAGTATAATTAACCTAATAATTATAGTTAATAAAAATAATTAATTATAGTTAATCAAAATGAGTTTTAGTTAAAACCAATTAAAATTAATTACTTAATATTAATCTGTAATTAATAATAATAATTAAAAATTAATTAACATTAATTTTAATTAAAATTATTTAACCCCTCCCCCTTTCTCTGCTTTGGGAGATTTACGGGATACAGCCGAAGAAGCGCGGGATGGAGAGAAAGCTACCTTCATAACCAGTAAACTCCCTTTGTTGCTTCCGTTCAAATGTTGTAACTTCCGATTCAGGAGGAATCGTCGAAGGAGGAGGCGGCTAGGGCTTGAGGTGTCGGCAGTGGAGGAGGTGACGGAATGGGGTTTCGGGTTGCACAGGTAAGGAGAATGGTCTCTCCCTCTTTCTCTCTATCTCTCTCACGGGATCTGGTCGAAGGGGTGTGAGAGGCAGCGACGGGTAGAGGAGATGGGTTTGGCCGACTGGAGGTTCGGTCGTGCGGGAGGTGTTCGGCCGAGTGGGGAAAGCAGGCTCGGGAGGTTGGATGTTGAGAGGAGAAGCAGAGAAGAAAGGCTTCGTTTGGGTCGGTATTTAACGACCTCAAAAATCAGCGATCGAGGAAGCGTACGCAGGAATCCTGCGAGGAGACTTGGACGGCGCCGAATCGGCGTGATTTCGACAAGGTATCGCGGATCCGACGGGTAAGGGAAAGTATACACATTGGATTTCTTCCTTCTTTCTTTCGTTCTCTGAGTTTGGTCAACAATCCTTGACATCTTCACTTGTCCGGCTGATTGGACAAATCCAGCTGCTGTCCAGTTGCGTGAAGAACCATTGGCTGCTGTCACCAGTCCAGGAAAGCCAAAACCAACAAGGAAGCGAGCCAAGAAGGCCTCTCCACTGCTGTCCAAAGATTTCTGGATAGATTCTACATGCTGTCCAGAGTTCTCCAGAGGCAAGACCTGCTGGCCAGAAGTTCGTCTTTGCTATCCATTGAATTCTGCATCTCCCCGCCAGCTGGTCATAAGAAGAGCTGCTGTCCAAGACTTTTAAAACCCCAAGGCTGCTGTTTAGACTTCTATATTTGCTCTTCAAGACCCATTTGATAGCAAAGCCTCCTACCCGTTCTACATCACTTGGCTAAGTTCAATAAGGCCCATGCTAGCTTTTCCATGATCAGGTACCTTTGCTTCGGGCCTCTCAGTGTTTTACTCATATAGTACACTGGCCATTACTTTGTCCCTTCTTCCCTGACAAGTGTTGAATTAATGGTGTCCTTGCCCATTCCTAGATATAACAGTAAATTCGTGCTTGTCGCGGGCTTTGGAGTAGGGCTAGTGAGGTGAGAAGAATCTTTAAATGTTGAAAGGTGGCTTCACAGTCCTCATCCCGAGAGAACTTCAAGCTCTTGAGGGCTTTAAAGAAGTGCGAAAACCTCTCGCTGAGTCAAGAGATAAAGAAATTGAGTCCGATGACTCGCCCAGTGAGTCGCTGCACTTCTTGGCCATCTTGGGTGACTTCATCTCCAGGATAACTCTCACTTTGTTAGGATTTATTGTGATGCCTTAAAAGGTGAGAAGAAATCCCAATATATTTTCTGAAACTGCCCTAAAGGTGCACTTCTAGGGGTTCAAAAGCATAATTACTTCTTAAGGGCGATGAACGTCTCCTTGAAATTCTTAATGTGCTGCTTAAGCAACTAGCTTTTCACTAGGAGGTCATTTACATGTACCTCAATGTTCCTCCCCTTCTAATCTTTGAATACTTTATCCATCACTCTCTTGTAGGTTGCCACTAGATCCTTCAACCCAAAGGGCATAAACTTGTTACAATAGAGGTCTTTTATAGCGATGAAGGATGTCTTCTCATAGATTCTTGGATGCATCTTGATTTGATGGTAGCCTGAGAAAGCATCCAGGAAGTTCATAATTTAGTAGCGCATTGCCGAGATAACCAAAATATTAATACTTAACAGTGGATAGCCATCCTTGGGGCATGCCGAGTTCAGATTCTTGAAGTTCACACACATCCTCCATTTAGTAGTGGCCTTCTGCAAAAATTGCCACATTGGAGATCTAGTCCGCATACTAAATTTCCTTGTTGAGGTTGGCATTTATTAGTTTCTACATCTCCTTGGTGGGATATGCGGGAATAGCAGTTCCCTTCTTGATCTTTTGTTTAATAGACCGAGCTTCCCTTTTTATGTTTAACTGATGGCATGCCACCTCTTCACTAATCCTGAGCATCTTTACGACCACTCATGCAATGATATCTAGGTTGCCTCTAAGGGCCTGGATCAACTCGCCCTTGTGCTCCCCATTGAAGGAGACACTTATTTTGAGAGTATTGCTTGACTCACCTTTGATAACTTGTATTTCCTCTACTGTTTCTGTAGTCTCCAAGCTTGGACCTTGCTCTACATCCAGTTGAAGAACTTTTGTTGTGGTTACCACCTTTCCTACTGCATGTATGTACCTGGTGCATGACTGAGTGAAGTCTCTCCTTGTTGTGATCTTCCTTCGATCTGGGACTTGATGCAATGTGATAGGTGGATAATATCGCTCGAAAAGTGTTCAATAAAGATAACCTAAAGATGGCGTTGCAGGTTGTCGGTGTGTCGAGTATGATAAAGTTAGCCATTGTAGTGTATTGGTGATCGCCCTTTCCCTAAGTGATAAGTAGGGCAAGTACTCATGTCTCCCTTTATTCTCGTGAGAAGCCGTAGAGAGGCCTTACAGTTGGGGTGTGTTGATCAATTAAGTTCATTTTTTCAAATTTAATGTTGCCAATTTGATTGTAGGTGATTAGGTCGTGATGATTGCTTCATCGTTGTATGGGTTCCCTCCATCAAGCTTGTTGGCTTCACAGAAAGTAACTGGGGTGACGTCTGTTGCTGGAACTCGCTAGATGGATGCCGAGTTTTCTTCTCTAACTTGGATCTTCTTTGCACTTGCTGGCGTACTTCTCACTCGCTGCCCAAAATGGCGGATACCATTATAGTAATATATGTTGAGTGTTGACCTCTGAATAATACCCAAAAGAACCAGAAACAACGACAAAAAAAATACCTTATATATCGCTGGATCCACGAATCCCGCTGAATCTGCACTGCTCCAGTAATTTCTCCGAACTTCCTGCGTGAAATCTGCTCTTGATCGCTGCCCCGTTCTTGTCGTTAAATACTGAAGCTCCACAGCCTTCTTCGCTACTTCCTCCCTCCCGCAAGCTTCCACACGAACTTCTGCTCTCCCGATACCTCTCCTCCCTTCGACACGCACAAGCTCTCATCCGGTCTCCCAAGGATGGAATTCCATCCCAGAACCCCGTTCCACCTCCTGTAGCCTTACCCGACGCTTTTGACCGATGAAGCCAAGGCCAAAACCGAGCATGCTCCCATCGTTTCTCCTCTGACCCATCTCCAAACCCCTGCTTGTGCCGATCCACAGAGAGAAATAGAGAGAGAGAGAGAGAGAGTGTGTGCCGAGCTCGTCTTACCTTTCTTCTCTGGCCGAACTCCCCATTTACAGTTGGGCCTGTACTTAGCCGGCCTCCACCTCTGCCCTGAACCGACCCCATCTCCTCCTCAAGCTCTCGTCATCTTCTCCCTACCTGTGCCCTAGCCTCCATCCGCTCCATCGACAACACTCCCTCCCTGTCGGATTGGACCATACAACATTTTGATCGGAAGCTATAACAGGGGCTCGCTCCCGTGAAGGTAACCTCCTTTCTTCCACGCACTTCTTCGGTTGGGTCTCTTAACCTGACGACCAAGAGGAAGTAACGCAAGATTTAACTCAATGATTTGGCATTAATCATACTTAAATTTGCATAAATCTTGTTTTTTAATTATAATTAATTAATTATTATTATTAATTAATTATATTTGATTAAAATTAATTATGATTTAATATTTTAGTTATATTTAATTATTATTAATGATGATTAGTTTTAATTAAAATAGATTATAATTAACTTTTATCATGATTATAGTTAATTATATTATTAATGATTAACTATAATTGGTTAAAATTAATTATAATTATTTATTTTATATTAAATTAATCATTATTATTTATAATTAATTATTATTAAATATAATTAATTATTATTATTAAAAAAAGGAAGAATGATAAAATGCCTTCTCCTGCCCAGATCTACACACCAACAACCCCGTGAAGGTATGAACTTTTCTAAACTTATATTCTCGTCCTCGAAGTTCGCGGTGCACCGGAAAACTGCCTATACAATACAAAATTTGAACTTTAATGAAATTTAATACGTCAAATCACATGGATGTTGAACTTGAAGAAATGAGCATGAAACTCAATTTGGGCTTGGGGCCTTGAGTTAATCAAGTTAAACATATCATGTGATTTGACGTTATCCAAATGAACACCAACATTTAATGAAAGCAAGGAACTCATGGCGAAAGGTCTTCAAACAACAGTGATATGCCAGTAAGCATATCAATTCCTTGCAAAGCAACTAGCAGAGACTTGTGAGTGTTCATGAACAAAAGTGAAATGCATACAAATGGATTTTGTGGCTTGTCAACATATAAATAAACACAAGGGTCATAAAGTGAATGCCACGACGTCCCTACAAGTGACACCAGTTAGTTAGCAGATAAAGACTACAGTCCCCATGCATATTGAAATACATGCAAGAGAATGCAATGATTCACCAATCAACACACATAGGGAAGATTGAGATGAACACGACAACTTGCCTATGAAGAAAGTGCAATATATGTAGTAGCATTCCTCTAACTAATAGCAGCTAATACAAGTTAGCATGCAAGTAATCATACTGATACCTTGCAAGTGAAAGAGATCAATGCACAAATGAAGGAAAGAAAACTAGCTCATAAGTGAATACAGTGATTTCCTACGGACGCTGAAAGTCAACATACAAATTAAAAAAAAAATTAAGGCTACAAGCTACCTTCAAGTGCAATAAAAAGACTTGCAATGCTCACTATAGTCTGCACTCATGCAATAGAAAACTTTCAATATTCATTTGGTTAGTTTGAGACTTATGTGAAGAGCTTGAAAGAACCAACAAAGAGTAAACTCGTCATACACGTAATATACTATCTACAAGCATATGTGGAAGAACTATAGTGAATTCAAGTGTCCACAGATGAAAGGCAGGAGATTAGTCAGTGCACTACGATCCACCTGCAGAAAGCAACGAGTAGTGCACGACAGTCTACTTGTATGAAGCAGCAAACAACTCTATTCAGAAGCTGCTACAACATGCCACCAGATCCGCAACATCCATGCAAGCGGACAGAAGGCGTTCACAAATGCCAAAAGTACCCAGCACGTGCACAGAAGTTTGTATACACATAGGTACACTAAAAGGGGTAAAAGTAATCATGAAACCCGCAAGGGCCCCGACGAGTATGTTATTGCTATACACGTGACGTTTAGGGATGCTGCGCGGGTCATTAAATTTGAATCCGATCCTCCCAAGCAAGTAGGAGTCGACAAGGTTCAATAAATAATCATAAAATACCCCCAAACACCTGCATGGGCCCCGACAAGCGTGTTATTGGTACACACGGGACGTCTAGGATGCTGCGCGGGTTAATAAGTGAATTCAAGTTTGAATCTGATCCTTCTATACGAACTAATAGGAGTTGACAGGGTTCAAACTATCAAACAAATATGCTATCGTGGTGACTGAAATATTTGTCTTAATACATTCATATCAGGTCTTCAAGGCCTATGACAATATGAATTCACTAATAAAGGCACAAAGCCTATGAAACCCGATCCCCTATCGGCAAGTAGATTGGGTTGACAGGGTTCAATCAATAAAGAGAAATGTCCCCAAACGCCCGATGATGGCCGTGTTGAATGTTTATCTCAATCGGAGGGGTTCACAAATATTTTCAAATGTCTCCCAAAAGCCCATTCCAAGTATTTAAAATGCTACCCGAATACTTGAAAATCCAAAATTCTAAAAGATCTCAAATTCCAAAATATTTAAAATTGAAATCAAACTATCAAACACTTAAAACAAAATCCATCCACCCTCCGCAACAGTTTGCCGGGGTGGACAATTCAAATTTACTTCAGCTCACAAAGAGCCAAATGCCTAGTCGAAAGTTTTACTAGGATGCATTCTCAAACAATATCCTGCTAGTAAGGACGTGGTACGTGTCCTCTTACCGGCGGTTTTGCAGCCAAATGGCACCGCAGGATAAACGGTTATGACTCGGGGCCCTCTGAACCGAGTAGTTTTGCCGCCAAATGGCATCACGAAATACCGGTTATGGCCAGAGCCAATACGCTCCTTAGTGGCATCAAATCCTTGAGATATGAATCAATAGGATATTATCGATAGGGCACAAAGCCCTTTGTTAGCTAAGGTGGATTCAAATTTGTCCCCTTAGGCAAATATCCATCTTAGGTCTACAAGGTCCCTTTGGACGAAGCAACCAATGGCTGCCGACAAGGATCCTTCTGTAAGGTTGGGTCGACTACCTCCTCTAACTAAGTAGACCAAAGACCACGATGGCCCGGGACGATGGAACCATGGGATCTTGATCGGGTCCATTATCCATTCCCCCACCATCTGTTTTAACTGCAAAATGGTGAAATTTCTATTTTAAATATCAAACCTTCAAATTTCCTAAATTCAAACCCATGCTGCTACTATATATCAGATAACACGTATCTCTACGTATCTGATCGACGACTAGCCTTAATCGAAAGTTCTCTCTCGTTATCGGGAGGGGTAATTAACTATAGGGGCTTGCGCCTATAGGAAACCAGAACTCAGATCATAAAGTCCTTGCAAAATGAGGGCGAAATCTCTGGATAGTGTCTTATTTACAAACCCATCTGCCTTCCAAAATTTACCACGGAACTAATTCGTTAAAACTCCCCTTGCCAAAAAAGCAAAAAACAAAACAAAAAATGTACGGCGGGGAGGTCGGGGCCGAATTTTCGAAGCCCACATTGAGCAAACAAGGGTTGGTTCATTAATGCTTTCTTTCGCTAGTGCCTTTCATGGTAGCCATCTTGGTTCAGTGATTTGAACTCCTTCAACTTACCTGCTTTGATGATGTCCTCGACCAAACCTTGTAATTGATGAAATTCCTCTGTATTATTGCCGTAATCCTTATGAAAGGCGCAATACCTAGAGTTATAGTGAGCTTGCGTTGTAGCTTTCACATGCGACTGGCGCCTGAAGTACCTTTTTGAATGATCTTTATTAGTTCGGTCAGAGTTACTCTCAGAGGAGTGCATGTAGAATAAGTTAGCAGTTAGTGGGTGACTTCTTTGAGGTATGGACAAGTGGCACAAGGAAGCTCCACCCTCAGCGTTGTGTGTCACACTTGATTTTGACCTCCCCTTCAGTCAACTTGGAGTGTAATAAAGAATTAGAATCTGAATAGATATATTTTTTACTAATGCCCATCCTGAATTACTTCTATCAGAATTGGATGAGTATGAAATGATCAATTCAGACTATCCTAACACAATACATTTTTTAGTTTTAACAATTTATTTAAACCTTTCATATTTTAAAGCATATTCATAACTTATCAAATTAAATATAGAGCTTACTAAACGAGTCAAATAAAATTTATATATTTAAAAGTCTGACTGTAGAACTTCCTACTCTGGTTTCTATTTATAACCCAAAAATGCATGTGCACAAAATGCCGTAACTCTCATGCCTAGAGCCTTACAGGTTCCTTTCATTTTCTTGCAGTACAACCACTGCTAATGAGCTAAAATTTAATGAAATATACAACCACGGTATAAGAAATAAGATATACAAAATTTGCGGCCATGTAAATAATATTGATATTTCTATAAGAATCATGAGCTGTATAAGAACGCAATGCATATTTAACTTTTCACATTTCATGTTATGTTTATTTTTTAATATTTTAGGCAAATCATGTGATGCTTTTGCACGCTTATAGCTCTCTCATTCATGGTTAGGTTCGGATTATCAACTTTTAGAAGTAAGAGTGCAGATCTCTCATTCAAGGTTGGATTCAAATTTTTAACTTTTACAAGTGAGAAAGTCGAGTACCTCCTATACGGTCCCTAAGTCTTACCTCGTTAAGTCTTTCACATTTTCTTGTGCGGGCCTATTTAGCATAATATGATTTTATTATTTACCTTTCATTAGGCTTTCCATTTTCATAAAATACCACTATGTCCAATAACTTAGCTAAACAATTGCTGAACTTAAGGGAACTAGTAAACTATTAACATGTTGGATAAGAAACTAATTGCTACCACTATTATATAAAAATGGACTCTTTTCCTATACCATACATTGAATATATTACCTTGTCTTCTAGGGTAGTCAAGTATATTTGTTCATCTACAATAACTCGTCTTCTTTTTCCTTTTATATACAACCGAAAGAATACTTTTTATCATTTATACATAAATTTAATAAAAATATCAAACTATATGCAAATTGACCTCAATTGAACTCATTCAATACAAGTCATCCTTTCCCTCTCCCAAAATTCCCTCTCTACTTTCTTTACTTCTCTTATTTCCTTACCCGCTTTCAAAAACTAGCCGCAACAATCCTTCCCAGATTGCCTCCTGCTCGCGGCATGCTCTGCATAACCTGGTTTGGATTCTCTAGAGAACAGCTAGTTCGGCCCCCAAAGGAAACTAGCGGGTGGGGGTGGTGGTGGGGGGGAATACAATGCTATATTTTTACTTTAACTTAATATAATTGTTGACTGTATAAAAAAAAATTAATTAGGATAAAAAAAAAATCAAAGCAACCGACATACCTCCATGCCGGCCCCATCTCGCCAAAACGACGCACCTCTTCGGAGGCACCGACAATGCAAAGCGTTAAAAAGAAAGGAATCACGAAAAAAAAAACTTATGCTCGCTCTTTCGGTTCCCTCGTCGTTGTTCGACTTCGTTGCTTCACACAAGCGTCTAGGGTTCGTCGTTCATCCTCTCCTTTCGTCGTTGTTGTTTGACTCTGTTCCTTTGCAAGAGGAGCAGAGGTTGCAAGTGCCGCTCCTCCGGCTTCCTCCTTACTGTTCAACCTCGTTTCTCCGACCTAGCCGCACCGACCCACCTCCAACCGCCTGCGCTCACCGGTCCGACCCCAGGCCGCCAACCCGCCGCCGACCTCACCTGCTCCGACGCCGACCCCGCCGAACCGACGCTCGCCGTGCGTGATCCCTCCGATCCCGCCTCTAGCCTGATCAGGCTCTACCCGATCCCTCTCTCCCTCTCTTATATTGTATGTAATATATAATAATATAATTATTATATATTATATTATAATATACTGTTATAAATATAATTAAAATGATATTATATTCCAAAAATATGTTTATATATAAAAAAAGAGGATTTCAACAGGTGTCGAAGACCCCGGCCGTCATACCTTAGGTCCGACCGGGATGGTTTAAAATTGAAGACCCGCGCCATCGATCTTAGATCTGGGCTGATAATTTTTACAATTCGAAGACCTCACGCAGTCAATCTTAGATCCTGGTGAGATGGTTTGCAATCGAAGACCCTACGCCGTCGACCTTAGGTCCGGGTAGGAAGAATTACGGCAGAGCCATCCCGATTTCTCCCTCGGTGGGGAGGTGACGCCGGGAGACTGCCGAAATTTCAAGAAAAATTATAGAACTTTTTGGAACAATTTTGAAGCAATTAAAATTTGAATATTTGATTAAGAAATTTTTTTATTAATTAAAATTAATCGAAATAATTGATTGATTATTTTAAAGAAAAATATAAAATCAATGAGTTTCAAAATATGGGAGCCAATTTGAAGAAAATGCTAAATACGATAATTTCAAATTCTAAGATTTTAAAAATTCGAGAGTATTTAAAAAAAAAAAAAATTTAGAGGGCTCTGAGATTTAAAATATATTTATTTGTTAACTATTTTAATTAATCAAATAAGAAATTTCAAAAGTAAAATAAAAATGCAATGAATAAAATGAAAAATGGAAGGAAGGATGATGTCCACTATTTGACATATACAGGCTCTCAAACTCTCAAAAATCCTCACAAATTCTCCAACTTACAAGCTCTCACAAACTGTACAAACTCTTAAAACTCTCTAAAACTCTCAAACTGAACTCCTATGCAAGTTCTCCAAAGTCCCTTTTGTACGAGTTCTTGCAACTATCTTTGGGCTCTATCCTCTGCAACTACGAGCTCTAACTGCTGCAACTACTGACTACGAACACCTACGAGCAAACAAATCAAGAGTCAGTACCACATAAATAAATTGAATGAATGCTAAGAAATATAAGCTACGACATTTAGAATGAAATACTGGAAAAACAAGAAAGCTAAGTACGAAAAACTAGTAAAGCACAAGTGCTAAAAACAGGTAGAGTGGTGGACTATTATAGTGGGAAAAAGACTACAAGCACAAATCAAAACAACTAAAACACTGACATTAGTGTCAAAATTCCGAAGTATCAAAATCACAAAAATCGAATCAACTCAACAAACAAACAATCAAAATTTAAATCCTTGGGCAGCCTTGTTTATAAGGACTTGGTTGTAAGACCCGCTACCCGGCAACTTTCGTAGGAAAGCCATAAGCCCGACCTTAGGGTAAAGTTTTAGGTGGAAATTGACCTAACCCCTAAACCCAATTAAAACCCCGGCCACTTCTAATAGAAGTCGTAAGTATGACATCTGAGAGAAGTGCTTAGGTGATAATACAAAACTAGACCCCTCAACTGGGCATCCTAATCTATAGAATTAGGTTGTAAGACCCGCAATCGGGCAACTTCTACCTGAAGTCGTAAGCCCCCACATTTTAGGAAAATTGTAAAAAAAAAATAGCAATGATCCTAAACCTCAAAAATCAAATTCAAACCTAATGGGCATCCTAATCTATAGGATTAGGTTGTAAGACCCGCTATCGGGCAACTTCTACCTGAAGTCGTAAGCCCCCACATTTTATGAAATTTGCTAAATGAATAGTAATGATCCTAAACCCTAAACAATCTAAATTTAAACCTATGGGCATCTTAGTCTAAATGATTAAGTTGTAAGACCCGCTTTTCAGGCTAATTCCTAAGGTAAGCTATAAGTCCTATCCAAACAATTAAAATTCTCGGGCATCTTAATCTAAAAGGACTAGGTTGTAAGACCCACAACTCGGGCCGCTTAGCTTACAGGGCTAGGTCGTAAGACCCACCGTTAGGCAACTTCTAAGGAAGTCATAAGACCTATCCAACCAAAATCCTTCGGGCAACTCCTAATTTGAGCCGTAAGCCCCAAACTAAACAAATTATCTGGGCAACTCCTTACTGGAGCAGTAAGCCCTATTCTAAATAAAAATCTTGGGATACTTTCTACGAAAGTCATAAGTCCCAAACCAAATTTAAATCCTTAGGCCACTCATAAATAGAGTAATAAGCCCCAATTCTAAATCAAACTCCTGTGTAACTTTTAAGGAAGTCATAAGCCACAACACAAATTAAAATAAATTAAAATCCACAAACCCACTTCAGTCTACTCGGGATCCCTGAGAGGAGGCAACCCATGGCTGCTAATCAGATTCCCTGGACACTACGGTCAATGATTATTAGTGTTGGTAGATTGAAATCTATGGTATACCTGGGACGATGGAACCATGGGATCTTGATCGGGTTTACCTCCATCTTCCCACCATTTGACACTAAAAATATTTAAAATTTATTCATCCTTAATCGAGAGTTCTCTCTTACTTGTTAAGAGGGGTAATTAACTATGAGTACTTGCGCTCATAGGAAGTAAGAACCCCAGATCTTTAAACCCTAACACTACCCTCAGGGGAAATCTGGTTAACTACAATCAGACTTTAGATAAATGAAATCCTACGGCTGCAAAGCGGGATTCGTGCATTCGTGCCATTTTTCTTGAGCCAACAGATTTCTGGCGACTCCGCAGGGGAATACTTTTCTCTCCTTTTTTGGATGAAAAGACAATTTATATTTAGTCTCACACAATGAAACATCTATAAATAAATGTAGATGTTTATTTAATGCAATTCTTTGTTTTCATTTCCAGCAGAATTCAGGTTGACTCTAATCCCTGTAAGTTCTGTTGGCAGGTTGATAACATGACGCCTGCAAAGTCATTCATGACTGTGAAACTGGGTGAGGGAGCTAGAGTGCAGTTCCCTCAAGCTGTTCTGAACACAGGCTATGCTGGAGCAACTATTCAATTCGGAACTATTTCCGAAGTCATGCAGTTCGAACAGTTCATTCCTGAGAATACTGTTAGTGCACCTACTGTCAAAGGTGTCGCTAAGAAGTCTACTATTGAAGCTGTTGATGAGAAGGCTCCCAAGAGGGCCTCTATATTTTCAAGACTCTCCGTGGCACCTGTTGCTGCTCCAGCGATTCAAAAGGAGATCCCTAAGCCCAAGCTGCAATCTGTTGGCATGAATACAGCCAGTCAGAACATAATCCAGGATGAAATGCCTAAAGAATACAATGCTGAAATTCCTGAAGCAAGTGCTAAACTTTCCAGGAAAACCAGAAGGAAGGCCAATGCTCGCCTACGAGCTAATGGCTGGGTACCCGAGACCCTTCAAGAATCATCACCGCAGTTAGAGGCGAATATACCAGTTAATAACGGCTTTGAGCCGTTAAAATGGGTAAAAAGGAATGATGATAAGGGTCACTTAAAGAAGTCTTTCTGGGAGACTTCGCATCAGCAGCCACAACCACCCAAGAAGGAAGAATCTGCCTCTTCCAAAATATATAAAATACTGAGGGCTGTCAAAGATAGAAATCTACAACGAAGACTGAGGAAATCTGTTAATGAAGTTATCTACTCAAAAACTACTCATTCTCAGAATAACAATTTCTCAGCAAGATCTTATATAGAGGAGTTTAAACGTCCTCCATACTACCGACAACCAAAAGAATTCTGTCCTAATATGGGTCAATATCCATATTATGGAAGAAGACAGTCGGGGGAGCCTTCTGATAGTCTACATTTAAAATGCTATAATCGAAGATACGATGAACGAAGGCCCCGACGATGGTATCATGAATCTGGACATTCAAAGGCACATTCCGATGTTGGTGGTCATCGGTATGTAACTCTGAGAGGACAGCAGGTTTGGGTTCCAAAAAGACCCAAATATCCTCGAGCTCAGAAAGATGACCTTGATCAACAAATCTATAAAGGGCGACTTAAATCTCATGTCCAGAAGTTGTCCCCTAATAAGGAGGCTTCTGTTGATGTGATTATGCCAAAAGAGGAAAGCTGTCATATCTATAAAGAATCCCCCGATTCTCCAGTCATACATTGGAAGCGGCGGTCCCAACTTGGAGAAGATCATGAGTTGGATGAAGATGATAATGAATATGATAATGATGAAGAAATAGAAGAGGGTATTGGTCCCATGGACGTTGAAGTTGTCCGAATGGTTGATCATATACCTGATCGAGCTAATCAACAATATACTCGTAGAAGTGCTGCACTGAATTTACAAAATGAAGAACAACTATGAGATGATCAAGAACAAGCAGCAGCTGTGAATAGAGTTCCACAACTAGAAGAAGTTGAGGAAGAAGAAGCTGAAGAAATCGTAAAGAGGTTGCAAGCAGAAATGCAGTCTATGCAACAGAAGAAAGATCAGGAAATCCATCATTTAAACGCCCGTCTTGATGAGATGAGTAATATGATGAAACATTTGTTTGGACAACTCGGCATGATGGCTACAACTAATCAACCACCTATAGCAAATTCTCAAGGGAATGTCCAAACTATTCCTGATGCATTGGCACCTCCTGACAGAAGACCAGAAGAGTTACAGGAGCCAACTTTGATAACTTCTAAGGAAGACGAAATGGTCAGCAAATCTCAAATTGAGAATCTCATCAGTCAAAAGGTTAAAGCAGCTATTGCTTCTGAAGCTGTTGAAGCCTTGGTTGGAAAAGGTCGTCCATATCCGGCAGAATATGACCAAGAGAAATATCCAAAGGGGTATATAGTGCCAAAGTTTAATTTATTTGACGGCACTGCAAATCCTCGCCAACATCTAGCATAATTCAAAGCTACATGTGGAAATACAGGAGGCAATGATGCTCTGTTACTACGTTTATTTGCTAGTAGTTTAACAGGTACAGCTTTTGAGTGGTATGCTGAGTTACCCAACGACTCAGTGAGAACATTCACCGAATTAGAAACGATGTTCATCAAAAGATTTGCCAGTGCAACAAAGAAGGTGACTATCGCTGACATCGCTCTTGAGAAAAGGAAAAGAGAGGAATCAGTCATCAAGTACATTACTAGGTGGAGAAATCTCAGCATGAAATGCGAGCAACAACTCACTGAGAAACATGCTGTTGAGTTATTACTGGGAAACATAGATGATTATATGGCTCCATATTTGGCGATGGCTACAATCAATACGTTTCAAGAATTACTTGATCGTGTAGCCAAATTTGAAAGGTTACACAGGCCTAGAAGTGCTGTTTTCAACTACAATAATAATCCACCAGGGAAAGGAAAACAAATCAAGATCTATGATTCGAAAAGGGGTGAAGTAAATGCTACATTCCCGTCTTCCTTGGAAAAGAAAGAAAAAGAAGATTCAATGAATCCATCGAAGATATTGAAACAAACGAGAGAAAGGCAAAAGCCTCCTACCTTACAGGAGAAAATCAATAAGACATTCTTTCAAAAAAGAATGTACGGGAAAGATTTTTAGGCAAGCTCTAAAAATCGATCTTCAATTGCCAGAATCTCGTCGGCCAGAACAGGCTGGCATGACAAATGATCCGAATTATTGTCCATATCATAGGATCATAAGTCACCCAATCGAAGATTGTTTCATATTCAAAGATTGGGTCGAAAGGAATTATCAGAATGGTGAACTTACACTTTCTAATAGTGTTCTTGTCAATCCTAAGAGGGAGAAAACCAATGTTATCTCCTCTACTCCTTGTCAAAACACGGAGAATGAAAAAGGGAAAGCACCCCAAGACGATGAAGGTTGTTGGGAGACCTTTATCTCAAAGAAAACTAAACAGATGATGAATGTCCTGTTGGCCATTGAAGGCATTCGTCGTAAAAGTGCTTTAGAATTGGAAGTTGATCCAAAACTTCTTTCTTCGAAAAAACCAGTGACGGGAGGGCCCAATTCGAGTAAAAAGAAACCTTCAAAATATTTCAAAGACCAAAAGGGAAAGCGTAATCCTGGATCAAAATCTCAAAAAAGAAAGAAGAAGAAATTAACAAGACAGAACTCGGTAATACAAAAATACATCGACTCCATCAATGAATATCAACAACCTCTAAGGCGTCCTGTCAAGTTAGTGGAATATATGGCTGATTTATTTCTTGACTCGGAGTTAGAAAAGGAAGAGAGTATTCCAATTGAGACTTGCCGAGTCATAAATCAACGAGGTGGAAGGGTTGCAAGAGGACGCAATGCACCTCTTGCTATCTATAAAGCTGACACGAAAATGCCTTCTAAGGAAGTACATCGTACACCAGCACCTTTCACCGACTCAGATGAAGATTTATTTTTTCCGATGAAGAAAGTGAGCATAATGGAATGAACATGTCTAAAGAAAAATGTCCAAAACTTGGAAGCAGCTCAGACTTCGAGGAAGTTGATGATTTGAAAATCTCAAAGAATTCTCAAGCTGAAGCTAGATCATCTTCAGAGGTGACACAAATTCAACTGAGAAGCGGAAAACAAGTTCCTCCACCTCAAAAGAAAACAAAGGATAATGAGAAGAATATCCAACTCAATGAAGCTGTTATTCCACAAGAGCCTCCTAAACCCAAGGTGGCTAGTTCAAATGTGGACTACAACATATTATCTCATCTCCGCAAACTACCTGCATTGTTGAGTGTCTACGACGCACTTCTGATGTCTAAGAACCTTCAGAAAACACTCATTAAAGCTTTGCAAAATCCTGAGCAGTATGAAGCATTCTTTGCTAAGCAAAATTTGAAGGAAGCTTTGCATACCCAGAGTACTGCTACAATCACATTCTGTGATAGTGATATGCTCTTAGGAACTGCAGATCATAATCGACCATTATATGTTACGGCGGAGAGTAATAATATTGAAATAAATAGAATTTTGATTGATCCAGGTTCCTCTGTTAATCTAATGAGCCTCAAAACACTCAAAGGATTGGCCCTGGATGTCCAGTATTTGAATAGAAGCACAGTGTTTCTACAAGGATTCAATGAACAAGGGCAAAGAACCCTGGGATCTTTAGTCTTACCTTTGAACTTTGGGGAACTTAATACAGATGCAACATTTCATATCATTGATGCCAACACATCATACAAAGAACTTCTTGGAAGACCATGGCTCCATGAGTATGGTATAGTGCCTTCAACACTTCATCAATGTATGAAATACATTCGAGATAATGAAGAATATCGCATTGATGGTGATGAACAACCATTCTTGGTGCACGAAGTCAAAATCTACGATGACGCCAAGTACTTTATAGCTCAAAAGTCAAAAGGCAATGAGCTTCCAAAAATTCAGTCTCTTACACTGGACAAGAAAAAGCTAAAAGATAAAAACAAGAATCAATCGAAACAAATTTTCTCAGTGCCTCATCTCGGTAGTGATTCCGAAGAGGATGATATCTCTACAACTTTCAAACCCTTGATCATAGGGAAAAGAAAGAATGAACTATCAACTGTCCCTTTTGATTACGAAGCTAATCACACAAATAAGGTACGGTGTTCAAGTAAACCGACCATTGAAGGAGAAGAAGAATTTGTCTATCAGCCCAAGAATACTACAGAATCTCAGGAGGAATGGGACCCAGAACCCAGTTCCATATCTAAGAAATTGCAAAAAGTATCAATTTCAATGATAAGGGTGTCTGAAGAACAAATATCCACAAATATCATTAAAATAGTGCCTATGCCGGTGGCACATTCCAAAACATTGACTACCTTGCCAAATACAAACATAGAAATGTTAAAAACTTTTTATGTCCCTCCCAAAAGTGGTATCAATGAGCATGGATCTATTTTCTATAAATCAAGAGTAATACCGCATCACATTACTCATGAAACAGAAAATGAAGATGAATGGGGTGATGAAGATATGTGGATAATTATTCCTCAATACCCTTCGCCCATTATGAGAAAATTGATAGAAAAAAGAATCTTCTTCGTGCAAACTCGTAAGCGAGCCTGTTACTTCAGAAAGCTTTGGCATAACGAGCAAGCACAAAAGCCTATGGGAAATGGTTTGTCTACAACCTGGGGACTTGGATATGCTCAACATTCACACCTTACACGAGCATCATCCTATCATTATCTGGAGTGCCCTCAACATCCACGTCTTACATGTGCAACCTCCTACAATGTTACAGACAAGGAGGAGAGACCGTCGGAGCCTGAAAATCAAATTGAAGATCTAATAGTAGATCTAAAAGAAGCCCCAAAAGAATTCGAAGAAGGTGGCCAAGCTACTGTGGATGAGCTCAAAGAAATAAACTTGGGTACTGAAGAAGATCCAAAACCTACATTCATCAGCTCTGATCTCTCACAAGATAAGGCAGAGGAGCTAAAAATATTACTTCTTGAATATAAAGACTGTTTCGCATGGAACTACACTGAAATGCCTGGTTTATCACCAGAGGTGGCAGTGCATAAACTCTCCATCGATACAAAGATACCGCCTGTCAAGCAAGCACCCAGGCGAATGCGACTTGAAATTGAAGAACAAGTCATTGCTGAAATCAAGAAGCTTATTGAAGCTGGTTTTATTCGAGAAGAGAAGTATGCTAACTGGATCGCTAATATCGTTCCAGTGAAGAAGAAGAATGGTCAAATTCGTGTCTGTATAGACTACCGGGATTTGAACAAAGCATGCCCAAAAGATGATTTTCCACTGCCCAATGCAGAACTTATGGTCGATAACACTTTGAATCATGACATGTTCTCATTCATGGATGGATCATCGGGTTATAATCAAATCAAAATGGATCCGGAGGATGAAAAACATACCTCATTTCGAACTCCCATTGGCATATATTGCTACAAAGTAATGCCATTCGGTTTGAAGAATGCTGGAGCTACTTACCAAAGAGCGATGACTCAAATCTTCGATGATCTTATCCAAAAGCATGTAGAATGTTATGTGGATGATTTGGTTGTAAAAAACAAAAATCAACATGAACATGTAAATGATCTCAAAATTGTATTCAAAAGAATTCGCAAATTCAATTTGAAAATGAATCCGCTTAAATGCGCTTTTGGTGTATCATCCGGTAAATTTCTCTGATTTATTGTACGCCATAGAGGGATCGAAATTGATCCTGATAAAATTCAAGCAATAGTGGAAATGCCACCTCCAAAAACTCTAAGACAACTTCGTTCATTACAAGGAAGATTGGCATATATCCGAAGATTTATATCTAATCTCTCGGGTAGATGTCAACCCTTTTCACGATTGATGAAGAAAGATACTCCTTTCGTGTGGGACAATGCTTGTCACGAGGCATTTAATAGTATAAAACAATATCTATTGAATCCTCCAATCCTTGCTGCCCCAATCCTTGGGAAACTTCTAATCCTATATACAGCTGCTCTTGAAGAATCACTCGGAGCATTGTTAGCACAAACAAATGAAGATGGCAAAGAAAATGCCCTTTATTATATCAGTCGACGATTAATAGGGGCAGAATCTAAATATTCACCAATTGAAAAGCAATGCCTAGCATTGATCTTTGCTACTAAAAAACTGCGGCATTATATGTTATCCCATAAAATCACTTTAATATCTAAAGTTGACCCATTAAAATTTCTAATGACTAGACCCACTCTCACTGGTCGTCTAGCTAAATGGGCTGTCTTGCTAATGCAATTTGACATAACATATATGCCACAAAAAGCGGTGAAAGGACACGCTCTAGCTGATTTTCTAGCAGCCCATCCTCTACCTGCAGGTTCTCCACTCAACGATGAATTGCCAGATGAGCAAACACTTGAAGTGGAAGAAAAAGAAAATCTGCAAGAATGGGAGCTCTATTTCGATGGAGCTTCATCATTAAAACCATCCAAGCCACCTAAATTCCCAATAATCCAAGTAGGTATTGGCCTTATATTCATTACACCGCAAAAAAGAATACTCCGATATTCCTATAGCTTAACAGAACCTCGTACTAATAATGAGGCTGAATATGAAGCCTTAATAGCAGGCCTTGAGTTGGCAATTAATATGAAATAGAGAAACTCCATATATATGGAGATTCTCAACTCATAATCAAACAAATAATAGGTGCTTTCAAAATCAATAAGCCTAAATTAATCTCTTATCATGAGTATGCTCTAAAACTCCTACGACAAATTCCTGAGGTAACTCTCACAAGGATTACACGTAGTGAAAATGGTAAAGCCGATGCGCTAGCAAAGCTAGCTAAAGAACTAGCAAATCCACAAAATGATCCAATTCTCATAACTATTCAAAACAGGCATGCATTAACTCCAGCTATCATATAAGATGATGAAGTAAAAGAAATGCAAGAAATCCTAGTCATATCTGATAAAAATGACTGGAGAGATCCATTCATCAGATATTTCAAAGAAGGGAAATTACCCGAAAATAAATCCACAGCTTCTCAAATAGCACGAAGAGCACTAAGATATGCTTTTGTGAATGATACATTATATCGTAGATCATTTGATCAAATGTGGCTACGATGTTTAAGTCCCGATGAATCCCAAAAAGTTATAAGTGAAGTTCATGAAGGATTGTGTGGTGCACACTAATCTGGACCCAAAATGAAAATCAAAATCAAACGTATGGGATACTATTGGCCAAGTATGGTTCAAGATTGCATCGACCATGCTAAAAAGTGCCATCAATGTCAAGTGCATGGAGATATCATGCATCGACCTCCGAATCCGCTACACCCTACAGTAGCATCATGGCCATTTGAAAGCTGGGGTACTGATATAATAGGTCCTATAGAACCACCATCTTCTTTAGGACATCGGTTCATCCTTGCAGCCACTGACTATTTCTCAAAATGGGCTGAAGCAATTCCCTTACGAGAAGTTAAAGCAGACAATGTGATGAAATTCTTTCGAGATAACATTGTCTATCGATTTGGAGTGCCACGTCGAATTATATCAAACAATGGTACCGCCTTTAAAAGTACCAAAATTTATCGATTTATAGAACGTCATAAGATAGACTGGCATTATTCATCGATATACAACCCAAGAGCTAATGGTTTGACCGAAGCATTTAACAAGACTTTGGTTAAACTACTCAAGAAAATTCTCTCTAAAAATAAAAGAGAGTGGCACGATAAATTGACGGAAGTTCTCTGGGCATATCGTACCACTTATAAAACTGCAACGCAGGCCACCCCATATTCGCTAGTTTTCGGAACCGAGGCAATATTACCTCTTGAGGTTGAATTGCCATCTTCGTATTGCTGTTCAATACGAATTAACCAAAGAAGAAAATGATCTTCTACGACTTGAAGAACTTGAAGCTCTTGATGAAGTTAGACTTCAGGCTCAGCAAAGTTTAGAGTCCTACAAAGCAAGAATGACTAGGGCACATGATAGAATGGTTCGTCCTAGAAGCTTCAAAGAAGGTGAACTTGTTCTAGTTCGCCGAAGACCTATAATCCCTCACCGTCGCCTTGGCGGTAAATTTGATCCAATATGGGAAGGACCCTTCATCATTGAAATAGTGTATGAAGGAGCTGTCTATCAACTCATAGATCTAAATGGGCAAAGGCCCATGCCACCAATTAATGGTCAATATTTGAAGAAATATCGTACATAAAAATATTATGTATAAAAATCTACCTATCAGACAAAAAGTCATCTAAATTCCCTCCTGAAAGACAGGAGGCAATTTTTATATTCTCCTGTAATGGGAGAAATAAAATTCACTCCCCTCCTAAAAGACAGGAGGCAATTTTTATATTCTCCTGTAATGGGAGAAATGAAATTCACTCCCCTCCTGAAAGACAGGAGGCAATTTTTATATTCTCCTATAATGGGAGAAATGAAATTCACCTCCCTCCTGAAACACAGGAGGCAATTTTTATATTTTCCTGCAATGCAGGAAGCAAGTTTAATCCCCTCATGAAAAGTCAAGAGACAATTTTATCCCATTTAGTAAATAAAATGAGTGAAGTTGAAATCTTTATGCTCATAAATCTAATGGTCGAGCTAAAATCCACAAAGTTCACTAAGCCTAAGGGCCGAACTTTGTAAATCTTATATGCTCATAAACCTAAGGGTCGAGCTAAACCCACGAGGTTCAATAAGCCTAAAGGCCAAACCTCCGAAATCTTCTAAGCTCATAAACCTAAGGGTCGAGCTAAATCCCTGAAGTTCAACAAACCTAAGGGTCGAACTTTATATCTCATAGACCTAAAGGTCGAGCTAAATCTACAAAGTTCAACAAGCCTAAGGGCCGAATTTTGCAAATCTTATATGCTCATAAACCTAAGGGTCGAGCTAAACCCACGAGGTTCAATAAGCCTAAAGGCCAAACCTCCGAAATCTTCTAAGCTCATAAACTTAAGGGTCGAGCTAAATCCCTGAAGTTCAACAAACCTAAAGGTCGAACTTTATATGCTCATAAACCTAAGGGTTGAGCTAAATCTACAAAGTTCAACAAGCTTAAAGGACGAACTTTGAAATATTTATGCTCATAAACCTAAGGGTCGAGTTAAAATCCACAAAGTTCAATAAGCCTAAGGCCAAACTTTAAATTCTTATATGTTCATAAACCTAAGGGTCGAGCTAAAATCCACAAATTTCAATAAGCCTAAGAGCTGAACTTTAAAGTCTTATACGCTCATAAACCTAAAGGTCGAGCTAAATCCATAAAGTTCAACAAGCCTAAGGGCCGAACTTTAAAAATCTTTAATGCTCATAAACCTAAGGGTCGAGCTAAGTCCACAAGGTTCAATAAGCCTAATGGCTACCTAAGGGTTGAGCTATTTTTCATCAACATATCTAAAGGATTGAAATCACATGATAAAAAAATTACAACGAACTCATTGTGTGAAAGTCACACAACAAATTCGTTGGGAGGCAATTTGTTGACTGTATAAAAAAAAATAATTAGGATAAAAAAAAATCAAAGCAACCGACATACCTTCACGTCGGCCCCATCTTGCCAAATCGACGCACCTCTTCGGAGGCACCGACAATGCAAAGCGTTAAAAAGGAAGGAATCACGAAAAAAAAAAAAACTTACGCTCACTCTTTCGGTTCCCTCGTCGCTGTTCGACTTCGTTGCTTCACACAAGCATCTAGGGTTCGTCGTTCATCCTCTCCTTTCGTCGTTGTTGTTCGACTCCGTTC
The DNA here is from genome assembly GCA_022539455.1 of Dendrobium nobile. Classification (NCBI taxonomy): domain Eukaryota; kingdom Viridiplantae; phylum Streptophyta; class Magnoliopsida; order Asparagales; family Orchidaceae; genus Dendrobium; species Dendrobium nobile. The sequence continues at coordinate 20,523,251 of CM039724.1, read as the reverse complement.
CTTTGCAAGAGGAGCAGAGGTTGCAAGTGCCGCTCCTCCGGCTTCCTCCTTACTGTTCGACCTCGTTTCTCCGACCTAGCCGCACCGACCCACCTCCAACCGCCTGCGCTCACCGGTCCGACCCCAGGCCGCCAACCCGCCGCCGACCTCACCTGCTCCGACGCCGACCCCGCTGAACCGACGCTCGCTGTGCGTGATCCCTCCGATCCCGCCTCTAGCCTGATCGGGCTCTACCCGATCCCTCTCTCCCTCTCTTATATTATATGTAATATATAATAATATAATTATTATATATTATATTATAATATACTGTTATAAATATAATTAAAATGATATTATATTCCAAAAATATGTTTATATATAAAAAAAGAGGATTTCAACAGATGTCGAAGACCCCGGCCGTCGTACCTTAGGTCCGACCGGGATGGTTTAAAATTGAAGACCCGCGCTATCGATCTTAGATCTGGGCGGATGATTTTTACAATTCGAAGACCTCACGCAGTCGATCTTAGATCCTGGTGAGATGGTTTGCAATCGAAGACCCTACACCGTCGACCTTAGGTCCGGGTAGGAAGAATTACGGCAGAGCCGTCCCGATTTCTCCTTCGGTGGGGAGGTGACGCCGGGAGGCTGCCGAAATTTCAAGAAAAATTATAGAACTTTTTGGAACAATTTTGAAGCAATTAAAATTTGAATATTTGATTAATAAATTTTTTTATTAATTAAAATTAATCGAAATAATTGATTGATTATTTTAAAGAAAAATATAAAATCAATGAGTTTCAAAATATGGGAGCCAATTTGAAGAAAATGCTAAATACGATAATTTCAAATTCTGAGATTTTAAAAATTCGAGAGTATTTAAAAAAAAAATTTAGAAAGCTCTGAGATTTAAAATATATTTATTGGTTAACTATTTTAATTAATCAAATAAGAAATTTCAAAAGTAAAATAAAAGTGCAATGAATAAAATGAAAAATGGAAGGAAGGATGATGTCCACTATTTGACATATACAGGCTCTCAAATTCTCAAAAATCCTCACAAATTCTCCAACTTACAAGCTCTCACAAACTGTACAAACTCTTAAAACTCTCTAAAACTCTCAAACTGAACTCCTATGCATGTTCTCCAAAGTCCCTTTTGTACGAGTTCTTGCAACTATCTTTGGGCTCTATCCTCTGCAACTACGAGCTCTAACTGCTGCAACTACTGACTACAAACACCTACGAGCAAACAAATCAAGAGTCAGTACCACATAAATAAATTGAATGAATGCTAAGAAATATAAGCTACGACATTTAGAATGAAATACTGGAAAAGCAAGAAAGCTAAGTACGAAAAACTAGTAAAGCACAAGTGCTAAAAACAGGTAGAGTGGCGGACTATTGTAGTGGGAAAAAGACTACAAGCACAAATCAAAACAACTAAAACACTGACATTAGTGTCAAAATTCCGAAGTATCAAAATCACAAAAATCGAATCAACTCAACAAACAATCAATCAAAATTTAAATCCTTGGGCAGCCTTGTTTATAAGGACTTGGTTGTAAGACCTGCTACCCGGCAACTTTCGTAGGAAAGCCATAAGCCCGACCATAGGGGAAAGTTTTAGGTGGAAATTGACCTAACCCCTAAACCCAATTAAAACCCAGGCCACTTCTAATAGAAGTCGTAAGTCCGACATCTGAGAGAAGTGTTTAGGTGATAATACAAACCTAGACCCCTCACCTGGGCATCCTAATCTATAGGATTAGGTTGCCCCGCTATCGGGCAACTTCTACCTGAAGTCGTAAGCCCCCACATTTTAGGAAAATTGTAAAAAAAAAATAGCAATGATCCTAAACCTCAAACAATCAAATTCAAACCTAATGGGCATCCTAATCTATAGGATTAGGTTGTAAGACCCGCTATCGGGCAACTTCTACCTGAAGTCGTAAGCCCCCACATTTTAGGAAATTTGCTAAATGAATAGTAATGATCCTAAACCCTAAACAATCAAAATTTAAACCTATGGGCATCTTAGTCTAAATGATTAAGTTGTAAGACCCGCTTTTCAGGCTACTTCCTAAGGTAAGCTATAAGTCCTACCCAAACAATTAAAATTCTCGGGCATCTTAGTCTAAAAGGACTTGGTTGTAAGACCCATAACTCGGGCCGCTTAGCTTACAGGGCTAGGTCGTAAGACCCACCGTTAGGCAACTTTTAAGGAAGTCATAAGACCTATCCAATCAAAATCCTTCGGGCAACTCCTAATTGGAGCCGTAAGCCCCAAACTAAACAAATTATCTGGGCAACTCCTTACTGGAGCAGTAAGCCCCATTCTAAATAAAAATCTTGGGCTACTTTCTACGAAAGTCATAAGTCCCAAACCAAATTTAAATCCTTGGGCCACTCATAAATAGAGTAATAAGCCCCAATTCTAAATCAAACTCCTGGGTAACTTCTAAGGAAGTCATAAGCCACAACACAAATTAAAATAAATTAAAATCCACAAACCACTTCAGTCTACTCGGGATCCCTGAGAGGAGGTAACCCATGGCTGCTAATCAGATTCCCTGGACACTACGGTCAATGGTTATTAGTGTTGGTAGATTGAAATCTATGGTATACCCGGGACGACGGAACCATGGGATCTTGATCGGGTTTACCTCCATCTTCCCACCATTTGAGACTAAAAATATTTAAAATTTATTCATCCTTAATCGAGAGTTCTCTCTTACTTGTTAAGAGGGGTAATTAACTATGAGTGCTTGCGCTCATAGGAAGTAAGAACCCCAGATCTTTAAACCCTGACACTACCCTCAGGGGAAATCTGGTTAACTACAGTCTGACTTAAGAGAAATGAAATCCTACGGCTGCAAAGCGGGATTCGTGCATTCGTGCCATTTTTCTTGAGCCAACAATAATATACATTCACTAAGCACTAATGTCAGCCGTGTGGTCCAATACTTGCTTTAATCAGCCTATTACATGCTTTGTTTAGTGCGGAGACTACACTGATATAAAATTAATTAACTTTTAATTGAATACTTAAGTTTAAATACTATTAAATATGTATATATGTATGTGTGTGTGTATATATATATACATATATATATATATATTTTTAGGCTTGTAAATTAGGTACACTTCTATATATTAGAATGCTTGAAATTAAAATATAATTTAATGAAAATAGGTTTGATGCTTTATGGATGTATGATGAAATGGGATAAATTTGAAGTAAAATTTATTCTTACATTTTCTATTTTGAAAATTTTGGGTATTATATTGTCCTTGCTTTCCTGAAGGGCCTACAGTGTATGGACGCCAACTAGTGTTTAGGGTGAAGACAATCGTGCTGCAGGTTTGGTTTCCAATCCCTTTGAACCCTATGACAAAATCATTTCCTTCTCTTTCTCATTGTTGCTCTATTCTCACAATGATCTCATGGGGGTGAGTCGCTGATGATGATCAGCTACTTTGTTGTATTCCTCGGTTTTAACATGATTGTTGGCCAACTCCAACAGCTCGACAAGTGTCTATGGCTATTGCAAGCCAAGTGCATACCTAAAAAGACCTATCCCTCAATTATTTGATCAACACAACCGAGGTGACTACATACTGTAAATCTTTTACTTCCAGCATTTTCCTCTCGAACCTCACTATGAAGTTCTTCAGTGATTCCCCTAACTCCTACCTCATCTTCTGCAGAGTTTGTGAGCTCTTTTGGGGCTTTTGGGAGCTCGTGAATTGTTTCATAAACATTTACTTGAATTCAACAAAAAGTGGTGAGTGCTTTTAGAGGCTAGGCCAGTGAACCGTTTGAGTGCGGACTCCGTAAGTGTGGGGAAGAAAAGTTGACACTTAAGAGTGTCATTCACATCTAACAAAGAAGTCATCGACTTGAAAGTTGTCAAATGATTAGTGTGGTCAGTCTTGGGCCTCTATACGACATTAGGTGATGCACTTTGAACTTAGGTGGCGGCTTCGCCTTAACAATCACCTTGGAAAAGACATTGGCAAGTTTAGGCTCATCTCATTTGGTCCGACTGGTTGACGGGCTATAATTTTCATTACTCGTTCTCATGCCAATGTATTCACAAATTGACATTGAGCATGCCTCATAATCTAAATTGGAAGAATTATTTTTTTTATCTTGTATAATTATAACAAAAACCACTAGAGCTATCTAATCTCTTTTATCAGTAATTAAAGCTAGCAACTAAAAATTATTTTATTGATTAAATATCAATATACATCTGTATTCATATTCTATAATCATATATAATAGTCATGAATTATATAATCAAAACATATAATCTATTTGCTCCTAACTAAAAAAAAATAACTAAACAAAATAGTAGAAAAACCTGGAGGATCCTGGAACTACTGTCTCACATTCCAAATCCTTTTTCCTGACCTGAAATCATTGAAACTACATATAATGAGCTAAAAACAAAACATGTCATTAAATCCTACAATTGAACTCAAAGCACAATAAAAAAGTATATATATCATTAGTCAATTCATAACATTATCAATTAATATAATTATGAATCTGTGCATAAACAGTAAACCACATGTAACAATAGTAAAATCTATAAAATAGTAGAACGGTACATTATAAAAGCCAACAAACAGTGCAGTGCATAAACATTATCACTTGCTCAATATGTGAATCTAATAACAAATCAATAAACAACAAATCAACAGTAGTAATAATGATAGTGAATTAGTAGCAGTATTAGTAATAGTATCTGTCACGACCCGGCCCGGTTAGCTCGCAAGGGCGAGGCGGGAACAGAGGTCGAACAGGATGAAGATAAACTTTCAAAGCATAACATTAAATTATTTAACATAAACCGAACATCTTCAACTATATAATGAAAGAGCCACTAAAATAAATCCAAATAAGTTTTCATTTCTCATTCATCTTCAAAAGAAACATATACATAGAGAGTTCTTCCATAAGAGAGGGTCCAAACTAAATCTAACTCTCTCAAAAATCTACAAACAACCGTCTATCAACAAAATAACAAAACTCAAAAGAATCTGCCGCCCGTCGTCTCTCTACGACAGTAAGTGCGCGGTGGTTGGTCTGCCATCTATCCTTTCTTAGATCCTCCTGAAAAGTGTTCGCACAACGTGGGTGAGTCATAAACTCAATAGGTGTGAATGGAATTCAAATGAATTTAGAGCCAATAAAAGGAAACTATAAAATGCTTTAGTATTTTAACAAAAGAATCATTAACAAATATCAACTTTTGCTCAAAGAGATGCATACCTTTTCTTTAACATTCAAGTTCTTATTCCTTTCATAACATTTCCATTTTTCCTTTAACATTTTGCCTCACATGATAGTCTCAAATGCATATAATATGAATATGAAATGTTCATAATAGTTTAATATATAAATATAACACCCGTCTCGGGAGTACCACTTGTACTGATCAGGTACATAAAATTTGTCTATTTCCTTTACCATTGGTTCATAGGAATCATCCTTTACCATTGCTCATAAGAGCCTCATTTACCATGGATCATAAGAGCCTCCTTTACCATGTGATGCTCCCGCGTCAACATGAATATACACTTATTACTTATATAACCATAAGAGATGCTTTATGTAAACCATTCATAAACTACAAAGTGTATGTTTCCTTAGAGATACGCATACTTGCTATGTTTATGTGTACTTTTGCATGTAAAGAAGAAAGACATGTATAGTAAGAGTAGAGAAATGAGCATGTGATCCATTCATGAATTGTACATTTGCATAAAGAGAACCTTTGCATTTGCTTCAAGTGTCCATGAACTTTCAAGGGAACATGAGCCATAAGAGTTTCATAATTAGCATAAAAGAATTTGTCATTTCTATGTAATTGCAATGAAAGAAGAGTTGTCTAAATTTATAAGAAAGTCCATTCCACCTACCTCAATCCGTGCACATCTTTCTTTGTCCGATCAAATTCTTTCCCTCCACACGGTTAATATCTAAAAGAGACATACAAAGGAAAGCATAAGTAATTAATCCCTATACAATATCCTAAACCCTAATTCTAAAGTAATAAAAGGGTTCTTTCTAATGTCATGTTTATGTTTCAATTCAAACCCTCCACACCAATTCGTGATATCTCTCAAACACATTCTCTTTCCATTAGGATTTAGCCAAAATTCATAGGTTTTAGGCATGCTTCACCTCTCCCTACACTCAAAACATACTTGAAATAAAATCAATTTTCGGAATTTATTAAATCAAAAATTAGAAAATATTGTTTTTCAAGCAAAAACTATGTATTAGTCTCTAAAATCCTCCCAACAACCAATAAAAATCATAGAGATAAAAAATTCCTTAATTAGGGAAAAACCCTAAATTTCTAAACTCAAAACTTTCGTCATTCATTCAATATTTTTCTATTAGAAGCTTTCTTAGGTTAATAGAAATCTCTTTTGTGAAGACATTTCCAAAGAAACAATTTTTGAGCAAAACCCTAATTTCCAAAAATTCATATTTTTAAGAAATCAACTCACATTAAGGTTTAGAAACATCCTTTAATCTTTCCCTAAACTTTTCTCAAAGAAATTTCAAGTTTTCTCTAAACCCTAGTTTTCATTTCTTAGAGAAAACTCAAGGGAAGAAGGAGAAAACTCTTGCAAAACACATACCTTAGTCTTCCCTTGAATTTCCCTACGAGATCCTCCACAAACGGCCGCCGGAAAACACCTCTAAGCCTTGCCGGAATCGCCTCTTACCTGCGCCCCGTTCTCCCTTTCGCGTTCGGTTCGGCCGGTTCGCGTGAAATGAAGAGGGAGGGGGTTCGGGTATAGTAGATAAGGGAGAAAGGGGGATATGCCAAAAGACTCATATGCCCTTACTTAAATAGATTTGGCTTAAGAAACAATTAGGGGTAGAATTGGCATTTAGAAACTTCCAAATTTTATAATTCTCAAAATACTCATAATCCGATATGGGTTCTATACATCGAAATGATCAGAATTTTGCGCTCTAATTTATAAAATTATTCCCGTCGAAATCCGACAACCTCGAATTTTTCACTTAAAACTCGTCGCAGCACTTTGAAAAGCGTGCGAGGTCTAAAATGATATTTTGCGGGTTTTACAGTATCAGTTTACTATTAGTATTGTTTCATCAATAACATTAAACCAGTACATTAACAGTAGAACAATAAAATATTGTAGTAATAATAAAACATTGCAGTAAAATGAATTCCATCAATCACACTAAACAAGGAGTTCTGGCTCACACGATGTTTTCTTCCAATAGTCAGTAATCAGTAATTAATAATCGTTGGCTTAATAAACAGAGTCGTCTCTCCTTGCCCGTTGATATATTAGTATCTATTTATAACTCCCAATTAGTTAATCAGTAGATGATAACACCGAACCACATTATTTAAAGGAAAGCTCGCCTGACGCACTATCATGTACATGCCAGTCAATTTTCAGCCATTGTCAGTAAAACCAACCTTTACTTGTACTCATATATACTATTTTTACAATGTTATAACTATAATATCAATCAACTATTACCTAATCACATGCTCACATTTATTCATAATATTTGTATTAACAGTATGTCTAAATTAAAATACCAAAATAATCTTTTTGTACAAATTGTACAAAACACAAATTTCATTTTATCCAGTGAAATCACATAATCCACCAGTCAAAATGTCTAAAATAATCAGTAATATAACATATAAAAAGTTATGTAGTAGAAGTCACTAAATTCGATATGGAATAATATTAATTTAGAAGAGGTCGGATGGTCAAAATCAAAATATATGAAAATAGAGATATGATAACAATCACCTACCATGATCTAAGCAATTTTCATTAAACGGTAAAGCAGATCGGCAACCAAAACTCAAACTTCTGTTTCATCTCTTCTCTTTTCCTTCCCCTTCTGTTCTTCTTTCCACGAAAAGCTACGACGCTGTGTTAATGGCGTGAGTGAGTGGAGAGAACCAAAGAGAATATATATATATATATATATATATATATATATATAGAAAAAATATATATATAAATGAATTTTAGTGCGTAGCATTGAAGTGCAACCACCCAGCGCCTTAGCGTTACATGCTGAATCCAAAATTAATGTAGAATAGAGGCTTCAATGTCTCGGTGGCGATCTTTGGCGCTACTGCGCTCACATCCTCAACGTCGGGGCATCACAAACTGAGTACCACAATACACCAGTTCAAATAGAAATTCTGTTTCTTCATTTTAAATTTATTTTTCAAAAATCGGGTTGTTACAGTCAGTGTCTTCTCTGGGCGCCTTTGATGAGCTGCCGGTTTAGAAGATCCCTCAAGGATGTTGTTGCGCCGCACTCGCCCCTAGAAGATGCCCAGGGAATCTTGGATTGTCTTCATATTTGCTCCTCCATCTTCTGCAGATTGAGATGTGTAATGAATTTAGTGCTCTCCATGTTAATGGAAGGCTCTTATGTAAGTTCCTCATCTAGTTGGATCAATATTCTTGTCATTGGAATTAGTCCAAGCTCAACACACTTGAGAATATGTTGAATTTAAATTTTTCAGTGGAGATGCTCGGCTTTATGAGCAGGTAAATTGGTGAGCTGGAACTTGTGAGTAAGAATGTAGTGTAGAGAGAGTGGAGAGAGAAGAAAAGAAGACTAGAGACCTTAAACTGGTACAGTATTTACTATCTAAGAAAATTCAGGGTCCAAGCTCTAGAAGTCGAAGGTCCAGCCAAATCAGTGAAGAATGATTATATAGAGAAAAGGGCTAAAATAAAGCTATTCAAAATACCCATACAAGGATACACTCTAGTCCAAAAAATGTGTCACCCCCTGATTAGCTATAGGAGGATGAAGTCAACAAGTGAGCTCCTTGAGGACGTGCTCAGTGGTGGCGAGTAGGCTCTGGGTGAGTCTGCGACTGAATCTTGGAGAGTGGTCAGGCATGATTGATGACTTGTGTTGAAGATCTTAGGTTGTCTTAAGAAGTAAGGAAAGTGAGATGTTGTAGGAATGAAAGAGCTTTAGGTCAAATAGTTGTGGCAGAATTGTGCTTCTTTTGAGTAGACGCTTTCATGTTACTAAGTTGGGCGTGCTTGAATGTTTGAATGGTTGGGGGGGGTGGGGGGGTGTTGGGTGTTCTAATAGAGGGGTAGCAACAAGTGATGATTTGATGAAGGATCCTTGATTCACCATATATAGGTTGAGCTTCGTAGTAGGCCCAGACGAGTTGAGCCTGCCCATTCCTTCAAGTGAGTCCCTTTGTAAGTCCAAGGTGAGTTCCCCAATGGAACCCTTCTTGAGGGCGAGTATCCTTGTCAATACTTGGTAGCTATGTGTGAAACACTTGTGAAGTCATTCATGAGTTAACTACCATAAACATATCTTAAATCTCTATGAATGATTGGAATAACGCTTAGGCTTGTGATGATGACTCGAGCATCTCATCCTGGGAATATGTATCTGATTATGCTTCATTGCTTTATTTTAGTATGTATTCAGATGTGCATATTATAATTCTTGATTCCTGAATGGTATTATGTCTGTTTCGTTGTTCATATTAATCGTGCCTTTAGCTTCTTACCTTTTTCTCCACCTTTGGCATATGTATGATTTTTTTTTTTCCATGGGAAGATGATTGCCTTTTCTGTGACAAGCCCATATCTTTTTTCTCCTGTTTTATCTTGTTTTGGTTTTCCCCGGTTTGGTTTTTACTATTTATAGGGTTTTGTTATATTTATTTAGCGGTGATCAATTAATTATATGGCTGTTATGCCTTCTAATATCCTTTCTTCTTCCACTTCAGATTGAACTAGGTAAAAAATTCTTCAAAGATGGAAGGGCCTTTGATTTGGAAGGTGAGAACTGTTTCATCAAACTTAACTTAAAAATGACATAACTGATCATTTACAAAGCATGTAGCTTTGAATATACAGAACAAGTTTTTTTTTTTCCTTTTTTAAAGTTTTGTCCTACATGCTTCTCCATAGAAACGTTTTCGATAATCAAACTTAAAAGGGGGCTTGCAAAACAATCTTGATGCCTTCATGTATGCTATTGCAGATAGTATAGTTTGGTGATCTAACTCAGGAAAATAAGTTTTGATAAAGAGAATATTGGCTGGCACTTTATGCACCAATTTCTTAAAAAATGGAGAGATCATGTTGCTTGTTTGCAGGTCTGAAGAATTTCTTGTTTAATGGATCTTTCTTGTGGGATCTCTTGTTTAATGTATCTTTTGTTTACTTATTTTTATGGTAAGAGTTATTCAAGATATATGCTTTGCATTCCGAGGCATTTTTATTTGCATTTGATTTTGTTTTTTAACCTCTTGCTATATTAAGAAAAAGCTGCTTTTTTAATGCTTATTAATTACAATCATTCCTGTTCACTTAGTGTTTTAAGAGATACAGTTACCTTGCTATTTGTGGTAAAAAGTTAACACGAAGTGTTTATAAATCAACAAACTAGTGAAATATTAAGTTCGGCAAAATTGATAAATATATTTATCATCAACAAAATGGCATTTTAATAAAGCAGCCACAGCGTTTACTTGTTCAACCTTATTGACAATATCAAATAGCTATTGAACTATTAAAAACATGTGCACCATCACAGCGGCTGGCTAGATCAGCATTAATTATTTATATTTGATAAAGACCCAACATAGTCAAAGGACAAATTTTTCATAATTAGTTTGTCTATGCTTGGTAAATTTTTGCTTAAATTTGACCAATCAGACGAGCATGATCTATTGCTAACTGCAAATAGCTGGTATCAGGCTAATAATAATGGTATTACTGATTGTGAAACAAAGTCGGTCAATTGATTTCGATGTGCTTAATGAAGTGGTCTTTTATGTTTGTGTTAACATATATTTTAATTTGCCTCTTGGGCTTGCCCAAAATGATGCTGTAGTAACTTTTTGAAATGTGATTTATAATCTGTTTAATCTTTTCCTTAGACTTTGGAAATTTAGGTTTTCTTTTGTTGATATGATAAGATTAATTGTTGTTGATAAAAAGAGAAGAAAGTACTCTTATTTTCTTTTCAATAGAGAAGACATATTTTATGGGACATGCATAACCGCTTGAATAGAAATCATTAGGGAAAAAAAAAAAAACTAGATCCTACACGGCTCTTTGGAAAAAACTTGAAAAAAGGTAAAACGGTAAAGTGGAAAGCTTTTTATTAGAAATTCATTGAATTAAATATATTATTTTTTCCCCTTCATGTGGAAGTAAGTGATCGTCATACCCTGGAAAATCTGGATCTTTTTTATTTGAACATGTGTGGGAACCTTTCTTAATGGATTATGCAGTATAACTGGACTGGGTTGGCAGTAGACAGCTGCAAGAGGGATTTCTGGAGTGATTTGATTGTTGACATGTGCTAGGGAGATTTCCAGAATTGCTGGGTTGCTTCCTGTCATCTTGATGATTTCTTGTAATCGTTCTTCTTTGCTTGAGAGGCTGCAGTTTTGAATGCTTTCAAAAATGGTTAGAAAGTTTCCACACTCAATTTTCGACTATACGTGGATTATTGATAGCTTGAAAATAAGCGTATTGAATTATATTTGATTTAGAGCCTTAGTAAGGATATCAGTAGTTTGATATCTTGTTGGAGTATAAATCATCTTGATAATATTTTATAAAATTGTTTTCCTTTATGAAGTATCTATCTCTATGTTCTTAGTTCTATCATGGTGGATAGTATTCTTTTTGTTGACCTCTACAACTCAAACTATGTGCAAAAAGGATGAAAATAACGAATCAAGCAACACACAGGTTGGTGCGACACATCACTTGAAAGGTCGATTAACCTCCAATTGCCAAACAGACTGCACCGTTATGATCAGGATATCAAGTTCTTTTAGGTCGAGGCCCTCGCATTCAAATCGGGAAAGATCGGTCCTAAAGGATGACCGACACCCGACAATTACATGCGACATCACCCAAATGACGTCCGATTGTGAAATGGATTTCACCGTTGCGTTCGGAACGTCGTTTACATTCAAATTATGCATTTTATTTAATTAGTTGGGATCAGCCGAGGTGGTGGTATGAATCCTGAGGCGATGACACGCAAACCAAGGAATTTAGCACTCGGCGCCACCAAAATGACGTCCGATTGGCGAACGGACTTTGCCTTTGAGCCCGGAACATCGTCGACATTCAAAATATAAATCTTATTTGATCGATGGGGATCGATCGAGGTGGCAGCTGCATCACAAGGCGAGAACATGCATATCGAGGAAGTTGGCCTCGATGCTGCCCAAATGATGTCCGATCACGAAACAGACTTCGCCATTATGTTTAGAACGTCCTACATACCCAAAGATGACAGAAAATTTTACTCAAATTAAAACATGCAAAGAAGTCGATACTCATCTCGAAGCAAAACACGAATTTTGAGGAAAATGTTACTTGACACTGCCCAAATGACGTCCGATTGACAAACAAACTTCACCGTTGCTTCCAAAATACCTTCAATACTTTAAATTGACCGCCAATTTGTTTAGAAGGGATCAGAAATGCAAATTGATACAATCCCGAAGCAATAACACACATTTTGAGGACATTAGCTCTCGACATCTCCCAAACAACGTCAGATTGCCAAACGAACTTCAATGTTGTGTCTGAGTCCCTCCAATACCCTAAATACACTATCAATTTGTCCAATTTCGATTATTCGGCAAAATCGGCACATGAAACGAGGCAACATGCACACAAATTGAGTGGTCACATAAATCGAGGTGATTGTTTTTCGGCAAGAATAAAGCACAATTGTCATTTATAATTAATTCAGTAGGGGCAAATGACAAATATGGCACCCAAATTAATAAAATCATAACAAAAAATTTATAAGCCAAAATGGAGAAAGAAATTCAAGACATTAATGGGCATTAAATACCTTATTTCGTTTTGGCCAAAGCATAGTCACTTTTGTCAACTTTTGCATCTAAATTAAAGCGAGTAAAGGGAAAGCTTTGCTAATCTTCTGCACTCCGGCAAATTCAAAATCTCTGCAACCGCGTACATCCTTCGATATAGTAGCCCAATCGGAGAAATTGAGTTTATTTTTTTTCTACCGAACTCTATTCCACGTACAAAGCTTTGCCCAAGCCTATTGTTTTCCAACTATCCTTTCAGTCATTGTATAGATCCTGCTATTTCAAATTTGCTTACAACAACAACAACAACAACATCAAGCCTTTATCCCACTACGTGGGGTCGACTACATGAATCCTTTTTCTCCATTGTGTCCTATTAAAAGTCAAATTCTCGTTTAAATCTAATAAAGAAAGGTCATTCTTAATATTTTCTAACCAAGTCTTTTTAGGTCTACCCCTACCTTTCTTAACATAAGTCAATGCTTTATGGTTTGCTTGCTGAAAAAAAAAATAAAGAAAAAAAAAAATTTGCTTGCTGAAGACCGTGTTACCCACAAGTGGACCATAATCTTGAATTGGCAAGAGATCACAATAATGCATGCCTAATAAGAATTTCTTAGGTTTTTTAACTGTAATGGTCGAAACATGTTATTAAGTAAATTGATTGGAAATTTCATTCCTCTAGCACCTTAGATTGACCGGAAATCCTCTTGAACCTCCAAGATGTTAGTCTATTTTGGATCCCAATTTTACTTTTAGCTTCAAGTGAGCTATAATAATGAGGGGTATGGTATCATCATCTTTTTTCTTTGATGTAATGAGAAGTTCAATGGTGTTAGACTTTTTTCTCATGCATCCTTGAATTAGTGAGTTTTACATTTTGTATGTGTATTGTAGAATTTTAGCTTTATGAGCAAATCCAGTTTTCTCTATCCATTATTACAAACTTAAACTTGTAGGTCTCAAAGACTGCATGCGTAGAGGATATTCATACGTGGATGGAATCGAGGAACTGCTACAAGCTCTGAAACAAAACAACTATGAATTGCACGCCTTCACAAATTATCCTATCTGGTTTATTTAACTATTTTACTTTTTCTTGGTCCTTCTATACAAAATTCTCATCTTTGATTTGTTCTTTGCAGGTACAAGATGATTGAAGAAAAGCTAGAACTTTCAAAATATTTATCTTGGACATTCTGTTCTTGTCTAATAGGTACTTTTTTGCTTCATAAATTAGGCTTTCCTCTTAACAATAATTTCTTTGAAAATGCTTCAATGCATGTCATCTAAATATTTATTCAAATAAACATATTGTCAATCAAATGGTTTTTGATTTTATTGTACCACGCTTAAAGAATAAAATGTTATCTAAAATAATGAAAGTGATTGTGATTTTCTTTTTAACGTCTTTTTGGGCCATTAGATAGCCTAATCTCCAAATGTCTCCCAATTTTGATGACACTCAGATAACAGCAAACTAATCAATTAGGTCTCAAATATTTTTTAAGGACGTTAACAAGCATGACAGTTCATGTCTTTTAATAACATGAGATTGTTATGTCGGAAACAAATTGCCACAGAAGCTGTAAACTGTTGCTCTTTTATATTCTATTAATTATAGCTTGCTTTCAATAGGTACTTAGGTTTGTGGTATACTTGAATGACTTTGTTACATGAAATTATCACTCATCTGTCCAACTGCTAATCTTTCTCTCTGATTATGGTGCTCGTGCATGTTAACTCAGGAAAGAGGAAGCCAGCACCTGATTCATACGCTGTGGTTGTACATCTCCTGAATGTTGAGCCAGCAAGTTGTATCTTCATTGACGATAGGTTCTCGTCTTCTATCATTACATTGTTTCTGTCATGTTATTCTTTTTTCTCGATGGATCCATTTTGATTCACTAAAAAATAAATAAATAAAAAGAATTTCGTGACACTCATTTATGTTGCAAATCTGATCACAAACACCTATTTGCAATCAATTTGGTAGTCCCAAGGCTGCTTATTGAAATCCTTCTCGCAAAACATCTTTGAATAAATTGTGACAAAAACTTATCGCAAAGACCTCAATCTTGCTTGTTCTATTCAATTTTTTGCAATGGGTACCTTTTGCAAATACGTATATAAAAATCATTTTTTCGCTGTAATTTTCAATTTATATACTTGCAATTAGAGATAACAATCATGCATATAGTTAATTCAGTTCTACAATAATGACAATTTTTGATGAATCCTCAGCCATACAATTCAATTCAAGATTCAAGTCGAAATAATGCTCAACCATATACATTTGATTTTTAGTTCATGAAAAAGATGATGCAAATATAGAGTTAAATTTACATTTCACAAAGTGATACGAAGATAAAGTTAGTTTAGTTATAAAGATAGATGTAGTTAACTTAAATATTGAAAATAGTTGTCCACCCATTTGTGTTTCCATCAAGTAATATATACAAAAATCTTCAAGTGTAATTAAAAAAAGCGCCTACGCATCATGGTCGTCATTATTATTATTATCATCAACTTCATCATCATCATCATCTTGAACTCCTACTAATGCCCCTTGATTTTTGTAGCTCTTTCGTTAGTAACCACATGATCTCATTGAGCTCCTTCCATGTGTCTGATTGCCTTTAATATTGATTTTCTTTTAATCTTTGTAATATCACCGAATACTAGCTTTTGTCCACATGATCTCTTATTTTAAGGTTTATAGCCTTCACATATTTTTCCTAAATAAAATTTAGTATATATGAAATACATTAATATTTCCACTTAATGCAAGTTAACATAAAAATAATAATAATTTAATGTTAATGGCAGCATGATAGGAATAAGTCAAATCTAGTCTATTGTCCTTTTCTTCTGTCTTTATTAGAGCTTGTTCATGTCGGCACTTGTATAGTACATAATACATTAATTAATTATCATAATAAGATGTTTTTTATAATATTTTGACATTTAAAATACTTCAAATTTTATATTTTATTTGTACAAAGTGGTGCCCATGTGTAGCAAATAGAATTGAGCCTCCTGAATGTTTTGTTATTTCCCCTTCCATTAGAGTGTGGCGGGTACTGGAAGCCAGCTTTGAGGACTTATGTTGATTACCACTAGCCTAATGTAGGATGAGGCCATTACACACAACACCATTCATCCATCAAAACTCACATCCTTTTGTTTTGCCAATGCAATCAGCATTGATTTTTGTTGGGACATCTTTGCATGCAGCATTAAAATTTTACAGCTTTTTTATTTGAGTGTCTTCAACCCAAGAATTTATTTGTGGCAATCATATCTTTAACAATTGATGGACCACAAACATCCCTAATCATAATGTCATGAGAATAAGGTTGAAATTCATTTCGTGACATTTAGCTCTAAATAAGAGTTTCCTTTTTAATGATTCATTTTGAATATACCATACACAATAGTTGAGTGTTAATCAATTTTTCTATAGATTGTATTATCTTCACACGTATGAAAATATTTGTTGTCACATCGACATGATATATTTTTATTTTTTGAGAATGCAAATTTGATAAAAATTCTCGATAACCTTCACGAAATTTTCTAATAAATGATTGTTGCTATCAACATGCTGATACATCCAGAGTAATCAATAGTTATATCTTCTACATTAAGCAAAGTAAGTTATAAAAGGTTATTAAATCATGAGTAGAGATGAACAGAAGAAGCATCAGTGCTTGAGTGGGCTTATAATGCACTAGAATAGTGTAGATACTAAGTCTAAATTTTTGCCAATATTGATTAAGTCATTTTCATTTAGGCTGAGGGCATTCTAACTATGTAGAACTATAAGCTCTACATGAGCCCAAACCAGAGGAGAAGCGTGGGGAATTAGGTTACATGGGCCCAAACCATCCAAAGCCTTAGCATATTGTTGACGGAGATGGAGATGAGAGGAGGAATGAAGCAAGAGCATAACATTGTGGGGGAGTCTCCTCATGGTTCGGAGGTCGCAAACCTTTTCCCCTAACGATTTAAAGCAACTAAAAGAAATAAAAGAAACAAAATGAGTAATTAGGTAGAGGAGGACAGGATAATAAAAGAATTTGCAACTGGTCCCGATATGCTGGCTCAAAACTTGTCCTAAATGACAATATTTGCATAGCGATTGCCCATTATGAGAACCAGAACCTTAATTATCATTCCTAGCCCTCAAATTTAGTATATGGCTATTTTTTTTATGATTTATGTCCATCAAAATTGTAGTTTTGACAGGAGTGATGCCTTTCCATTGAAATTATCATCTTTAGAAAGAAAAATGATTTGAAGGTAAAGTAAAACACAAAAGTCTGGGTGTTCGAAGCCATTTGTTGATAAGCAAGAACGTAGCTGCATTGGCCATAACCCTTCTAAAAGAAGAGTTGATTCGCGCAGTCATGAGATCAACATTAAATAATTCTCATCATCAGAGGTTACCAGGGCGTAGTTCGTTAGGCCTCCTGCTTATACAACTTTATCCTTTTATAACAAAGAAATTCTTTTTGTGAATTGATCCGTGAATCAAACTCAAGGCCTCCATATCAAAATAAAGACAACCTAATCATTGCCTTAGCCCCTCCTATCTTCGCGCCATAAGAAGATAAAAGATTAAACATAAAAAAGAAGCATTTCCTTGTTGCTCTACAATAAAAATCTACTGAATAGAGGTGTAGGTTCTGTCTAATTTTATTACATGCTAGAACTTTTATGAACTCCTTTTTTGAATTTTCTATGACTGATTTGAAGCTCTTCGTGTTTCAGAGAGACAAATGTGAAGGCAGCTGTGAATGCTGGCATGGTTGGTATACATTTCAAAAACGCTGATTCTCTAAAGCAGGATTTGTCTTCTCTAGGAGTTGTGCTTGAAGTTCTAAACAATTGATGGGTGGTTTTTTAGCTTTTTTCCTCATTATGGTAGTCGTATTTGTTATTGTAATTCTTGCATATTTCTAAATACATTTCTGGTTCTCCAGCAATAAATGTGAAAGATTTCCCGTAAGTTGTACCAGCTTGTTTGTGTTTCGTTGGTTTCGTAGAGTAATGCTGCACTTTCCAAATAAATTCACCTTAAATTTTTTTCTTATTTATCATGCCCACATTATGTGGCTCAGTCGAAAAGAGTGATATTTCAAGAAAAACTCATTTTAAATGCTAATTTATTTTGGGTGCAAAACATTGCTCTTGTTCCTTATTTGATATATGTATATCAATTGGCAAGCAGATGGGTGCAAGTATGCTCAAATGGCAAGCAGCTTTTATGATGACAAGATTATTAAATTATGAATGCAAATACTGGCTGCTGTTGTAATAGGAAATAAGATGATTAAATCGGAAAACGGCCGTTTTACTATAAACTGAATGCAAAAGCAGCCGATCAGTCAATGCTAGCATGCATGTTAGCTTTGTGCATATCGCTGCAATCTTCGTTGACCTAGTCCAGATAATAAGGACTTCTCCGGTGAAAATGTCCTTTTATAAAGAAAAGCTTTATTTATTTATTTATTTATTTAAAATGTGCTCATTTCCTGAAATTTAGGTTACTCTTTGAGTTGTGTAGCTTGTTATCAAATTTATTGTTTTTTAGTAAATTATCTTTATGCTTTTGCAACTATGCAATAATATTAACCAAGGTTATAAAGATTGGACTAGAAATTGAATTAGAACTAGGAGAGGTTTAAGATTCAATGATTTGATCGGGGTTAATTTACATCTATAGGTTATATATTAAATTTTTTTTATAAATTTACATCTATAAATGATTTATATTAAATAATTTATCATTAATAAATAGATAAAAAAAATTTTTTATAGCATATAAATAAGTAAATATTATTTATTAAATAATAAATATTATTCGCATTATAAAGAATTAATTAAAAAG
Organism: Dendrobium nobile; assembly: GCA_022539455.1. Lineage (NCBI taxonomy): Eukaryota > Viridiplantae > Streptophyta > Magnoliopsida > Asparagales > Orchidaceae > Dendrobium > Dendrobium nobile. The sequence goes on along the minus strand of CM039724.1, from coordinate 20,504,474 downwards.
TCTATTTAAAAATACATAATATATACATTTTGAGCTTCATAATCTCAATGCATCTACTTAGTTCCACATCACTTGGGAATTTTCTCTAACTACTGTTTATATAGTTTTTTGGATTTACATGTGTTAAAAACTCATATGGAGTGGAGGGACCATTTGAAGATGCTTCATTGATGTTTTGGAGCAAGTGACAATTATAAAAATATCATGCTTTTTAAAATTTTAAGTATTTAAAATTTAATTTTTTTTAATTAAGAATATTAAGTAATATTTAATCCTTATTTTAATAAATTAATTTACTTAATTATTTAAATAATTAGGCGAATTAAACCAGCCTATTCAAAGGAGCAAAGATTGGTTAACCAATTTGATGCAAAAACGGTTTTTAGGATGGACTAGATCAACCTTATGACTAGTTCACAGTTGAGCAAATCAGACTTGTTGGTTCGGCCTGGTTTTTAAAAACTCGATATTGATGACTAGTTCAATTATTATTTATTTCAAATTAAAATTGACTTTAATGGTCCTAAAATATCAAAAATTGAATTCAGGTTTTTGTGTGTGAGAGAGAAGCCTTAAAAGAGAGAACGAGGCTTTCAACAAGGGGAGAGTGTTGTGTGTGTGTGTGTGTGAGAGAGAGAGAGAGAGAGAGAGAGAGAGAGAGAGAGAGAGAGAGAGAGAGAGAGAGAGAGAGAAGTTAAGATGAAAAAAGAGAAGCATTTAAGGAGGTAAGACAAGCTTCTAAGAATGAGGCGTTTTAGGGAGAGCATTTGAGAAAATAATTGTAAGAGAGAGGGAGAGAGGCATTTAAGAAAGATAGAGAAGCCTTTATGAGGGAAAGAAAGGGGAAAAATAGAGTGGCTTTTATGAGAGTGAGATTGGGAGATGACCTAGTTTCTAAGAAAGAGTAAGATATACTTATTAGAGAGAAGCTTCTAAAAAAGTGACAGGCTTTAGAAGAGAGAGATGCATCTATTTTGTATATGAAAAATGATATATTCCCCTTTCAATTGTGGGTTTCTTTACTATTATCTTCATCATACCTTCCTCTATGATTCCCTCTTTTGAGTGGTCAAGTTGAAGAAGTTGGATATTTCTTCTTTTGTTGGTGACATCAACATATATTTTTCAAACATATTCGAACAATGTTTTAATGAGGCTTAATAATTGGAAAAATCAAATTTGAATGATAATAATCTTAAATGTTGACCAATTATTTTGTAATGGTTAATCAAAATTTTAACATTCTTTTAATGTATGGAGGAGAATAAAAAGAACATAGACAAGTTGATTGCGGCATTCACAATTAAATGAAGTAAATGATTGATGTTACAATGATATTTTTCTTGGAGATCACATATATCATATGTATAAAGCGACAAAGAATGATAAAAATCAATCTTGTCTAGAATTGAAGGCGAGGTACCATAATGGTAGAGTACAATTAACAATTTAAATTTCTTGAATTATGTTGCTTATAAATTATAATATTTCATCTTTTTTGATAGAGTAATCCTTATCCATTATGCATCGACCCCCCATATTATTGTTTTTTATTCTCATAAAGATTTTAACCTTTGTTTTTTTGCAAATGAGGATGATTTAGGATCAACCAGTTCACCATTTTTCATTGATATAGGTGATAATGTAAACATATCACATATAAAAATAGGTGATGACGTGTACATGAAAAAATGTAGAAGTAGGTGATGGTTTGGGCATATAGGCTTCATATGATAATGGTTCCATGGATGCTCCTTAAAGTATCAAACGGAGATTAAAAACTAGTTTATGAGAAACTTATAACCAATATATAAGTAAGGCCATTTGATTCTTCATGTATCTTGGGACTTAAAGCAATAATTCAAGTTATAGAGAGCACATAAATAACTCTTATCATTGAAATTACCTCCAATTTAATAACTATTGATATAGTGACATTATGCTCATATTTTTCCTATGCGCAATTACAAGTTTGGTAGTTCTTTGAGAGCAAACAATAGTTGAAGTGAATGTTACACATCCATGTAATGCAAATAAAAAAAAAAACTTTTAATTCAAGATAAAAAATTAGTAAATAAGTATATTGTATGCTTTGTGCTTTGGAGAAATGCTCATGGAGCCTACGAGTTATGAAATTAAGAATCTCAAGCATATTTGAGATCACAAACCTTGAATCAAAACACACTTGCGCATTGCATGTTAGATAAAAAACGCACCTACAAATTCAAACATGGCTCATTGGAACTTTTATTAAGGATAAGATCATTGCTTTTGATCCTAATATGAATCCAAAGATAATCATGTCACATATAAAGAGGGGCTAAGGTATTGATTTGTCCTACCAGAAGACTTGATATAAGCAATTTAGAGCACCAAAAGTTCCTTGAAGCCAAAAGAACTAATGGCCAATATTTTAGAAACCCTCCATGAGACACTGAGAAAATCAATGATCAAAACACAACCATTGAAATAGGAAAAAACCAATAAAGCTAAGGTAGTACCAAGTTCATAATAGAACACAATTAATCCAAAAGAGTACCCCGACGCTGCCCAAAAAAAAAAACCTTTAAAACATATTTCAAACCATAAAGAAAAGAAAACCTTTGTCAAGTAGCACAACCAGCTAAAGTATAATGAACAAGTTGGCTAGCAATTACAAAAAATAGACTAAAATATGTTTTCCATAGCCAACTTAGGTGTATAATATCTATAATTCAATCATGGAACATACCCAACTTCCATTCAAAACTAAACCAAAATCAACCCAACCACTATAGAAGGAGAAAGGATCAGACCAGTCAAAGAGGAAAGAAAAGGTAATAACCCAATTCAAATTGAAGATATAACAACAACTACAAATGATCAATAAAATATAAAAATAATAACATAAAACCATCTGCCTGAAGGAAAGTTAGAGAAAGAGCCCAACATCAGAACACAACCACTGATAATGCAAGACTAAAATAAAAATGGCCAACTCCACATTCATAATACCAACCTTCCCTCCTAAATTTAGCAAAAAATAAGATGAGCTGCAATCAATTATATTATCAATATCCATTGACTTTCAATCATTGGTAAGAGCAGCCCAACCAATACAGCCAGAAGTAAGGAAAACCAAGATAAGAGAAATGATAAAGCAAGGAGAAACTATGACAAAATTGCATGAGCCAAAAAAAACTAGCACAAAAATTTAATAAGGAAGAATCCAAGAAAAACCATAGCCAATACAAGAAAATAGACACAAAAAATGGCTAAAAGGCAAACACACAAACCAATTGAATTAGAATCTAACTTACGGAAGCCCATTTTTATCAAACCTAATGAGTCCTTTGTAAGACCCAAAATAATTATACGGTATGAAACAATTTTTTTTTAATGATAAAGTACCATTCAAAGAAAATTTAATAGATGCTAGTATAATTAGTAGTAATTATTTAAAATTACATTTGGATAATAATAAGTAGTAGTTATTTTGAATGGATGTCATCTTTTGCAACTAGAAGTTAAGAGAGTGGGCCCTCATCAGATTTCAGCAAGCTTCATTTCACACCAATAAGAGTCACCCCAAAATTTCTCTAGTTGGCATTCATGCAAGAAAGCAGTCGACGGGATGGTAACAAGTTCGTAGAATTCATTGTAGCAGCATTCGAAAAGGCTTAAGCAAAGTGCGACTCTTGATTTCAATGGTATTTGGAAGTTCTGTAGAGGTAGTAGAACATTCAGCTAGTGAAAGGAATTCACTTCTGTGGTAAAATAGGAAGGAATCCTGTAGATTAATTTGGCATAGTGCCGAAGGGATAAGTTTGGAAGAGCAGCAATTTAGAAATCTTTATTTTATAGAGAAGTGTAGTTGAAGAAAGTTTTGCCGAATTTTAGAAATATGGAGAAAGAACATTAAATTCTATGAAGGAATAATTAGAGAAAAGCATAAGAAGAAGAATGTAAGAAGTATAACAAGTATAGTTATCTTTTATGTTGTCTAAAATTAGTAAAGTTTCTATATGATGATAGCCTATGTTATTATAGGATTATTCATATATTTATGTAGGAAGAAGGTTTTGGAATATTATATCAAAGGAGAAGGTTACATGGTGTAGGTTTGGAAGAGATATCTCTTCAAGAAAGTAAGTGATGTAAATTTAAGTTACTGATTTCTAGTATAATTATCATGTATTTTAAATAGTTTGAGAAATTCAATGTATTCTGAATATTTATATAGTAACTATGAGAATACATGGTTGTGATCATGTATAAACAGTTGACATGTGATCAAGCATGTTGTTGTATTCTTTTTTTTTTTTTTTTGAATAGAAGATGCATTATTCATTAATGAGGAAAAAAAAACTTACAACGGGCAGTCCTTCCTAAACAAATGTTAAAAACTTGTAGGAAGATTTGTTTCAATAAAGGAGTCCCAAAAAAAATTTCCTAACAAAGCAAACTTGGCACAAAAATCAGCCGTCTTATTACAATTTCTATGAGCAAAAAGGAAAATGACGTTGTTGAAAACTTGTAAGAATGATAGGTCTGACTTCATACCTTTGATTGTCTTCCTGTTGATTGTGTCTTGGAGCATCTTTATGATATTCACATTGTCTTCTTCAATGATTATTCCTTTGTATTCACAAAACCAATTTTGAATGTAGTTTCCAAATGAAAGAATATCTTTGAGTTCCAGATATGCAATGTCCCAATGAATTAACTTTCTACCATATGCACATAACATTCTACCTTTGCAATCTCTTAGTACTCCTGCTATACCCGCCATGTTATTAACAGATAGAGCCACATCAACGTTCAGTTTAATCCAACCATCAGAAGGGGGACACCAAGATTTGGACAGCATCGGCTGGTTGGTGTTCCGGTTCTTCTCGATTGGATTTGACTGAAGTTGAGAAACATGGGAAATAATTTCTGCAGTTGTGTAAGCAATAGGAATTTTAGAATTATCATACTTGACCATATTCCTTGATCTCCAACTGTAGTAAACTGCTAAAACATAGATCTTAACAAGTCCCTTATTATTTTAATGCCATAGTGCATTCATCCAGATTTTTAAATGAAGGGACATTGAAACCATAGCTTCTCAATTTCTATAATAAAACCGTTTGCTTTCTACACTTGATGATAATGTGTTTTGTGTCTTCATTCTCATGACATCCTCTTGGACAATCAGTGGTATTAGCCAATCTTCTATAACATAACCACTCCTTTGTTGGTAAAGCACCATTCAAAGCTCTCCACCAGAAAAGGTAAACTTTTTGGTCCAATTTTAAATTCTTCAGCCACTTATACTTGCTATACTTACTATTAACATGAAAGCTGTTAGCTTCAGCACATAATGCTGACACAGTTTTCCCTGTATTGGTATGAATTAGCTCAATTCTGTCTTCTATATTATTCGCCCCCTTCTCCATTTGCTGTATAAGCTTTACCATATCTTCTGAAAGGAATTTAGATAAGTTTTCTGAATTCCAATTACCCTCTTCATCCATAAGAAAGGAAACCTTCTTATCAGCAATGTCAATCGTATTGCACGTAGCAGGCCATCTGTTGAGGCTTCTATCTAATATCCAATTGTCAGCAGTGATATTGATACTATGACCATTATTAACCTGCCATCTAACAACTGGTTTCAGATAATCAATACCCTCTTTAATAATTTTCCAAGAAGTAGTCGCTCCTCCCTTCACGCCTTCCTCCCATATTTTGTCTCCAAATTTTTTGAAAAGAATTTTATGGAGTAGAGAATTCTTGTTCTGTAAAAACATCCATGCCATTCTCAATCTTAATGGACCCTGTCTCTCCGCAGCTCCATGGATTCCAAATCCCCCTAAGCTGGTGGGTAAGCAAAGAGTATCCCAAGCAATATAATGCAAACCTTGTTTGCCATTATCTTTGTGCCACAAGAAATTCCTACAAATTTTGTCAACTTTCATTAAAATGCTTTTAGGAATGAGGGAGTGTGCTACCTGATAAGAAATCATGCTCGAATAGGCAGTTCTGATGAGTAGAATTCTTCCAGCTAGAGATATCCACCTAGCTCCCCAAGAATTGAGTTTACACATTGCTTTCTCAATTGTGCTGTTATAGTCTTCAGCTTTCATTATTCTTAAAGCCAATTTAATACCCAAATAGTATAATTCTTTGACTTCTTTATAACCCATAATTTTATTCATCTTGCTTCTTCTCTTTTTGGAGACTGTCCTGCCATATAAAACCATAGATTTTTGAGAGTTGATCGCTTGGCTCGTCCAGTTGTAGTAGCATTTGAATATTTTCTTCAGCGTTCTCACATTTTTGCTGTAAGCTTCAGCAGTCACAAGAACATCATCTGCAGACAGTAAATGTGTGATCTTCTCTGTATTCGTTGCTAGTCTCATCCCCAATTGCACCTTATATTCATTGAGAGCTTTAGATAGAAGATCCGAGCATAAAATGAACAAGCTTGGCGACAGCGGACACCCCTGCTTGAAGCCGCATTGAGCATTAATCCACTTAGTTCTTCTGCCATTAATTACAACAAATAATTTTGGGTTTGAAACACATTGCAGAATCAGCTGAATTAATCTATCTGGAAAACCAGTTAATTTCAAAACATGTTCAAGTGTTTCCCAACACATACAATCGTAAGCTTGCTCCATGTCAAGCTTAAGAAGGAAATAACCCGGCTTAGCAACAGATGATTTCATCTTGCAAATAATCTCTAGTGCAATAAGGCAATTTTTCGAAATACTCCTGCCCAGTACAAATGCACCCTGGAATTCAGAAATGACTCTCGGAAGGCAATTTTTGAATCTATTGAGAATCATACCAGCTGCCATCTTGTATATCGTTTGGCATAGGCAAATTGGCCTGAACTTGGAAGACTCTTTAGCATTCTGCATTTTCGGAATCAGCACAACCACTGTTTCCTTCCAATGCTCAGGCATTTCCCCTGTTTTGAAAAAAATATTAATAACATTCAATGTTGCTCCTTCCATAATGTTCCAATAATTTTTGAAAAAAATAGGCATTTGCACCGTCAGCTCAAGGAGATTTGTTATTGCCCATATTATTGAGTGTTACCTTCAGCTCTTCTATAGTGAATTCTGCTTCCAGAATTTTCCTTATATTATCTTGAATGCATTCGAAACATTTGAACTTTGGTCAATTCTTCAGATCACAGCTACATTTGCACCACTTTTTTGTGAAAAAATTCTCCATGATATTATGGATATCTTCATGATTTGAAACCAACGATCCATCCTCCCGAGCAATTTGCAGAATTTGATTGCTCTTCTTCTTGGCAGTAGCATAAGTGCGATAATATCTCATGTTTTTCTCGCCTTCATCCATCCACTGGCATTTAGATCTTTGTCTCCACCAAGTTGCGATTCTAGCCAAATTTGAATTAAATTCCGCTACTTTGCTTCTCAGTAGAATAAGATCTCCCTGGCTCAAGCCTCCAGCAGAAGCTTCTCTATTTTGAAAATCCAAAATCTCCTGCTTTAGCACTTGGTTTCTCAAGTTCAGCTCCTTTAACTTGTTTTTACTCCAATAAAAAAGGTTCTTAAGAGACCTTTTTATTTTGCTCTGAAGAATTTCATTAGCATTACCAAAATCATTTTTTCTCCAAGGTTTGGTTATGATACCTTTAGCTGCCTCATACGAGCACCATATATTTTCAAACATGAATTCTTTATTATAATTCCTTGATTTATATTCAAGCTGGAGAAGAACAGGACAATGGTCCGACGATATTCTTGGGAGATGCTTGATAACTGCATTAGAAAAATCCATAATAGCTTTAGAATTTAACCAAATTCTATCTAACCTTTCCCAGATTCTAGCAAGACCATCTTTGTTGTAACACCAAGTGTAGTTGGGTCCATTAAACCCAATGTCATGGTATTCATTGTTAGTCAGGAATTCCTTCATTTCTTGTGGGCCTTGAGAGAACACAAAAAATTTTCCCCCAAGTTTCTCACTGCTATTAACTAGGAAATTGTAATCGCCTCCAACTAAACATGGATCTTCACAATTCATATTATCTTCAATCATTTCCCAAAGTTTCCTTCTTTCATACAAGTTTTTGTTTCCATAAACAATGCACACTTTGACCCTCTTGCCTTTAGGAGTAATAAGTTCACCAATAATACACTGTTTGGAAGATATAATCACCTTGAAAGATGCTATTCTATGTTTCCATAGAACAAGGATGCCTCCGGACATTCCTGAAGTCGCTTCATGGTGGAAGTCCCAATCATTCCCCACCATCCTTCTGACATCATCACAACCCAAATTTTCCATTTTTGTTTATAACAAGCCAATGAAAAAAAGTCCATTTTTTATAATCATGTTTCTTAAGTAGTGGGAAGCAGCCTTCTTTTTTCCTCCCCTACAATTCCATACTAATATTGAAGACATTTAAATGGGTTTAGGGTTTAAGGCCCCTGCCTTGTCACCTCCTCCCTCTCCTTTCCTTGTTCTATGTTTCCCTTTAATGGGTCCAAGCATTTTCATTTCTTTAGCAAGTTTGGTTTTGCCACTTGACACCTTTAATGTCACCAAACTATTTTCCACCTGCTCTTTGACTGTTGGGTGTTTTGTTTCCAAAACATCCCTATTGTTTCCATTTTGTGACTCTATCGTTTCTGTCATTATCTTCACATTTTGTTCTTCATCAATTTCTTCAAGAATTTCAAATGGGTTAATTGAAATATTCACCTCAAGCTCTGTCCTGTTTTCATTATTCCCCTCTGAAACTTCTTTCTTTCTGTCTTCCATGCCTTCATAATCATGATTTCTAAAATCATTTCTTTGAGACTCAGGATCATCCACAATCTCCTCAATAATTTCACCTTCTTCAATTAAGAGATTTACCCGAGGTTGAGGTGCTGGAGTATTTTCACTCCGGTAATTGCTTGATATCTCCGTTCTTTCCAAATTTGCAGTCTTTGACGTAATTCTCCAAATGTTGTTGTTCCAAGCCTTCCTATCAACATCTTTCCTGGCCATATCCTTATTGCAAAATACATTTTGCTTCTTTCTCCTATTTTTCACCAGCACCCAAGGGCCATAGATCTTCTTTTCTTCCTCTATTTTGAGTTGCTTTGAATCTTGTGATAACTCCTAAGAAGAATTCCTGTCTTCAACAGAATCTGCTTTTTTACATTCATCCCTCACATGTCCGATTTTACCACAGTCAAAACAAAAATTCATTCAAATTCAAATTTCTGATAAAATCTTCCCCCCATGCTTTCTACCCACACTCCAGTTGGTAGTTTTTGGTCAAGCTTAATTCGGACACAGACCCTGGCGAATTCTCTTCTTCCCCAACTGAACATGTTGCCATCCAACATTAATGGTTTCCCTACTGCAGCTGCTATCCTTGCTATATTTTTTCATCCCAGCATTGCAACGGTAACTGTAGCATTCGCATCCAAATGGGCAACGTAAGACCTTCCATAGATAACGGTGAGAATTCCGGCAACCATTTTTCCATTCCAATGATATGCTCTTTTACGAACCATGTTCCTTCCGTCAGGACTCCTTCCATGGCTTCGCTTGTTTTAAATGAACACAGAAACCCCCCCATTCCTAACGTGGTGAAATGGAATTTGTCAAATTGTGCCCATTGTCTTCTGAGTTCCCAAGAAACATCCTGCGGTTTGATATCTTTCCCAAATACCTTGCAAACCAGTGCATTCTTTATTTCATCTTATTTAATTAATTGAATCACCTTACCATCTTCAGTGAAAATAACTTCTTCTTCTCGGAAGTTCGATTTGATGTATGATTTTCTACTCCATACATTACTAATATTCAGCTTTTCCATATTCTTTTCAGTCAATTGATCAGCAATCTGATTCGCATTAATCTCCTTAAATTGTTCTGAATCCAATTCCGTTTGTATCACCTGTCTGAATGATTTCGGAATAACAAAATTTTTATCAGAAATCCAATGATTCTCAACAATATCGCTGTTATCTTGGTTAACATTTGGTTTACCAAATCCTTGAACAAAAATTTTCATACCCGAGGAAGAAGCTTCCTGATCATGGCAAACCACTTTTGCCTCATTCTTACTCGAGGTAACCGGTGTTTTCATTATAGAAATTGATTCAATCGATTTACCTTTTCCAACACATTATTGAAAAAGTTGAGAAACATTGCATACATCCTCATTTATCACCAACATACCTCTCGATCATCTTCTTCGAGCCTCTTCCGCATCCAAAACTTTTCTTGAAACAGATTGCCCTTCAATCGCTTTCCCCTCCTCAAACTCCATCAATGATAATGAAGAATCCATCTTCAGACCCAAGATGTTTGTCGAAGAATGACGGACATCCGCCTCCATGAATATCTGGCAACCAGATCACCGGCTGAAAAACCTGCGAAACCAGAATTCTAAACTTTGTCTCTCTAGTTCTTGCAGCTTCTCTCTCTAGTCTAATTATTGTTGTTGTATTCTTTTGGATAATATATTAGAAGGAAATTTCAATATTTAAGTAATAATTATCAAGTTCTTCTTGCAACACTTGTATTACTAAATGAAAAGTGACAGTTTTGAATTATGAAAATGTGAGGGTTACTAAATATTTATTTAGTAAATATGAGCTATTTTATATTATGAGGTCTTTATTATCAAGTGGGCAAAAGGGACCCAATATGAAACATATATTGTAGATGGGGAAAAAGGGACCCAAAGGAAATGGATACCTGCTTAGCAAGTGGGGCAGAAGGGACCCCTATAGAGGTAAAAGGGACCTTTATAATTTTTAATAATGAAAATGCTATGTTTACCTGGGCTCCATTAAATATGTTTATGAAAATATAGTTAAATTTTTTAGAAGACTAAATATTCATTATCTACCTCAAATGAGAAAAAGGATGATATCTAATATGATTTTTATGGTTTTTTTTAAATAATGATAAGTTGATCTAACTCAATGTTGTAATTTATTATATTTTTGCAATTTAATTGTTATTGAATCTGCATAGCTTATTGTGTCTTATAGCTCACCAATATTTTCTTACTATCTATTGTTATAGGAAAGGGAAAAGAGAAGATCATAGTAGATTAAATTGACAAGTATTCCATATATTATGTTATGTTATGTTAGTATTTATCTTTTTTTGAAGACTAAGCTTGAGAGATGTAAACTTACTAGTGATATATTACATTGGATTTATGTAGTGGATATGTAAATATCTTATGTTTAAATTTAAAGTTATTAGTTACTTCCGTTTGATGAGATGTAAAATGTTTGATGTTTTATAAAGATTATTTAATGTTCAAAAGTATTGTATGATCAATAAATGAAAGGTTTATGTTTGTAATACTGCTTATACTGTTAAGAGGTACTATGGGGTGTTCCAAAAATGGTATTAGAGCAAAGGTTAAGATTATGAGGATTAAATTACGAAAGCATAAGAAAATTAAGTTTTCTAAGAGACTAAGATGAGATATGATGGAATGATTACAATGCCTAAGGTAGTGTAGTACTCTTAAGTTAGAAATAAGTCTAACTTGGTTTGTATGTAAATATATAAAAGAACATCTAACTAGGAATAAATGATTATATAAATATATAACTCTTGACAGACTGCATTTCTGATATAATGGCTAAAAGAATAGCTAAAAGAAATGAGGGCCAATCATCTCAACCTATTAGGATCTCTGAAGATTCTGTAAATAAAATACTGGTAGAAGGTAACATACCTAGAGTTGACAGTGCACCAGTAATACTTGATTCTACAAATATGATGTCAGGGAATATAATGCAACTATAGATGATGAATATGATGATGTAGATGATGGAAAAGATACATTCTATGGTGGGATCTGCAACACCTAGTGTTCCACCTGTTATTATACCCGTCACTCCTACAACTCCAGGTAGTAGTGCAAATATTGAGACAGGTGATCTAGAGGGAGCTGAAGTTGATAAATATAAAAAGCTTTTCCAGAGTTTAAAACCTCCTTTGTTTAAAGGAGGTGTTGATTCTAAAAGTGCTAAAGATTGGATCGTGAGGATAGAGAAGATTTTAAATGGAATGAGATGCGCTAAAAATTAATGTGTATCACTAGCAATCGTTATGCTATAAGGTGAAGCTGAAAGGTGGTTAAGGGGATAACAACTGGAGAAATTTAGAGTTAAATTTGAGGAGAAAATTATTTAGGAGGAATTCGAGCAAGTTTTCATGGAGTTGTATGTTCCTCCATTAGCAAGACAAGTAATAAAGGAGTATTTAATAAATCTAAAGCAAGGGGAAAAAACTGTTATTCAGTATGAAGAAGAATTCACAGCACTGTTAAGGTATACTCCTCAGTTTATTAGTACTTCTGAGGAAAATTGTTACAAATTTTTAAAAGGATTGAGGGATTCACTGAGATAACCATTAATTCCTCTTCACATAAAATATTTTGTTGAATTAGTGGAAAGTGCTAGATTTCTAGAGAATGATATAGAAGTGATGAAACATAAATGGGAGACTGAAGGTAGAAAGAGAAAAAGTTATCACAAAGGTGGATCAACCAAAAAGTAGAAATTTAATCAGAATCAACCATAACAGTCTATGAGATTACCTATAATACCAATTTGTATAAATTATGGAAAATCCCATCGAGGAAGATGTCTAATAAATTCAAGCAAGTGTTATCTATGTGGAGAATCAGGTCATATCAAGAGGTAAATAATTTAGAAGCAATCAGAGGACATATCAGTTCAGAGGTACCATGCCATATATTAATTAACCATCTTTGAATATAAAAGGAGAAACCTCAGGTGAAGCAGTAAGATCAGCACCAACTCGAGTGTTTTCTTTAACATCACAAGAGGCCAAAGAATCTTTTGAGGCGGTGACAGGTACTTTAAATATCTCAGATTTAACTGCTAGAGTACTTTTTGATTCTGGCGCTTCACATTCATTTATATCTGAGATATTTTGTAAATAATAATAAGTGAAACCTATCAATTTTACTCATGGGCTGATTGTTAGATTACCTGCGGGTAACTATATACATGCCAGTACAAAATGTTAAGTAATTTTTATGATAACTGGTAGAAAGTTTCATGCATATTTGATAGTACTTCCATTGGTAGAGTTTGAAGTAATTTTGAGAATGGATTAGTTTGTCAAATATTTTGTCACTATATAATGTTGGAAGAAAAATGTCAAATTTGAATTGCCTAGGGAAGAGGTATTTACTTTCAGTGTGAAAGGGGAGTAATTTCTTTATTGATTACTTCTAGTCAAGTGCATAAAAGTTTAAAGGTGGGTGAGTTAGTTTTCTTAGCAAACTTAGAAGCAACCAAAGAGAAAAGTGATGATATAAATTTTATTCCTTTAGTGATTAGATTTGTAGATATATTCTCTGAGGAATGGAAGGAATTACCTCCTAAGAGAGGCAGAATTTTCAATACTTCTTCAGCATGGAATAAATCCAATTGTGAAAAAACCTTATAAAATGGAAACCAAGGAATTACAAGAGTTGAAAAATCTATTGGCTGAACTAATTGAAAAAGTTTTTATCAGAACCACTTCATTTCCTTAGAGTACACCATTGTTATTTGTTAAAAAGAAGGATGGTTCTATGAGACTTTGTATAGATTACAAAGAAGTAAATATGGTGATAATAGAAAACAATTATCCTCTTTCAGTAATTGATGATCTATTTGATCAGTTGATAGATGCGTATGATATTTCCAGGATTGACTTGAGATTAGGTTATCATCAGGTAAGGTGAAAGAACATAGAGAGAACATAGAGAGAACGTAGAGAGAGAACGTCTGAGTAAAAATCTAATTATGTTTAGGCTTTTTCAAATTTGGACGTTCGCGGGATTTCTGGCTAAGCGGAAATGGCGAAGGATGGCCGCCGGCCATCTATGGCCGGCGGTAATTTGGGCTTTCAACGATCATCGGCGGGTTTAATCCATAATCAAACTCGATCTTTTACGACTTCTCCTCCAACTTTTGGTGACGGTTTTTCTGCTGTTTCTCAAGCTTCAATTCCTCTGAAGAAAACAGGCATTGTCATTAATGAAGGAGGTTTCATTTCCTCGAATAAGATCTCTGAAGTGGTTGGAAAAGGCAAAAATGTGATTGAAGAAATCTCTGTGAAGACTCAGTTCAATTCTGGAAAGAAGTTGGGAATTTTGCTTGAGCAAAATTTAAATGAGGAAGCATCTTCGTCTCTCTGCAGAAAGCCAATCGAAACATTGGAGACGGATGGGAGAAACATTTCGGATGTAGCTGTTGTTGAGGCAGAAAATTTTACTCCTGCTAAAGTCCTTGTAGCTGTGGAAGATTTACCTGAGAATAGATTGGAGACTATTGAAGCAATGAAGAAACTGTGAAGACTAAGGAAGCTGATTTGAATTTTGTTCGGTCCTGCAATTCAGGGGAGCTGGGAAACGGCAATGTTAATAATGTTATTCCTGAGAGATGTAATAATGCTTCTCAGCCTAATGTTTGGAGTAAGAAAGCAAACATTAAAGTTGCAGATCTTGATATAGGTGATTTCTTATCTGAAGATGGAGCATTTGTTAAACTTCATGCCGAAAAAGAAATTGAAAATACCAGGAAGCTTCAATATTCACTTGTGGTTAAAGTCTTTGGTAGTAATGTGCCTTTTCCAATTGTTAGTACAGAATTAAGAAGGCAGTGGTCTTCTTTCGGAAAATTCCATCTTACTATGCTCGGTATGGACTGGGTTTTATGTTCTTTTTATGAAGAAGAGATTATGGAAGAGATCTTGTCTAATGGGCCTTATTTTGTCAACGATCAAATTATTGGACTGGACAAATGGACTCCGAACTTCAACCCAAATTCTTTAAAAGGTCTTACTGCACCTATTTGGGTTAGAATGCCGAATTTACCTCTTCAAAGTTGGGATGAAATAAATATTTGTAGGATTGCCTCTAAGATTGGAAAACCTATCTTGATTGATGGGAATATGTTCCAATGGGGGAGAAGAGAGTTCGGTAGAATTTGTGTTCGTATCAATTTGGATACTCAACTCCCTCTTGGTGTTTGGGTTGAAGGAAGCACGGGTAAATTCTTCCAAAAACTGGAATATGAAAGGCTTCCTAACCTTTATTTTGATTGGAAAACTTGGTCACTTGAAGAAAGATTGCAAAGACAAGAATTTGGAAGGGATCAATGTTCCAGCTGGGAATAATGAGATTCAGGATAAGAATAGCTTAAATACCAATAATATTATTGGTTCAACTGTAAATGCTGAGAAGACAAATGAAGGGTATGGACCATGACTACTTGTGAATTATGGGAAAAAAAATTTCAGAAACTTTGGTTTCAGGAATTTTATCTCAAGAAGCAAAGAAGATAAGGGATCTAATGATGCTGATGGATTTTCTGATAATCCTAATCAAAGCTTAATGAAGAATGGCAAGAAGATTTGGAAACAGGTTGGTTTGATGAATACAGGGAATTCAATTGATCATGAAAAGGAAGATTTGGAACCTCGACAGAAGTCAGAATTGGTGAATGCTGCTATTGGATCAAAGGTAAATGAAGTATCTCTTAATTTACCTAATATTGATGTTAGTAATAAATTCAATTTACTAGACAATCAGCTGGAGAAAGGAGAAATTGTAAACACTGGAAGTATTCTGGAATCTGTTAACAGAGATGGTTTGAAGGCTGTAAACTCTACACAACCTGTTGGATTGGATGATAAAGAGGATGTAATGAAGAAAGATAATTCTTCTAATTTGAAAAGGAAAGGCTCCAATCAACTTAAAGGGCTTGGTCCTATTAAATTGGCTCCTAGGAGTAGGAGAGCTAAAGGAGATGGTAAGGATAAGTTGGGGACTTTTTCCCCTATTGTTCAATGAATTCTTCCATTATGTTTTGGAATTGTAGAGGAGCTAGGAAGAGAAAGGCTTCTCTATACTTGAAGGAGGTGGTGAAAAATCATGGTATTTTTTTCATTGGTTTACTTGAAACTAAAGTTATGAATTTTGATAGAAAGGATGTGGATCTTCTGATTGGTCCAGATTGGGACTTCTTTCATGTTCCTTCAGATGGTTTATCTGGAGGTTTGCTTGTTCTTTGGAAGGCTAACTTTGTTAGATTCCAAATTGTAGAATTCTGCTCTCAATTCATCCTAGGTGATTTGGATATTCCTAATAAAGGGATTTGGAGGATTGCTTCTATATACGACAATAAAGATGTTTATAAGAGAAGGAGGATTTGGGAAAGGTTGGAAGTTAATTCTTCTAAGGACCTTCCAATGGTTTTGGGAGGTGATTTTAATTGTATTCTTTCTAAAGATGACAAGAGGGGAGGAAAAAGATTATTGTTTTCCCTTGGGCCCAAGGAGATGAAATCATTTCTAGCTCTTAATGACTTTCATGAAGTTGGATTTGTGGGTTCTAAATTTACGTGGTGCAACAACAAAAAAGGTTGAGATCGGATTCTAGAAAGGCTTAATAGATGCTTTCTAAATTCGGTTGCATTGAACTCTCCTCATAGATTGTTGGTGAGACACTTGGCTCGGGTTGCTTCTGATCATTGTCCGGTGGTGTTAAATCTTGTGGTGCAGAATTCAGCAAAAAAATTTCTCAGATTTGAAGAAGTTTGGGCTTCTAACAAATTTTCGGTGGCTGTTATCAAAAGCACTTGGAGGAAAAAAGTTGATGGAAGCTACTCACAGATTTTGAATCTCAAAATGGAGAAAGCCCTCAAAAATCTTTATTATTGGAGTAAGGCTAAGCATATTAGCCTTGTTAAGCAGAAAGAGGATCTGTTAAAGCTTATTGAAAATCTTCAAACTAAAGAAGCAAATGAAGGTGAGTTATCTGAGGAGGAGAGTTGGCTTTTGAATGTGAAAGTCGGTGAATTGAATTCTACCCTTGCAAAGCTGGACACATGGTGGAGGCAAAGAGCAAAAGTTAAATGGTTGGTTGAGGGAGATAGAAACTCAAGGTTTTTTCAAGCTTATGCTTCAGCTAGAAGGAGTTCTAATTATATTGCTAAAATTAAAGATGAAAATGGGATCCTTGTTGAAGATCAACATCAAATAGAAGAAGTGTTGATTCAGTTTTTTAAAAACAAAAGGAAGCATAGAAATTGCAATCTGCTGGATTGGCCTGATCCGTGGAGGAGGTTGGAAGATGGGGATAGAGAACTTTTAAACAAGGCTTTCTCTATTCAAGAAATGGAAGAGGTGATCAAATGTAGTAGCTGTAACATTTCCCCAGGTAATGATGGTATTACCTTTTCATTCTTTAAAGCTTATTGGGAGATTATTAAATTTGATTTATGGAATGCTATCAACTTCTTCTTTAATATGGCTTATATGGATCCTAAATGGAAGGAAACTGTAATTGTTCTCATTTCAAAAACTAACAACCCCTTGTCTCCCAATAACTTTAGACCAATTAGCTTGTGTAATTCGGTCTACAAGTTAGTTGCTAAAATGTTAATGAAAAGATTGTCTTCTTGCATTCCTAAGCTCATTTCGAATGAGCAAGCTGCATTTGTGAAAGGGAGATCCTTATCTAATCATATTTTGGTGGCTCAAGAAATTATGCACAAGTTCAGAAGTTCCAAATCTAAGAAAGGGCTGGTTTCTTTCAAGATAGACATGGAACAAGCCTATGACTCTATGGGTTGGCAAGCACTGGAAAAGGCTATGGTGTACTTCGGCTTCCCAATTGGTTTTATTAATCTGATAATGGAATGTGTTAGAGATTCGAAATTCTCTATTCTAATAAATGGAAATTACTCTGATTGGATAAGTGGGGAAAGTGGTTTTAGACAAGGTTGTCCCTTGTCTCCATTCCTTTTTATCCTTTGCTCTCAATTGTTATCAAATGCCTTCAAACTTAAAGAGGATTCTATTGGGGTCCGGTTGAATATGAATGGGCCTAGAATCTCACACTTACTCTATGCTGATGATGTTTTTATCTTTTCTGAGACAAATTTGAAGATTATTAAAGAAATCAAAATGATCTTGAAGAATTTTTGTGGTTGGTCAGGCCAAAGGATCAACACTTCTAAGTCTTCCATGATATTTGGAAATTCTGTAAATAGAACTAGAAAGAAAAGGATATCTCGGCTTATGGGGTTCAAAGTTGTAAAGGAAATGTTCTATCTTGGGATCAAACTAGCTTTGAGAAGATTAGAAAGAGAGGACTTCCATTTCATCATTGAAAAGGCTATCAAGATGACTAATGCTTGGGGAGCCAAAATGATTTATTTACCTGGTAAGATTTTACTTGCCAAATCCAATCTTCTTGCTTTTGTTACATTCCAATGCACCAACTCTTTGGTTCCAAAGAGCATTCTTGATGAAATAGACAAGATTTGTAGAAACTTCATATGGAATAAAGCAAATGGGAGTCATGGTATTCACTTTGTCAATTGGGATACTATGTGTCTTCCTAGAAAATGGGGAGGTAGATCTCTTTACTCTTTTTCTTCTAAAGTGGGAGCTTTGAGAGCTAAATTAGCATGGAAATATGTTGATAACAAAGACTCCTTAATTCATAAATTGTTGTACTCCAAGTATGGAAATTTGTGGTCTGATAATTCAAAAATTACGGGTTCTTCAGCATGAAAAATTATCAAGGATGGAGGCAAAGCGTTAAAACCTTTGATTAGATGGAGTATTGCTAATGGAGAGGGAATTGATGTATTCAAAGATATCTGGATTTTTGATAAAAGTATTTGTAAATGGCCTACCTTTATCATTCCTCATGATACTAGCAAACTGAAGGTTTCTAATTTTATTTCCAACGGGACTTGGAAGGAAGAAGAATGGATGAAATATGTAGGCAAGGAGCTATTTAATCTGATCTCACAAATTAAAATTCAGGAGGATATGGATGAAGATAAGATGGAATTACTGTATTTTAATACAGGGAAATCCTTATCTGCAATGGTTTTTGAATCTACGTTGAAGAACAAATGTGTGCAGCAGTTCTGGAATTGGATTCATAAAGGAAAGCTGAATCCGAGAGTTGAATTTTTGTGGTGGAGAATCTTCAACGAAGCTCTTCTAACTGCTCATTTTCTGGAATATAGAAGGCTTTTAAGTAATGGGAATTGTCCTAGAGGTTGTAATGAACCTGAAAATGAAGATCATATTTCGATGAGATGTATTAAACTGAAAGAAGTTTTAAACCAACTTAGCAAATGGGGTTTTTCTATCCCAAATATGGAATTCTTAATGGAATGCTATAACTGGATGTCAAATAATTCTGCTTTCATGATAAATCTTTATTGTAGTGTGGTATATTTTACATGGAAGTCAAGAAACAAGTTGGTTCATAATGAAGGTGAAGACAGCTCCTTGATTATTACTTCTAATGCTTTGAGCTTTGCTTCTTTTCCTATGGATGGATTTGGTAAAATCTCGGGTATATGGGATACTAATCAGTCTTATGGACTGTTCAATACTCATTGGTATCCTCCTCCACCCGATTGGTTGAAGGTGAATGTGGATGCATCTCTTCTTTCTTCATACAAAGCTGGTTTAGAAGGTATTTTTCGGGACCATAAGGGAAGACTTCTGCTAGCATTTGGGAAGACGGTTTGGATTGGGATATTTCAGCTTTGGAACTCTTGGCTACCATGACTATTAAGGAGATGATGAAGGATTGGATGTTCAAATTCAAGGGTATCATCATAGAAGGTGATAATGATAATGTGATAGAGTATTTGCATAAGGCTAAAGCTAATGGAGAACAAAGGTATGATGACTTATTTTTTGGGTTTAACAATGTTATTTTTAATCGCATTGATAGAGGAGCCAATAAGTTAGCGGATCTTTGTGCTAACTATGGGATTATTTCCTCTTTTATGTGGGATGAAACTACTATGGATAAGGTTCCTCCTTTATTTTGGAATATCTTAAAGGAGGAATCTACTGTACTTGGCTAGTTGCCTTTTTTCATTCTGCTTTTCTTTTTTAATGCAATTTTGCATTTTCTTCAAAAAAAAAAAAAAAAGGTAAGGTGAAAGAATGTGATATTTGGAAGATTGCTTTTGGCATCAGATATGGGCATTATGAATTTTTGGTTATGTGATTTAGTTTAACTAATACCCCAACAATCTTCATGGATATGATGAACAGAATTTTCAAACCTTATATGGATTAATTTGTAATTATGTTTATTGTTGACATTTTAATCTATTCCCAAGATAATAAGGATCATGTAGATCACTTGAAGATTGTTCTAGAACTATTGAGACAACATAAACTATTTGCTAAATCTTCCAAATGTGAGTTCTCATTAAAAAAATTATTTTTGGGACACATTGTTAGTGGAGAAGGAATTTCAGTAGATCCAGAAAAGATTAAAAGCAGTAGTTTTGGCCAAGACTAATAAATGTTATCGATGTCTAAAGTTTCTTGGGATAGGGAGGTAACTACAAAATATTTGTTAAAGGTTTTTCTCAAATTGCTTCGCCCTTATCTAAATTAACCAAAAAAGATAGTAAATTTGGATGGACTCATGATTGTGAGCAAAGTTTTCAAGAATTGAAAGAATGTTTAACAACTACACCAGTATTGATAATTCCTTTTGGAATTGAAGGATCTTAGTTGTTCATTGATGCTTCTCTGAAAGAATTAGGCTGTGTATTGATGCAAAATAAAAAGGTAATTGCATATGCTTCCAAATAGCTTTTTCCCCATGAAAGAATTATCCAACTCATGATCTAGAGTTAGATGTAGTAGCTTATGCATTTAAAATTTGGAGACAATACCTATATGGAGTAAGTTGTGATATATTTATAGATCATAATAGTTTGAAATATATTTTCACTCAGAAGGAATTAAATTTAAGGCAGAGAAGATGGCTAGAATTTATTAAAGATTATGATCTTGACATTCAGTATCATCCGGGTAAAGCTAACGTAGTTGCTGATGCATTGAGCAAAAAGACTCAAACACAGTTGAATTATATGTTAACTAGTGAAGAAGGATTGATTTGAGAAATGTAAAGCTTACGATTGGAAGTTAGAGTTCAAAGAAATCAAGATTCAATTGGTCTTAATCAGATGATAATTCATCCTTCATTGGAAGAAAGAATCAAAGCAGCTCAAAGTAATAGTACTGAATATTAGAAGTTTTATGGAGTTAGTACAATTAAGATTAAAAAAAGATCCTAGTGTTGATGAACAGGGTAGAATAAGGAGTAACATGCATTTGTGGATACCAAAAGAGTCAGAATTGATTTAAAAAGTTTTATATGAAGCACATAATTCAGGTTATTGAATTCAGCCTAGAAGCACAAAGATGTATAAGGATTTAAAGATAAAATTTTGGTTGCTAAGAACAAAAAGGGAAGCAGCAAATTATAGGATTAAGTGTGGAAAATGACAAGTTGTTAAAGCCGAGCATCAAAAACCTAGTGGAATGTTGCAATCTCTTCTAATTCCAGAATGGAAGTGGGAGGAAATACCTATAGACTTTGTTATAGGATTTCCCAAGTCAAGGCAAGGACGTGATAATATATGGGCTGTAATCGATAGATTAAAAAAGTCAGCACATTTCCTTCCTATTCGTCAAACAGATTTAGTGGAGAAATTGTCAAATTATTTGTGAAGGAAATCATTAGATTGCATGGAATTCCTAAAGCTATTATGTTAGATATAGAAGGATGTTTTACATCTAAGCTATAAATGAATATTCATGAAAGTTTGGGGACTAAATTAAAATTCAATATATTATTTCATCCACAAATTGATGGTCAATAAGAAAAAAAATTTCATGTGTTGGAAGATTTGTTAAGCTTATGTATATTAGATTTTAGAGGTAGCTAGGAAGATCATATTCCATTGATAAAATTTACTTACAACAACATCTATCAGTCCACTATCATTATTGCTCCATATGAAGCTCTATATGGATGAAAATATAGAATTCCATTGAATTGGGTTGAAGTGGGTGAAAGATAATTATTAGGTCCTTAGTTGGTAGATCAAGCTACTAAAAAGGTTCGACTAATCAAAGAGAGATTAAAAACAGCTTAAGATCATCAACAAAAAATATTATGATCCCATGCATAAATTAGAAGAATTTGAAGTTAGAGATTTAGTATTTTTAAAAGCGAGACCAATGAAAGGTGTATATAGATTTGGTTAAAGAGGAAAGCTCAGCCCTAGATATATTAGTTCTTTAAAAATAATTGAAAGAGTGTGATGAGTAGCATATAAATTAGCATTACCTATAGATATATCTGATATTTACAATGTTTTTCATGTTTCAATGCTCCGAAGGTGGGTTACAGATGAAAGTCAAAGACTTGTTCAGAATGACTTTGAACTTCAGAAGGATTTGACTTATATTAAAGAACCCTAATTGATATTGGAAACAGAGGTTCATAAATTGAGGAGTAGGATGATTCCCTTTGTAAAAATTAAATGGAAGCATAAATCAGTAAATCATGCTACTTGGGAAAATGAAGCATAATTGAAACAAAGGTTTCTACACTTGTTTGAAGAAGTATGAAAAATAATGAATTTTGGAGATGAAATTCTATCAAAAAGGAAAGAGTTGTAAGACCCAAATTAATTATCAGGTATGAAACAATTTTTTTATGATAAAATAATGTTTAAAGAAAATATAATAGATGCTAGTATAGTTAGTAGTAGTTATTTAAAATTAGATTTGGATAATAATAAGTAGTAGTTATTTTGAATGGATGTAATCTTTTGCAACTAGAAGTTAAGAGAAAGGGTCCTCATTATCACATTTCTGCATGCCTCATCTCACGCTAATAAGAGTCATGCCATCTAGAAGTTCTCTGTTTGACATTAACACAAGAGTCAAGTGACGGGATGGTAGCAAGTTCATAGAATTCATTGCAGCAGCATTCGAAAAGGCTTAAGCAATGTGCAACTCTTGATTTCAGTGGTATTTGGAAGTTCTGTAGAGGTAGTAGAAATTTCAGCCAGTAAAATGAATTCACTTATATGACAAAATAGGAAGGAAACCTGTAGAATAATTCAGAGGATAAGTCTAGAAGAGTAGCAATTTAGAAGACTTTACTTTATAGAGAAGTGCAGTTGAAGAAAGTTTTGTAGAATTTTAGAAATATGAAGAAAAAACATTAAATTCTATGAAGGAATAATTAGAGAAAAGAATAAAAAGAAGAAAGTATGAAGTATAGCAAGTATAGTTATCTTTTATGTTATCTAAATTTAGTAAAATTTCTAAACGATGATAACATATGGTATTGTAGGATTATTCGTATATTTATACAGAAAGATGGCTTTGGAAAAGTATATCAAAGGAGAAGGTTATGTGGTGTAGGTTTTGAAGAGATCTCTCATTAAGAAGGTAAGAGATGTAAATTTATGTTATTGATTTCTAGTATAATTATCATGTATTTTAAATGGATTGAGAAATTCAATGCATTATGAATATTTGCATAATAACTATGAGAATTCATGGTTGTGATCATGTATAAATAGTTGACATGTGATCAAGCATGTTGTTGTATTCTTTTGAATAATATGTTAGAAATAAATTTCATTCTTTAAGTAATAATTGTCAAGTTCTTCTTGCAACAGTTGTATTACTAAATGAAAGGTGATAATTTTGAATTATGAAAATGTGAGAGTTACTAAATATTTATTTAGTATAGATGGGCTATTTTATGTTATGATGCCTATATTATCAGGTGGGCAAAAGGGATTAAATATAAAACCTGTATTGTATAAGGTGAAAAAGGGACCCCAAAGGAAATGGATACTTGCTTAGTAGGTGGGGAAAAAGGGACCCCTAATGAGGTACAAGGGAATTCTATGAAATTCAATGGTGATAATGGAGGTTTACATGCGCTCCATTGAATATGTTTATGAAAATATATTCAAATTTTTTAAAAGACTAAATATTCAGTATCTGCTTCAAATGAGATAAAGGATTGTATCTAATATGATTTTTATGGGGTTTTTCAAATAATGATAAGTCGATCCAATGTTTAACTTAATGTTGTAATTCATTATAGTATTATAATTTAATTGTTATTGAATCTACATGGTTTATTGAGCCTCATAACTCACCAGTATTTTTTGATTGGCTATTATTACACGAAAGGGAAAAGAGAACATGATAGCAGATTAAATTGACTGCTATTCCGTATTTTATGTTATATTATGTTAGTGTTTATCTTGGTTTGCAGTCTAAACTTGAGGTATGTAAACTTACCAGTGATGTATTACTTTGGATTTCTATAGTGGCTCCATAAATATCTTATGTTTAAATTTAAAGTTATTAGTTACTTTTGTTTGATGAGATTTATGAGATCTAAAATGTTTTATTTTTTATAAAGTTTATCAAATGTTCAAAAGTATCGTATTATCAATAACTTAAAGGTCTATGTTTATAATACTCCTTGTACTTTTAAAGAGTACTATGGGGTGTTACAGCCTTTCAAGAAGACATGTAAATAAATGTAAGTAAGATCCATGAGGTAATCATGTGTTCACCCATAATTAGCTAACCAGTATGTACAAGTGTTTCCCTAAGGATGTGAGCATATTGAAATTAAAAAAAACTAAAAGCTAATTAATATCCCATATAAGATAGAATATATCAAAACTATAAGTAGCATTCACATCAATTCAAATGTCAGCTATACCAAGAGAAAGACATTGCTTACAACCATATAAAATCACATGCAGTTTAGCATAAATAATAGAACACTTGTGTAAAGGAACAACATAATACATAATAGTGTTGCTGAAAGAATCACTGATAATGCCACTACAACCACCACTAGAACTTTTAACAGTTTCATCTATGTTTACTTTAAAAATATGGTTTGGGCTTGATCCAATAAACCAACTTGGGCTCGCCAATAACTTTGTTGGCATGTAGAAAAATTCAAAAATTTTGAGTAGCAAAAGAATAAACCCCCAAAATTTTTAATGCCTAGAAGATTAGCAAAAAAAAAAAGAGAAAAAGCTTCAACACTTTGTCTTTGATTTTATTAATAATGTACCAATGGTTCATGTTAATTTTGTTAAAAAAGAATCATGTTTAGCAAGCCATAAAAACCCCAAAATAAGAAAGGATATCACTTTTTAATGTGTCATTTAGAATTAATAACACAATTATTGAGTATTTTAGGGATACTAATATTACCACCAAAATGATTAGATCTAAACATATTATCAAAAAAAATCCATACTTTAGCAACAATACGGCCATAAATAAATACATGTTGTATATTCTCAACATGGGAGCAGCATTAACATCTCGAGGGTAGAACAAAACCTCTAAACATTAAATTTTCAAGAGTTGCGACATATACGTGCATAACTCTCTAAATGAAAACTAAAATAAATGTGGGAATACTTATTGCATGATGATAGAGAACACCAAAAAAAATAATGTTTTTAATTCTAAAAAAAATCCAAGCATATTAAAGTCTAAAATTACCAGTGTTGGAAAGCATAAATAATAAACAGTCATCAGAATCAACATTCAGAGTAATATTCAAAATATGATTAACCACAGACTCAGGGATCGCCTCAGTCAATTTAATATAATCTCAAGTATTGTAAAAAATAAAATAAAAAACTTCAACAGCAGAATTAGAATTAGTGTTGAGCAAGAAATCTATAAAAGAAGAAACTAACCAATAGTATTGCAAGAAAAAATATTATCATGACCAAAACCCCATTAGATCAGGTTCTTTGCTTCCCATTTGATGTTACATAGTGTCTTCCAAACATTAGAGCCACCTTTTTTTTATAAAAGTACATAGTAGGATGT
The DNA here is from genome assembly GCA_022539455.1 of Dendrobium nobile. Taxonomy (NCBI): domain Eukaryota; kingdom Viridiplantae; phylum Streptophyta; class Magnoliopsida; order Asparagales; family Orchidaceae; genus Dendrobium; species Dendrobium nobile. Next base: position 20,478,719 of record CM039724.1, on the reverse strand, counting down.
TTTACAACACAATACTTAGAATTCATAAACTTAGCCCAAATGATTTGTTTGGCACCGAAATGAAACCATAGTTTAATAACATAAGCATGAGATAAATCAATCATCCTTTTACAACCCTAACCACCTTCCTCAATCACCACAGAATAATTAATCCAAGAAGAAAAAAGTAATTTGGAATTATTAAGGCTATCACTCCAAAAGAACTTATTGAAAATTCTCTCAAACCAGTTACAAATCGCTAGAGTAGGTTGAACTATTTAGAGAATGTAGATAGGAAAAGAGCACAGAACACTCCTGATAAGAGTCAACCTCCCCCCAAAAAGTTAACAAATTAAACTCCTAAGAAGCCAAGCAATTTTGAATAGAAGAAATAAGATCATCAAAAAGAAAACACTTCATCTTGCCTTTGCAAAGAGGAACCTCCAAGTATTTAATAGGCAAGGAACATCTCATAAAACTAGTAATACCTTTGATATTTTTAATATGATCCTGAGGCTCATTTTTGTAAGTAATAAAACAACTCTTAGTGTTATTAAGAAAACGACCACTAGTATTCTCAAATTTTTGATACCAGAAGGAAGGAGAAGCTCCGGCGATTTTTCCTAGAGAGAGAAAGCCTTCTGTTTTTTGAAAATTTCTTTTCACGGGCTTGTTTCTGGCTGCGGGTTTGACGTTTGCCGCCCGCCAGAGGAGGGTTTCTTCGACCTTCTTCCATCGAGTTCATGGCTTCCGATCATTCTTTGGGATCGTATCGAATGTTGAGCTAGGGTAATAGTAGTCTTGTGATCTGGGAGGGCGCTTGACCTCCGGCTCGTCAAGATTCTTTGACTGAAGGTAAAGGCAAGAAAACTTTGGTTGAGCATATTACTGGTGGTAATAGGGAGAATATTAAGGCGAAAGTTGTTCCTGAAATTTTGAATCCGGAGGCATCATCTTCCGCGGGATTGATTTTGAAAGTTAATAAATTCTTGTGCAATGATGAGAAAGTGGCAGGTCAAAATTTGGCGGCCGACATTAAGGATTTGGGTATTCAAGAAATGGCTAAAGATGATATTCCTGTGAAGAATTGTGGCAATGATGATGAGCTCGGAGACAATAATGGGTTGAAGGAGGAATTTATTGAAGCTTGGAAGAAACCATATCATATGAAGATCTCCTTCAATAAAGATCTTGCTGAAATGTCGGATGATGGCATTGCAGTCAAGTTAAATGCTGAAAAAGAAATTCTGAATTCTCAAGTGCTGAAATTTTTTATTGTCATTAAGGTTCTGGGAGATAAAATTTCTTTCCCAATGTGTAGTGTTGAACTGAGAAGACAATGGAGCAAGTTTGGGAATTTTCATATGACGTCTCTTGGGATGAACTAGATTTTATGTTCATTCAATAGTGAGGAAGCTATGGATGAAGTATTAAACGGCGGACCTTGGTATGTTGGAGGATACATTGTGGGCATGGACAATTTGTCTCCATCATTTAATCCCAATTCTTTCAAAGGTATTACTGCCCCGGTGTGGATTCGTTTTCCGTGTTTACCACTCTACTGCTGGGATGAAGAGAACATTGTGAGAATTGCTTCAAGGATTGGAGTACCCATGTTTGTTGACGGGAACTCTTTCAGATGGGGAAAACAGGAATTTGCATGGGTATGTATAAGATTAAACTTGGAAAAGAGTCTTCCAAATGGTGTTTGGATTGACGGAATAGCAGGAAGATTTTTCCAACCAATTGAATATGAAAAGATAGATTTGCTCAGTTATCATTGTGGCAAGGTGGGGCATGACAGGAAGGTTTGTCTTGAAGTAACGAAGGTTGATAAGGCTGAGAAGTTGAGCAATAAGCAGGATGTGGTTACTACTGTTCCTATAGAAAACAAGAATTTGGATCAAGAGTATGGACCTTGGATCCATGTTTGGTTCAAGAATAGAAATAATAAGAATAATAGAATTGGGAAAGGAGGAAGGGCTGAAAGAATGGTGAAGGAAGCAAATAATAAGAAATTGGTTGCAACTCAACAAGAGGTTGTGGATGCAAATACTGATAGAGTGCATATTGATCAGCAGAAGGAAGATAATAAGATTTTCTCTGATGTAGTAAAAGGCAATATGGTAAAGGAAGTTAATATTGAAATGGGTAATAAGTTTCATGTACTCACGGATGAGGCTGAAGAAGGGGAAGTGATGAATCATCTTGAGGTGGAGGAAACACAGGAATTGATGGTGGTAGAAGAATCGCTGGTTAATCTGAAAATTGCTGGGGTGCTTAACAGCAGTTTGGTCAAGTGCAAGTTGGCCAAGGAATTGAAGTCTTTGGATCCTGTTGAACTCGAGCATAAGAAGAAAACAAGAGATGGGAAAGGAAATCTGATAGGTGGGGATGGTTCCCCTCTTTTTGAATAATGTCATCCTTAGTTTTTTGGAATTGTAGGGGAGCCCAGAAAAAGAGAGGCTTCTCTGTATTTGAGGGAGATTGTGAGGGAGCATGATGTGATTTTCATTGGGATTATGGAGACTAAGCTTTGTAGCATTGATAGAAGTGATGTGGATTTCTTTATTGGGGGTGACTGGGATTTCTTCCATCACCCAGCAATGGGCACTTCAGGGGGTATTTTGATTGTCTGGAACAGGAATAAGGTGCCTTTTGTTGTTGAAGAGAGCTCTTCTCAAGCTGTTGTCGTGATTCTTTCTACTCCTTTTCTGGGAGATTGGAAGGTGGCTACGGTTTATGGGAGTAGGTGTTGTGTGGAAGGAAGGGATCTTTGGAGTTTACTTGAGAGAAGTATGATGGGGTCGGGACCTTCTATAGTCGGGGGAGATTTTAATTGTATCCTTAAGAAGGAAGAGAAGAAGGGTGGGAAGAGGTTCATCTTCTCTAGGGGTTCTAGAGAGATGAAAATTTTATGACTAACTCAGATTTTCATGATGCAGGTTTTGTTGGACCAAGTTTCACTTGGTGTAACAATAAAGAAGGATCTTCAAGGATATTGGAAAGGCTTGATAGATGTTTGGTGAATTCAACATCTTTGCATTTGGTTCCTTATGGAATAGCACGACACCTTGCTCGGGTGGCGTCTGATCACAGTCCTATTGTTTATAAGATGGAAGCTATGCAAATCAATAAAGGGAAAACTTCAGATTTGAGGACACCTGGAGGTCCTATCGAGCTGCTCGTAGTGTTGTTGACAAATCTTGGAAGAAGGTGGATTTTGGAGATGAGGTAGAGATCCTTCACAGAAAGATCAAAAGGACATTGAAAGTTGAAAGCTCTATTCTTTTGGAATAGAAATAAATGTAAAGATCTGTGCAAGTTGAGAGATGATTTGAAACAAGAAATTCTGGATCTACAAGCCAAAGAAGCTTCGAATGTTGAGTTTTTGGTGGAGGATTTGTTTCTTCTCAGAAATAAGGTGCATGAGCTGAATGTTACCCTTAGAAGACTTGCTACATGGTGGAATAGAAGGGCTAAGGCAAGGTGGTACGAGGAAGGTGATACAAATTCTAAGTTCTTTCACAATTATGCATCTGCTAGGAGAAGTGCTAACTTGATAAAACACATCAAGGATGGGAATAATATTTTAACAGAGGATGAGGAGCAAATAGAGAAGATTTTTCTTCAATTTTTTGAAGAGAAATGGAAGCATAGAAATTGTCATTTAGCGGGTTGGCCAAGTATTACTGATTCACAGAAGTTAAATGTATTTAACAAAAAGATGTTAGAGATCGAATTTCTGCTGGAGGAGTGCAAGGAGGCAGTTTTTCAGCAGGGAAGCAATAGGTCGCCTGAAATTGATGGTGTTACCTCATCGTTCTTCAAATGCCACTGGAATATTGTTGGTGAAACTACATGGATGGCTATTAAGAAGTTTTTTAGCACTGGTAATATGCTTAAAGAATGGAAAGACACTTTAATTATGTTGATTCCCAAGGTGAATAACCCGAGTTTACCTTCTAACTTTAGGCCTATTAGCCTTTGTCAAACTACATACAAGGTTGTGGCCACTATTCTTGTGAATAGGCTAAAGAGACTTATGCATAAGATGATATCTGAAGAATAGTTGGCTTTCATTCCTGAGAGATCTATGTCCGAGCACTGCATTCTGGATCAAGTGATCTTTCATAAGTTTAAAACTTCAAAGAATAAAAAAGGTGTGATGGCAGTAAAGCTTGATATGGAGTAGGCTTATGATAGCATGGGGTGGAGCACTTTGCAGCCGATCCTCAACTGGTATGGCTTTTTCCTACGGCTTTCTATGGGTTTCTTATGGAATGTGTGATGAATGTGAGATTTTCCATTATTTTGAATGGAAAGAAGCTTAGATGGATTGATGCTTGTAGTGGATTCTGTCAGGGATGTCCATTATCACCTTATTTGTTCATTATGTGTGCCCAACTCTTATCTAATAATATGGAGAAAAGGGGTTAAAAGTTGGGTATTCAGGTATCTTCTAGTGGACCAAAAGTTACTCACCTATTATATGCAGACGACGTTCTTTTTTTCTCTCAAGCTACTAGCAATTTGGCTAGATTATTGAAGAAAATCATTGAGGAGTTTTGTAGCTGGACGTGATTGAAGGTGAACATTAATAAGTCCCAAATTATGTTTGGGAAAGCTGTTGGAAGATCCCACAAGAATAAGATGGCTAGAATTCTTGGTTTCAAGGTTGTAAAGGAGTGGAAGTACTTGGGTATTAAAATCTCTCTTAAGAGATTGAAATTGGCTGATTTCCAAGATCTTTTGAGTCAGGTTATGGATAAGCTAAATGTTTGGGGGAAGAAATCGCTATCTTTGGGAGGAAGAATTGTGCTCTTGAAGACCTCCTTATTATCTTTGCCAAACTTTGTAATTACTCATTCTATGGTTCCTAAAAAAGTGTTGCATGAGATAGAGAAGTTGTGCAAAAATTTTATTTGCACAAACCTGATGGGGGAAGAGGTTTACAATATGTTTCTTGGGATGAGCTTTGTAAATCTAGAAGTGCTGGTGGGCTTGGTTTACAGTCTTTTGCCATTAAAAGTGGTACATTGAAAGCAAGATTTGCCTTGAATTGCATCCAAAACCCAAACTCCCTACTCCACCGAACTCTCAATGCTAAATACAGAGAAGGTATTCTGGACGGGAATTGTAAGCAAAACTCTTCTATGCATGGAAGATTATGATAGAAGGAGGAAAATATCTCAAGAATGTTGTTAAATGGAAGGTGGGTAAAGGTAATAAAATTGATGTCCTTAGTGACATTTGGATTTTAGACAAGAGTCTTAATGCTTAGCCAACATTTATGGATTGTATTGCATTGGAAGATATGAAGGTGCAACAACTTTTAACTGATGAAGGAACGTGGGATGATATGAGGTTGAGTTTGTTTTTTCATGAAGATTTAGCTTGGCTAATCAAGCAAGTTCCGATTGACATAGAAGGTGGCATTGATAAGCTGGAAATAGTGAAAATGTTTTCAGGCTGTTCTGTATCAGCTTTGGCATTTGAGGCTGTGATGAACAACAGATACAAGGATGATGATGATGGATTCTATGAGTGGTTAAGGAAGCTTAAACTCAACATTAATGTGGAATTGTTTTGGTGGCGGTTAAGTAAGTTTTCTATCTACTAATTCCTTCCTTAAATTCAGAAGGCTAGCTACTAGTGATTCTTGTGCTAGAGGTTGCCGTGATGTTGAAAATTATGAACATATAGCAGTCCATTGAAAGTTTTTGACTGAGATTAGTTCCAAAATCAGAGAATGGGGATTTTCTATAACTATATTTCAGTCTCTTGATGAATGTTTAGTGGAATTAAGAAGACAATACTACCGCAATCCTGGAGTGGTGAGATTGTACTGCACTACAATTGTTTTGAATTGGAAAAACTGTAATCTGGTTAAACATGGGAAGGCTGCTATGTCAACTTCTATGGTGGTGGTAAACATTATTTCTTTAGCTACTTCTAATCTACATCCATTTCTAGGTAGCGGGGTGCTAACCTCCATCGGGAGTCTATGATCTCTTGGCACTCTCCAGTGCTAGATTGGATCAAGATTAATGTGGATGCTTCTTTGCTCTCTAACAACCGGGCTGGTATTGGAGGCATTTTTAGAGATTACAAAGGTAGATTTCTCCTTGCATTTGGGAAGAACTCTTTACTTTGGGATATTGCTCAACTAGAATTGGAAGCAATCCTTGGTCTTAGGGAGTTCATACAAGGATGGATGCTTGAGAGTAAAGGTGTTATCATTGAAAGTGATAACATCAATGTGATTACCTACATACAACATTCTTTGAAGAAGATAGATTGGCATATGGAGGAGTGCTTGAATAAGGAGCTTTTCTTTCTTAATGATTTTAATAAAGTCATTTTTCACCATGTTAATAGGAATTGTAACCGAGTAGCAGATTTTTGTGCTACTTTGGCTTTAGAAGGTAGTTTTATGTTTTATAGCTCTTCTTTTGATAGCATACCGTCCCCCTTGTTGGAATTAATCAAGGAGGATGGCTACCCATTTATCAAGTGTAATTAGTCTTCTTTGTTTCCTTTTCAATGCAAATTTGTAATTTAAAAAAAAAATTAATTATATTCAATTATCCATTAGTTAATATAATAATATCATCAGCAAAGATTAAATGAGAAATTGGAAGACCAAATAAAGTCATATAAGACAATTTAGGGTGATTATCATAAAGATTAGTAATGCTTCTAGAAAGATATTGAAGAACTATACTAAATAAGGAAGGTGAAATGAGATCACCTTGTCTCAATCCTTAAGAGGACTTGAAGAAGCCAGTACTTTACCATTAATAATAAAAAAAAAATAGAAACCTTTATTTCAATTTCTATAAGCTTGATATAGACTAAATTAAATCCAAATAATAGTAAAATGTTATAGAGAAAACTCCAGTTATTGATATCATAAGCTTTAGCAACATGCAATTTAAGGATAATGTTCCCCCCTCTCACCTTGGTATCAAGATCATGAAGTAACTCTTAAGCAAGAAAATATTATCAGAGATGGCTCTCCCTTGACAAAATTGGTTTGGCATGGAGAGATAAGGTTAGGAAGGAAAGGAGCAAAGTGTTCCATTAAAATTTTAGAAATAAGTTTGCTAAAAAAGGAACAGAGACTAATGGGCCAGAAATCATCCCAATAATTGGTGACATTCTTCTTAGGAAAAAGAATAATGAAAGTGGAAGAAAAAAAAAAGGTATATGTTACTAGCAAAGAAGTCCAAAACCGCCACATATAAATCATCACTAATAATATTCCAATATTTTTGAAAAAAAATTGTCGTGAAGCCATTAGAGCTAGCCAGAAAACCATGATTCACATAATTAATAATGTTAAAAATCACCTTACATCCTAATAACAATAGGGATAAGGTGGGGAAGCTCAATAGGGTTAGGGTTTAAATTCTTGTTAAGAAAATTTTTAAAATCCTCCATGGAAAAATTAATAATATCCTCAGCATCCTCTAAAATATTACAATTGGGAAAAAAGATCTTATTAATGTAATTCTTAGCTCTTTTCTTATTCATTAAGGCATGAAAAAACATAGTGTTATTATCACCCTCAATAACATGATTAGAAACTTCTTTTTGTTTTCCAAAAATCTCTTCTTGAGCTTGAAAACAAAATGGAGAAGTTTTAGCTTCATTAAGGAGCTTAAAGTTCTCATTAGTAGGGTCATTTTGATAATTAATTTTCCTCGAATTCACCATATCTTCAATAACCAATATATTATTGAAAACATTTTTTAAAATATTCTTGTCCCACCAATTGATTTTAAACTTTAACCTTTTAAGTTTCAACCAAAGTCTAATAATACCTTATAGATTTTTCAGGATATAAAGGTGCTTGCCAGTTGTCATGAACCATAGTTAAAAAATAGCTATATAAAAGCCACATATTTTGTATTTTAAAATTAGAAGGGTATGCTCAATGTACCAACTTGATGAAAGTTTGTGAGGGGTGTTAAACCCTAAAGAACTAGTCCCGAGGCTAACCGGGGGGGGGGCTGAATTGGTCATTCAATAAATTTCATTTGTAAATGAAAATCTTTTTGAATATTTAAAAAAAAATTATTTATATGGAAGAAAAACTAAATTTATAATAACACAGATTAGAGATTTTGACCACAGAATAAATGAAAGAATAATGTAGAAATTAAATTCGAAAAAGTAAATAGAAAGAACACACCAAAATTTAAAGTGGTTCGGTTAACTTGACCTACATCCACTCTTTGGAGACTCCCTCTCCAAGTATTACACTAAATAGAAGTGACTCTCCTTTCGCTTCCACAACAAGGCGGAGAAGTCTTTTCAATATCTTTCCATCTACCTGGTGAGGAAGAAAACCTTGAATCGTTTTACTCCCTTTTGGAGTAGGCAGAGAACGTGAAAATCCTTTTTCACCCACTAGTGAAGGAAGCAAACCCAGGAATCCTTTTACTCCTTCCTGGAGTAGGTAGACAACCTTGATCTAATGCTCATGAAGATCTCCCCAAACCCACCAAGGAATAAGAGAAGAACCTTAAAGAAGACAATGAACACCTTACTTGGAGCCATCTTTGTGAATCCCTTACAAATCCCCCTTATAAGGATCTCTCTATCTCTCAAGCTCTTTTTAGATATACTTCACATCAAAAGATTAACTCAAGGGTTAATACAATTGCTTAAATAGAGAGCCTAAAAAAGAAGCTCTAATTTTTAAATCTATGCATCTGATCGTCCAATATGATCAATAGATCATTATGTATGAATACTATAAAATAGCTCTTTCAGCCAGGATGACCAATATTTCTTTGTATGATTAGTTTAAGAGAAATAGGCTTACTAGCCCAAACTTTTTGAATATCATACTAGACAATTAGTATAAAACTGTTGAACTTCATCTAGTACGATGCCCGATGATGCCTTATCATCCCATGCACTTCTTTGTTATCTAGTATGATATGGGTCTTTCATCCTGGATGATTAGTTAAAAAATTATGGTATTCTTCTGGTACGATAGGTGGTAATCCCTTATCGTACCAAACATGTTCTATATTATTCACCGATCATCCTGTATGATCTTATCAAATTAATTTTTATCATAATTGTTCTCCTAATCATGGGATTAATTTAGGCATGATTTACTTGAATCATCCACGACAATGTACATCATCCTACATAATTAATACAAAATTTGAAAATTAAAATATTGCCTAAATTATGATTGGAGGATTTTACATCATCTAAATGAATCATCCTGGATGATATGAATCATCCAGCATAATTAGTTTAATCACTTATTTTTTTTATTTTTATTTATTTATATTTTTTAGTTGAAACCCATAGAGGGGCCTACGCATTAATATAAAAAGTGATTACAAGGTCCTTAAGGGGGACCCTCAGCTCCCTAATGCTCAAAGAGCTACAAAACAAAGTAAAAGAAAACCTACGAGCCGATAGTCCCCACTAATGCAAAATACAAGATAACCTAGGAACATAATAATGATGCTAATGACAAGCATCCAAAAAAGAAAGATACAGTTAAACACATGAAGCACAATCTTTCAACCAAAAGAACTTGACCATAGCCATATGCAATTCCACCTTAAAATCACTGAAGCTACAAAATAAGAAACTAAAGAACATAATAATATAAAAGTATAAATGAAAATTAACTAAATTAAAATTAGAGTATAAAGAAATAATATCACCCATAAACATCTTTTGAGTAAAAAACCACCCATAGTAGATCAAGAAATGCTCCCACCAATTAGCAATAACAATGTTAACAAACCAAAACCAAGGATCCAAAATATACTTATAGTAATGCCTAAAACACCAAATTAGGAACACATAGAATGAGGAGAAAACATGCCAGCTAATAAAGAAATCCAACCCAAACTACCATTCACAAGGGTACAGACACATAATGCTCAAGACTTGAGGAAACCAACAACCATCACTAGGGAAAACCCAAAGCCACTCCATCCTACCACCAAGCCTAAGCCTCCATAACCTAGAAAACAAAGCCAAAAAGTATAAGAAAAGCTCCAAGAAAACCTGGATAGAGAGATAAAACATCACCATAGAAAGGGCAAGGTGCGAAACAACCACTAACAAAAATTGTAAAGAACCCCCAGGTCAAGACCAACATACTAACCAATAATAGCTCTAAAGATAGAAACCAACTGTAAAATAGAATGATACCAGAGAGAGCCCCAAGATTTCCCCAAACCAACAAAAATCCACCTAGCAATCTCATAAGAAGGAAACCCTAGAGCTAAAAAATGTAGCAAAAAATAACTCCCAAAATAGAACCCGGAGGTAAGAGAGCAACAACTAGGAACCCTATAAAAAACTAAACCAGTGCAATCACAACTTAAGCCCATATCCACAAAAACCTCAATTAAAACAAACAAAACCTTAGAAAAGTGCCAACAATAATTCAGAAAAACTATAACATTAGAAGAAATTAAATAAAATGAGCCATTAATATGATAAGGGGTGTTATTAGTAACCACATAATGCTCCAGAAATAAGTCAGCCCCTACACTGCAAAGAGATAAGGCTAGCACAAACAAAATTAACACCAACTTTTAGCAACCACAAGGGTACCAAGACCAAAAAGAAGCCACAACCCCAACGGACCAGCCAACAGGAAAGTAAAAGAAAAAGACCAAATAAGGCCAGGATAAAACTTCCAACATCGGCCCTACCAAGCACTAAGGTAGAAAGGCCAAATACCAGAGATCCAGCATCGGCCCTACCAGGCACTAAGGTAGAAAGGATAAATACCAGAGAACACTCCAAAAGGACCAACCAAAAAAACACCAATTAGCACAACAAAGAAGGAGCACATCAACATGATACAAAACGGAAGAACAACCACTACCCAATGAGACAAAAGACACCAAACCAGAATATGACCACCCATAAATAGCCAACAAAACAAGAAGCCGCCAGGCCAAACTGAGAGGCAAAAAGACTAGCCAGATAGAAGCAAAATAGTAGAAAGCACCAAAAGCCCAAGAACCCAACCAAACAAACACCTTAACTACAAACATAGAAACACGAATAAGATCAAGTCTAGAAAGACATTTCAGATCCACAGGAATATTAGACCCAATAAAATTTGAGATAAACTCTAAACCACACCCCCATTGAGCAAGCCAGGTAGCATAAGCATTACCATCTTTGCAAATATGATAGAATAAATAATTCAAGAAAATCAACATATTATTAATCTCCCTAACCTGATAAAATAGATCAGTGTTGCACCACAAATCATCATAATTATAATCAGAATTAACCTTAATAAAAGAATTAGTTAAATTAAGAGAAATACACAACCTTAAATCATAAAGAATAGCCAAGGTGGTAGCATAAAAATCATCACCATTCTATAAAGGACGCACAAAGGCCATAATAAGACTATCATTACTGTCTCTGATAGCCCCACCATAACCCACAAAAGAGTCAAGGCTAGCACCATCCACATTAAGCCTATAAAAGTTAATGGGGGAAATTCTATACTCTTTGGCAATAGGATCATTCTCTAAACTAAGACCTAAAGAAGAACCAACAAAGGAATAATTTTTAAAGTTCTTAAGAGATAACAGTTTAACAGAAAAAATAGCCAAAACCTTATCTTTCACATTTTAGATCACCTTTTGATGATTCATACAAACACCATTAAATAAAGAGCAATTCCTTTCCAGCCAAAGATACCATAAAATGAGAGAAGGAACAACATTTTTGTTGTGGCCTTTAGACTTAATGAACTAAGCATTATGCATAGTACTAAGGGACAAATGAGCATTAAAATAATTCAATTGAAACATGTCATCAAAATAAACCAATGTTTTAGCAGCAATAGGGCCAGAAATAAAAACATGATGCATATTCTCCATATGGTAACAATATTGGAACTTGGAAAGAAAAATAAAACCTCTTTTGATGAAATTTTCATTCATTGGAACAAATTTATGAAGGATTCTTTAAACAAAAACAACCATAGTAAAAGGAATACTTTTATGCCAAATCATGGAGAAAATATTATCAATATTCTTCCTAGTTCTAAAAGCATGCCAAGCATTATTTAATTGAAAGACACGATCTTTAGATAAATCACACAAGAGAATATCCTTAGAATCCATATTATTAGGCAGATTCAAAATTTGATCAATAATAAAATCTGGAATAACATTAGAAATTCTCATAGACCCAATAATTATCAGTAAAGAAAGAATTAACCTTAATAGCTGCAATGGAAGAAGAGTTCATAATAGAGTTAATAGACAGTTTAACCAACCAATGATCTTGCCAAAATAAAACATTACCTTCACCAAGCCCCCAAGAAATGAAAGGCTCAACAGCCCATTTAAGCTTGCAAAGCCTTTGCCTCACTTTTGAATCAACTTGATTAAAATGACATGTAGTAGGGTGCTTACCAACATAGTACGTGGCATACATAAAATTAGTCCAAATGCTCACTTTAGCACAAAAAATATACCATAATTTAAAGGAAATGCCATAGCCAAATCATTCATATTTTTATAACCTAAACTCCCTTAAGCCAAAACACCATAGCATTTATCCCAAGCAGCCCAGACAATATTAGAGTTAGTAGAAGTACCTTCCAAAAAAATTTCTTGATAAGCTTATGAACTTTATTGCAAACACTTGAGTCGAAAGAATAGTTTGAAAAATATAAACTAGCAAAGAGCAGAGATCACTTTTTATAAGAGTAACTCTACTGCCAAAGCTCAAAAAATTAGAATCTCATGATAAAAGTTTATTCTGAAAGGAGAAAATAAGAGCATAAAAAAGAAATATTTTCTTTCTGCCTTTAAAAAGAGGGACACCAAGATACTTAAGTGATAATTGACTATGCATAAAACTAGTTAAATCTTAATGGATAAAATACGATCATTATGAATTCTCATAGAAGAAATAAAACAGCTTTTGTTTTTGTTAAGAGATAAGCCACTAACCATTTCAAATTAATAGAAAAAACCCATAAGTTTATGAATCCTGTTAACATATGCATTTGTAAAAATAATAAATTCATTAGCAAAACATAAATGATGTTGCGCATCTATTTTCAAAGATTATGATTTTGATGATAGAAAACACTTCTGTTTCTCTAGCACTGCCTTGCCTACTGACATTTCAGGATCATAAGATCAGACTGCAATTTGGAATAGCTTAAGATTGAGTATACTAGGTTTGAGTTTTTTTGTAATTTTTTCCTTTTTTTGAGTCTACTATAAAGAATGTGATTCCTGATGCTAAGTAACCTTGCACACACTCAGCTTAGGAGGATTTTTCTGAAGTTTACTATTTTTGGTCAAATAGTCTGGGATGATCCATATATCATCCTGGACAATCTGTTCAAAAATAAAAACCCTAATTAGAGCATTATGGTTAAGGTAGCCGTCATTAAGCCTATCATCTCGGATGATATTTGTATCGGATGGGATGATAGGCTCAATTCAGAAAAAATCAGCTGCCAGATCTATTTATGTATGATTTATTTTTTGATATCATCGAAGACATCATCCTGGATGATGAAACATAATTATGCCTAAATTAACCTGGTAATTAAGGAAAGCAATTAAGGCTTTATTGATATGATCACATCGTCTTAGACGATCGCATGATTGGTCGGGATAATAAGTACGAAAAACCTTAGTTGCTCTTGGACGACCAACATCGAACAGCTCTTATTCAGAGTGATATTATGGATGATTTTCCTTGGTTTTGAACAAATCATCCAAGACGATCGTGAGATCGGCCCAGATGATCAAGCTATTTTTTTATCGTTCAGACCTCCTTTCAGAGTGACGGTCTGGTCGATATTCTGTGATTTGAACTAATCGTACATGACAATATTTATCATCCTGGATGATATGAACAAATTTCTTTTGATCATCTCAGATCATCATGACTGATTAAGCTTAAATTGTACTGATTATACAGGATGATATTTTATATCGTCCTTGACGATAAAGTCAGCAATTTGTAATTAATGAGCTATTTAGAAGCTCTTCTATTTAAGAGCTCTTGTTCTACCCTTTAGAACATCTTTTGTTGTTGTCTTGACCTGAGAGAGCCAAGAGGAGAGGGAGAGAGAGGGAGGAACTTGTGAGTGGGACTTTGTGAGAGCATTTCACTAAGGTTGCTCCAAGCAAGGTTCCAATTTGCCTTCTCTAATCATGTCCTTCATCCTTGGGGGTTCAAGGGAGGTGTTCTTCAGCGATCGATCATGGTTCTCTGCCTGCTTCAGGAAGAAGCAAAAGGAGTCAGGTTCTCTACCTCATCGGTGTTAGTGGAAAGGAGTTTTTAAGGGATTCTCCACCTTGCAATGAGAGGAAAAGGAGGGTCACTGTGTTTAGTGCAATACCTGAATGGATATAGGTCAAGTTGATCGAACCACTATAAATCTCTGTGTTCTTTTTTTATTATTCTTCCGCATTTAATTTTCTGCACTTTGATTTTCATTGTGGTGAATTTGGTTTGAGTTTTGTTTAATTTTGATTTAATATATTTTTAAAATATCAATTCACCCCCTCTTGGTTAGCTTTAGGCTAATTCATAAGGATTTAACATCCCTAACAAAATTTCAAGGGTTTCAGATCAGGATTCATTAAAAGTAAGTTTGAAAACTTTTTGAATTTTGATCCATGGCTAACAACGGTAATCATAATACTGGGGAAGGGTATTCTTTTACCCGACCACCTTTGTTTGACACTATTCTTTTTAATTTTTGGAAAACTCGCTAGTCTACATTTCTGCAATCTATTGACTATTGCATGTGGATGCTTGTTAAAGTAGGTTATACGCCACCTTTTTGTGAACTTAATGGAATTAAAATTGAAGTTCCTTTTACTGAATGGACTTTTGATAAAAGAGATTTAGCACAACTTAATGTAAAATACTTGAACTATTTTTTCTATGCTTTAAAATCTGAAGATTACATGTGTGTTTCAACATGCACTACTGGTAAAGAGATTTGAGAAAAATTGTGTATTACTTATGAAGAAACTGATGAAGTTAAGCAATCTTGACTGAATATTTTGTTGTATGATTACAAAATTTTTTGTATGAAACCTTCTGAATCAATTCTGAAATGTATACAAGATTTACTCAAATTGTTACCTCTTTGCATGCCTTAGGAAGAGAACTCACTAACTATAAAAAAGTAAATAAAATCCTAAGATGCTTGCCTTCCTCTTTTGATGTAAAAATTATTGCAATAACTGAATCTAAATATTTGAATATCTATTCGATTGATAACTTACTTGGCTCACTCATTGCTTACGAGCAAGGGATGAATCAAAGAAATCTTGATGCAGGTGAGAAAAAGAAAGAGAAAACTGTGGCACTGAAGGCCAGCAACACTGACACTGATTCTTCCGAGTCTGAAAGCAATGATGTTGCCTTAATCATAAGGCAATTCAAAAGCTTTCTAAGGAAGAAGCAAAAGAACCATCAAAAGTGGAATAAAGTTAAGGGAAACAAAAATTTTAAGAGTTTTAATGACATGATTTGTTTTGAATGCAGGAAGCCAGGACATGTTAAAGGTGATTTCCCTCCACTTAAAACTCATCCTAGCAAGGTGAAGGGTGAGGAGAAACCCAAGTTCAAAAAGGACAAGAAGAGGTTCTAAAAGATGTTCTGGGTGAACTCTGCATCAAACTCCTCTGAGACTGAACCTGAAGAGGAGACAACAAACTTGTCCTTGATGGCAGATGATAATCTTGGTCAAAGTGACCAAGAAGATGTATGTGAACTAACCTATGAGTAACTAATTAAAGTTTATGAAAAATATTCATGCATCATATAGGAAACTTAAGAAAACACATGCTAGCTTGAAATTGGAGTTTTTAAATTTATAAAAAAGAGCCTGAAATTCTTCTTAAAGATTATTTTATAATTGATAGCAATCACATGTCTTTACTTGACAAGTTCGATGCATTAAACAAAAAGCATGTTGAATTATGTGATGCACATGATTCCTTGAAATCATCTAATGCTAAGTTAGTAAAAGAGTTTAAAAAGTTAGAAAATATAAAAGCTTTTAAAAATAGAAAACCATCATTGCATGCATCATATAAATAGAAGCATCACCATAGATTAGTACATCCTTTTTCTAGAGTTAGATGTTTTTCATGTGGCATATTAGGATACATTGCACCCACTTGCACCATTCACCATAGTACACATTGGGTATGGAGATCCAAATTGCATAATTCACAGCATAGAAAACATGCATTGCATTCTTCTTTCCATAAGAAGAAACCCAAAATTGTTTGGGTTCCTAAATCTGAGATTTGATGATTTTGTAGGCAAGCTCTCATAAAAGGCCTCGTGAGAGCATGTGGTACCTGGACAGTAGATGCTCTTGACATATGGCTGGTGATGCCAATATATTCATTTTGCTGGAGACCAGAAAGGTGGTAGGCTTAGGTGTAATTGGAAATTCAAAGAACCTTTTGATTGAAAATATTTTTCTTGTAAATGGACTGAAACAGAACTTGCTCAGCATCAATCAGCTTTGCGATATGGGCTTCATCATAAATTTTTTGGCAAATTCATGCATTATCAGCTTAAAAATAACACTATTTTATAGGGAAAGCGGATCAATAATGTTTATATACTTGATTTAAATAATATTGAATGTGCTGCTTCTTTTTGATTAAAAATTATTGTTGATGATTCATGGTTGTGGCACAGGAGATTATGTCATGCCAGTACAAAAACCCTAAGGAAAATGACCCAAAAAGACCTAGTTAGAGGTATCCCCAAGCTTAAGTTTTCAAAAGATCACCTTTATGAGGCCTGCCAATTAGCAAAGCAAGTCCACTCCACTTTTCACTCCATTAAGGACATTAGCACCTCTAGTCCTTTAGAAGTCCTTCATATGGGAAAGTCATTGGTTTTGTGATTGTCGATGGTTTTGTGATTGTTTGGACCCATTAGCACTGCCAGCTTTGAAGGGAAAGTCAATGGTTTTGTGATTGTCGATGACTACTCGAGGTTCACTTGTATTAGATTTCTGTCACACAAGAATGAGTCTTTTGATGAGTTTGGAGCCTTCTTCACTTGCATTCAGAAAAAGCTAGGTTGTGAGATTTTAACCATCCATAGTGACAATGGGGGAGAGTTTGAAAATGAGAGATTTGGATACTTTTGAGAGGATAAGGGGATTAACCACAACTTCTCAGCTCCTATGACCCCTCAGCAGAAGGGGGTAGCTGAAAGGAAGAACCAGACCTTAGTGGAAGCCTTTAAAGCCATGCTTGCTGAGTATTCACTTTCAAAAACTTTTGGGCTGAAGTGGTTAACATAGCTTGTTAAGTGTTGAATATGATAAATATTAGAGCCAAACTAGATAAGACACCCTATGAGATCCTTAAAAGTAGGACCAATCTTTCCCACCTTCATGTCTTTGGTTGTAAGGTTTTCATTCACAATAATGGGAAGTCTCACTTAGGAAAATTTGACCCAAAATCTAATAAAGGAGTGTTCTTAGGATATTCTAGTGTTGAAAAGTCTTTTAGGGTGTATAATTAGAGGACATTGGTAGTGGAGGAGACTACTCATGTAGTGTTTGATGAATCTAATCCTAGAAAGCCTAGAGTTGAGGATGATGATGATGTTGGAGAGATTACCACTGGAGTAAAAAATTTGGAGAAGATGGTAGAGCACCAAAACACTGAAGGAGTAGGATAGGTTACCCAAAGAGTAGAAAATGTAGATCTAAAGGATCGGGTTGAACCTACACACACTTTGCCTAGAGATTGAAGATACTCTTTGAGTCACCCCAAAGAACTGATCTTAGGAGACCCTTCTGAAGGTGTTAGGACTAGGAATGGACTTAGGAAGGAAGTGAACCACTCTGCCTTTATCTCAATGACTGAACCCACCAACATCAATCAAGCACTTTCTGATGAACACTGGATCTTAGCCATGCAGTAGGAGTTGAACCAATTTGTTAGGAATGCTGTTTGGGAGCTTGTAGAAAGACCTAAGGGATAAAGTGTAGTTGGAACTAAGTGATTCTTTAAAAATAAGGTGAATGATTCTGGTGTAGTGGTTAGGAATAAGGCAAGATTGATGGCTAAGGGGTACAACCAAAAAGAGGGGATTGATTTAAAGGAGACCTTTGCCATTGTAGCTAGATTAGAAGCCATTAGAGTGCTATTAGCCTTTTTCTATTATAAGGGATTTAAGCATTTCGATGTTAAGAGTGCCTTTTTAAAAGGAGTAATAAAAGAGGATGTGTTCATAGAACAACTGTCAGGTTTTGAGAGTTCCCAATTTCCAAATCATGTTTTCAAATTAAAAAAAAGGCCTTATATGGATTAAAGCAGGCACCTAGAGCTTGATATGAGAGGCTTAGCACATTCTTACTATAGAGGGAGTTTGTTAAGGGAGCGTAGACATCACCCATTTTCGGAGGAAAGTAGGAGATGATTTACTCATTGTTCAGATCTATATCGATGATATACTTTTTGGATCTTCTAATAAGAAGCTATGTGATGAGTTTTCTAAAATAATGAGTAGAGTGTTTGAGATGAGTATGATGGGAGAGTTGTCCTACTTTTTGGGGTTTAGCATAAGATAATTAGATGATGGAACCTTTCTAAATCAGTCTAAATACATAAAGGACATCTTGAAGAAATATGAAATGGATAAAGCCAAGCCAATTAATACTCCCATGACCTCTAGTATTCAGTTAGAAAAGGACATAAATGGAAAGTCTGTTGATCAAATGAAGTACAGAGGGATATTTAGATCTTTACTTTACCTGACTGCTAGCAGACCTGATATAATGTTTAGTGTTTGTCTCTGTGCTAGATTTCAAGCTGATCCTAAGAAATCCTACCTGACTGTAGTTAAGAGAATCCTTAGATACCTTTTAGGGACCTAAAATTTAGGAATCTGGTATCCTATGCACAACACTTCTTTTGAGATTATTGGATATTATGATTCTAATTTTACAAGATGTAAGGTGGATAGAAAAGCACTTTTAGAACTTGCTAATTCATAGGACAATCTTTAGTCTACTAGTGTAGTAGAAAGCAAAACTCTATTGCACTTTCCACTGTTGAAGCTGAGTACATTGCTTTAGGAAGTTGTGTGGCCCAAGTCCTTTAGTTGAAATAGTACATACTGGATTTAGGATTACATATAGGCACGATCTCAATTCTTTGTAAAAACACTAGTGTCATCTGCATCTCCAAGAATCCTATCCAACATTCAAAGACTAAGCACATTGACATAAGGCATCACTTTATTAGAGACCATGTGACCAAGGGAGACATTGAGTTACACCATGTGGCAACTGAGAATTATCTGGCTGACATTTTTACTAAACCACTGGCCTTCGACACTTTCAGCACTTTAAGGACAAATACCGTTGACTGTGTCTCTTTCTCTAACCTATTTTAGTGGTTTAATTTTCTTTTCTAAACAAAAGTCTATCTCAAATAAACAACTGGATTTTGCTATTGAGATCTTTTCTACCTTGCTACAGTAATCTAGCTTATATTTATAATAATCAAAGTATTTATGTTACTTTAAGATTTCTCGTTATCATGTTATTGCATTTCTCATATGATTATTGATTTTGGTTTGTGGTATGTTCTTCCCTATATTAGAGAGTGAGTTTTCATTCTCTAATATCTAGAAGATATATTCATACCTAAGAATATTTAAGAGTTTTCGAAAGAGAATATAGCTTGCAAAAATAAAAAAAATAAAAAAATGGCCAATGATGCCAAAAAAACAAAAGATGCGCAATGACGCCAAATCAAAATATATATACAAGTGTATCAAAAAATTCAAAGATGCGCAAAGTGCGCCATTCAATGGACAAGAGGCATGAAATGAGCCCATCAAAAGCAAACTCTCTTCTCTTTTACAATGCTTAAAACTTAGATGAATTCATGTATCACTTGAGATTTTCAAAGACTTGATTTCAAATTTTGCGATTGTGATAAAACTACTTTGATATATTATTATATAAGATATTTTTTGAAACCAAGTCTTGAACGAAACTCTTTTTCTTATCCAATTGGGTTTTCTGAGATAGGTCTTTTGATTTCAAAAGAAGATTTTTTCCTAAAAGAAGTCCGAGCTAAGGGTTAACATGTTCGGATATTTTACCATTTTTCGGATTTTTGATGTTATTAACTCATTGACTTACAAGTCTTTAAAATCAATCACATGGAGACTATGTCATATTCATGCCTTGATAAAAAAAACCTTTGTTTTTTGTTAGTTTTTGTCTTTTTTGTATTTTATCGTTATTATTTTTAGTTGATTTTACTATTTTTGGACATTCTCTGATCCTCTCCATCCATCCCTTATTTTCAACTTTTTATCACGTCGTCCTGGATGATATTAATATCGTCATGGAGGATCGGTTTAATTCTCTTCAAAATACCCATATGCTGAATGTTTTGAACCTTCTGCTCTTCATCGTCCTAGACGATTCATTATCGTCCTGGACAATCTAATTGAAATCTGATTCAATCATCTGTGATCGTCCTGGACTACCCTTTTGCATCCTGGACGGTGCTTTCTATAATGGTAATTGTCTCGTGTGATCCACTGTTTGTCCTTGACGATACACGTGGAAATACGTTGAAAAGCCATAAATTTGGCCGGTGCGATACATTATTGGTGATCGTCCCAGACGATCCTCCTATTTTTCCTGGATGATATATGTGTTACATGTTTAAAATGTTTTAAATTTGGCCAGTATAATCCATTATTAGACATCATCCTAGATGATCCACCTAATCATCCCAACCAATATTATTTTTTAATGGTCATCTGGATTATCGCCTCGGGATGATCACCTGTGTCTAATTATCCCGGATGATATGACCTCCTTTTTGACCAATCATTGAGCAGCAATTATTGCACCAGATCATCCTGGATGATTCTACGATCATCATAGACAATCTGGCAGATTCTTTTTAAACTGAGCTATTGAGCCATTTTCTTCACTCTAATCTTCTCAAGACTTCTTGTGCTCCTCTTCTAGTTCTCTATTCTCTGATCATGGAAGAAGGGAAGTGATATCGCTATATTTCTGGTAGTTCCTCGAGTGAAACTCTAGATCCTCGATTCACGGAGGCGGATGATCAAGCTGCCTACCAAAAATACAAGATAGCCAGAATCACTGTCTCCCGATCCATCAACTCAAAACATTTCTCTTATCCGGTACTTGACTTGTTCTCTCACACTTCTCTATGCTTCATTCTTATTGTTGCAATCCCTTCAATTCCAAACTTCTCCTTAAGTTCTTTGCTAGCTTCTGAATTAATTCTGCCTTTACTTCTCTTGGATCGTATATGAATCGATGCCCTGTCAAGATCACATACCAGGACTGTGCAGAATTTTTACAATTATCCACCACAGGGGATAAACTTCACACCCTGTGCTCTGACCCTAATTATGACTGGGCTACAACCAACCACTTTCTTTGCAACACCATTGCCCACTTTCATGTTTGAGAGACTAGTGGCTTGCTTAAAGATGCTAGGACAGTGCAACATATCCTTCGCACATCCATCATTCCAAAAGCTGGTGATCACATCCACATTACTCCTCTTCTTTTGATCACCACATTTTACATTTTGGCCCATTGAGAATTTAATGCAACCAACGTACATCGAGCACTTGAATTCAATTCGAGATTCAGGCCATAAGAGGAAGCCAAATCTTGTCTTAGGATATATAAATGCATATATTCTAGAATCCAAATATAACCTCTAATATCCTGCTCCTCCCAACTATCAGCCCTCCTTCTACTCAAATAATTCCTTCAACATCCCTTACAGTACTCGTCTCCACCCGGGGGACTAGGAAGCTCAGGTGGGCAAGGAGGAAGAGGCTCCCGCTCCTTTTCCTGCACCTGCCTCGCTCCGACAGCGCTCTCAGCTGGATTAATTCAATCAGTGGGAGACCCATTTTGAGACTTACGTTGCTGTGGAGGAGCAAAAACATACTGAGAACATTATTTACATGTAGCACCAGGATGACTAGGACATGGCCTAGTTTAGTACACAGTTTGCCACTCTAACTAGCTACTTTCCGCATCCACCACCACCACCTCCTCCTTCGGATGATCAAGACCCATCTTTCTTTTAGTGTGCTTTTATTTTCCTTAATTTTAGACTTTTTTAATTTTCTAGTTTTGTTTTCCTCCTCCTTTTTGTAATGTCGGAAGGGGGAGTAGCTATACTAGTTTATATTATAAGTTGTACTAGTTTTTATTGTTCTAGTTTATTATGTTCTTAAGTTAATTATTTGAATTATTAAAACTGTGTTTGTTTCCTTTAAAACTGCTTTGAACTGCATTAATTAATTTTTGTGTTTGTCATCATAAAAAAGGGGGAGATTGCTGCGCATCTATTTTCAAATATTATGATTTTGAAGATAGCAAACACTTTTGTTTCTCTACAACTGTCTTGCCTACTAACATTTTAAGATTGCAAGATCAAACTGCAATTTGGAACAGCTCAAGATTTGGTAGACTAAGTTTGAGTATGTTTGTAATTTTTTCCTTTTCTTGAGTCTACTGTAAAGGATATGATTCCTGATGCAAAGTATCCTTGCACACACACACACACACACACCTTGGGAGAATTTTTTTGAAGTTTATTGTTTTTGGTCACATAATCCGGGATGATACATATTTCATCCTGGATGATCTGTTTAAAAATAGAAACCCTAATTAGGGTATCCTGGTTAAGGCAGCCGGCATTAAGCCTATCATCCTGGATAATATTTATATCGGTCGAAACGATAGGCATAAATCAGAAAGAATCAGCCACCAAATCTATTTAGGTATTATTTATTTTTGGATATCGTTCAGGACATCGTCATGGACGATGAAACATAATTATGTCTAATTTAATCTGGTAATTAAGGAAAGCAATTAAGGCTTGATTGATACAATCACATCGTCCTGGGCGATCGCAGGATCGGCCGGGATGATTAGTATTAAAAACCTTAGTTGCTCCTGGATGATCAATATTGGGCATCTCTTATTCAGAGCGATGTTCTGGATGATTTTTCTCGATTTTGAATTAATCGTCCTAGACGATCATGAGATCGGCCCGAACGATCAAGTTATTTTTTTATCGTCCAGACTTCCTTTCGGAGCCATGGTCTGACTGATATTCTGTGATTTGAACTAGTCGTACATGATGATATTTTATCATCCTAAATGATATGAACAAATTTCTTCTGATCATCCTAGATCGTCCTAGCTAATTAAGCTTAAATTGTACTGATCATATATCGTCCTGGATGATAAAGTCGGCAAATTGCAATTAATGAGCTATTTTAAAGCTCTTGTATTTAAGAGCTCTTGTTCTACCCTTTAGAATATCTTTTGCTACTATCTTGACCTGAGAGAGCCAAGTGGAGAGGGAGAGATAGGGAGAGAGAGGGAGGAACTTGTGAGGGGGAGTTTGTGAGAGGGTTTCATAAAGGTTGCTCCAAGCAAGGTTCCAATTTATCTTCTTTGATAGTTGTCCTTCATCCTTGGGGGTTCAAGGGAGGTCTTCTTCAGCGATCCATCAAGGTTCTTTGCCTGCTTCAGGAGGAAGTAAAAGGAGTCAAGTTCTCTGCCTCACCGGTATCGATGGAAAGGAGTTTTTGTTAGGGCTTCTCCGTCTTGCTGTGGTAGCAAATGAGAGTGACTGTGTTTAGTGCAATACCTGGAGGGCACCTCCGGGGAGTGGACGTAGGTCGAGTTGAGTGAACCACTATAAATCTATGTGTTAAAATAACCATTACTAGACCCATTAACAATAATAGAAAAATAACCACCTTCAATACAATTCTTAATAAGCTTAATAAGAACCAAATTAAAGCCAAAGAAATTCAGAATGTGATAAATAAAGTTCCAATCAATATTGTCATAGTCCTTGACAATATCCAGCTTCAAAATCAAGTTACCCCCTCTCACCCTAACATCCAGATCTTTGCAAAATTGTTGAGTAATAAAATATTATCTTCAACGGCCCTCCCTTTCAGAAACCCCATTTGAGAAGGAGAGATAATTTTATGAACAATGGAAGTAAGATGATTCAAGAGAATTTTAGAAATCAATTTATTAAAAAAGGTATAATGACATATAGGTCTAAAATCATTCCAAGTACTGATAGAGTTATAACATAATAGAAGTAGAAGTAAAAAACTTAGGGATAAAATTACCAGCAAAGAAATCTAAAATAGCAAAAAAAATAGATTATGATTGATAATGTGCCAAGATTTTTGAAAAAACTAAGTGGTTAAACCATCAAGCCCAGCCACAGAATCACGATTCATACCAAAAAGAGTCTCTTTAACTTCATCAAAAGAAAGAGGTTTAAAAAGAGTCTCATTCTCCTCTTTTTTTTTTTTTTTTTTGAAAAAGATGCAATTGCATTAAAATGTAAACCCAAGAATTTTACAAAGAAGTATCTTTCCTTAACAAGTCAACAAAACTTGTAGGAAGATTAGATTCAATAAAAGAATCCCAAAAAAAATCTCCTAATAAAGCATGCTTGGCACAAAAATCTGCCAATTTATTGCATTCTCTATGAGCAAAAAGGAAAATTACTCTATTGAAAACTTGTAAGAAGGAAAGGCCCGGTTTTGTACCTTTGCTTGTCTTCAAGTCAATTGAATCCTGAATCATCTTCATTATATTTACATTGTCTCCTTCAATGATTATTCCATTGTATTCACAAAACCAATCTTGGATGTAGTTTCCAAAAGACGTGATAGCTTTGAGTTCTAGATGGGCAATATCCCAATGTATAAGCTTTTTACCATAAGCATAAAGTAATCTCCCTTTGCAGTCTCTAAGAATTCCCGCTATACCGGCCATGTTATTTACTGCAAGAGTAGCATCCACGTTCAATTTAATCCAACCGTGAGGAGGGGGACACCAAGATTTGGACAGCAATTGCTGGTTGGTGTGCCAATTCTTATCAATTGGATTAGAATGGATATGAGAAGAATGAGAAATGATCTTAGTAACTGCAAATGCTAAAGGCATTTCTGCCTTGCCATGCTTCATCAAATTTCTGGATTTCTAGCTATAGAACACTGCCACCGCATAAATCTTCATCAGCCCTTTTCCAGAATTCATCTCTAATGTATTATTACATTCCTCCAGGTTTTGAAATTCCGGAACATTGAATCCATTTTTCCTCAGTTCCTGTAATAAATCCTTCAGCCTTAAGCATTTGACAAGAACGTGCTCTGCATTTTCAATCTCCTGGCAGCCTCTTGGACACCTTAAGGAATCAGATAACTTTCTATGGCAAAGCCACTCCATTGTAGGTAAGGCTCCGTTCAAAGTTCTCCACCAGAACAAGTAGATTCTCTGATCCAGTTTCAACTTCTTCAACCAAATGTGTTTAGTAAACTTACAATTTTTCTGATACCAGGTTGCCTCATTGCTTAAAGCAGAAATCGTTTTCCCTGTATTTGTATTAATAAGTTCAACTTCATATTCCATATCATTAGGACCCTTCTTCATTTGCCGTATTAGCTTCACCATATCTTCTAAAAACAATTCAGATAAAATTTCTGAATTCCAGCTTCCATCTTCATTCATAAGATCAGAAACTTTTTTATCCTCAGTATCCAACGTATTACAAAGTGCTGGCCATCTATTTATGCTTCTATCCAGAATCCAAATATCAGAATTTATATTAATATTTTTCCCATTGTTAATCTGCCATCTAACAATAGGTTTCAGATGCTCAATTCCATCTTTAATTAATTTCCAAGCTGTAGAAGCTCCTCTCTTAACTTTATCTTCCCATCTAATTTTTCCAAATTTTTTGAAAAGAAATTTGTGTAGGAGAGAATCCTTATTCTGCAGGAACATCCAAGCCATTCTACTTCTTAAAGTTCTGTGACTTACCACAGCTCCATGAATGCCAAATCCCCCTAAATCTGTGGGTCTCATTCTCCTCTTGGGATATAAAGGTAGGAATAAAAGAATGATCCACAATTTGAGCAAGACTAAAATTCTTATTGAGGCAATTTTGAAAACGCTGAACAACTAAATTAGTAATTTCCATTGTACTCTCAGTGAAAGAACCATCCTCCCATTTAAATTTATTAATACAATTTTTAGGCCTTTTCCTCTTGACCAATGCTTGAAATTATTTATTATTATTATTACCTTCAACCTGATGCTTAGCCATAGCTTTCTATTTCAAAAAAACCTCCTCATGAGCTTATAATTTTAAAAGCACCTCTTTAGCATTTCTTAAAAAAGTAAAATTAGTATCAGAAGGATTAATTTGGTACATAGACTCAATAGTATCAACTTGGTGCACCGCTTTCAAAATATTGATAAAAAGATTTTTAAACACATTATGGTTCCACCAATTTAAGACCTGCTTAAGTCTTTTCATCTTAAGCCAAAGTCTCCTCTTGCCAAAACTAGAATTATTCTGATGCAATAGAGCTTGCCAATTATTCTGAATAACATCTAAAAAAGAGTCATGAAGTAACCACATGTTTTGAAATTTTAATTGAGGAGAAGCATTAAATTGTCTAAAATTGAGGCTAATAAGCAAAGGGGAGTGGAAAAAAAGAGTCTTACTAAGATGTTGAACATTAATGGAGTTAAATGATTTAATCCAAGAATCATTAAAAAGAACACGATCCAAACATTTCCATAAGTGACCCCTATTCCAAGTGAAGTTATTACCCAAAAAACCAATATTAATTAAATTATAATCCAAAATCATGTTACTAAAATACTCAATAGACCAATAAAAAGGGGAAGAGTCTTATATCCTCTCAGAAAGGTTAGGAATAATATTAAAATCACCACCAATAAGACATGGTAAATTGCAAATACTATGAAAATTAATAATTTGATCCCAAATAAATTTCCTAATGTAACGGAAAGAAGCAACATACACAAAAGAAGCAAAACAATGAAAATTAAAAACCTCAACATTACAGTGCATCACTTGAGTAAAGTCACCAATAACATCAATTTTAACAGGATCTTCCCAAAGAACCCAGATCTTATTAGCCACTATAGAAATAGCCTAATTAAAATGCAAAAACTAAGAGGTGCTAATCAACCTAGTAGAAGAAATAATATGCTTAAGCAAAACAAGAATAAAAAGATTATGAACACGACAAAAATTCTTAACATGTAATCTAGAAGAGGGACAACCAAAGCCCCTCATATTCCAAATAATAGAATTAAACATAAAAAATATAATTAATGAGAAGTATGCGAGGAAGTGGTACAAGGAGATTGCAATATAATTTGTTGTTCTTCCTTCCTCTCTTACTATGAAACTTAATGTTACTAGTATCATTATCATCTTTAGTATAAAGTATTTAGCCATAATCTCCATATCCTCAATATTAGTGAAAGCATCACTATAAGAAGGTGAATTTAAGAAAAGCTTACTATCATCATTCAAACCTTCCTGCTAAAACTCATATTACAAATCATCTCCCTCAAAGCTACAACCAACCTTCACAATCAACATACTTTTATCAGCATTACTATCCACCATGCCACCTTGGCCTTCATCCTAAGCAACTGTAATAGATTGATTAGAAACTAAATTAGAACAATTATTCTTAACCATCATCGTATTCATATCAATTAAATTATTATTAGTAACACATTGAATAACAGCTGAAGATGGGACAATAATTTGATTAATAGTAGTGTCCATCCCTTGGTCATCCAAAGCTTGATCTTCCATATGCAAAGAAGTGGTAGAAATTACTCCATGGTCACAATTAGGGTCATCAATAGGAATGAAAGAATGCTCCTTATGAAGTAATGTACATTGTATCGATTTATCAGCATCATCATGCACATTAGGATTATAACACACAAACACTTCAGGAATGTTAGTCTCAATCGAATCCTGCAAGTTTGAAACATTTCCTTCAACCATTATATTAGGAGCCACATTATTAACATCAACCAAAGTTCCATCCAATCCATAGGTATATTTGTTTGAAAACTTCTCCTTATGGAGATCAGGATGCAAACTAAAGCACTCATTAACCCCATGACCATGCATCTTGTAATGTGAATAGAAAATGGAAAGGTATTCAATTTCCACCTTTTGGAAATAAGCATTCAATTCAAAACCTATCCAAATCTCATTCAGATGCTTTTTGGAAATATCCAACTCAACTAAAACATGAACCAGAGAAGGTCTAGAGATAGACACAGTAGCTTGGTCAGTTTGCAAATGCCTACCAAACATTGAAGACAAACTGAATAAAATATGAGAATTGAAAAAGTGAAGGTGAAAATTTGAGAATGAGATCCATACAGGCACTATAGGAGATTCCTCATGCATATAAAAATCTGGAGTCCATTTAAGTAATCTCGTTTGACAAGCTTGTATATAATAAGAACTCCTTGAGAAAATGCAACTGTAGTTAAGATAGTTGGTGAGTTATATTGCGATATGATGTGGACTTAATAGACCAATGTGAAAAGAAACAAAAACCTTAAGATTCATGAAGAATTTTTGAATCAAATCTAAGTTAGGTCTATGAAGAACAAACTTTCCAACTAATGTAAGAGCAAATAGTGCAGTAAGCTATGCCACCACTGAATCATCAAACATCAGAGCAGGACATCCTTTAAATCAAGTATGAACAAAATGAAGCTTAGTGGAAGACGAAGAAGAACCTGCTAGAACATCCTTAAAGAAGTGAGTTTTTCTATCAGGGAATGAAGACAAGGAGGGGATAGATGACGTCAGGACGTCATCTCCCACAATCAAAAAAATTAAGAGAAACCTCAAAACCAAGTGCAGGAAATACTGAAAAAGCCAACAAGGAAGAAAATGCATGAAAAAAACCAAACTAGCCACTCTAGAAGCAAAGAGAAGAAGCAGACGAGCAGAAATCCTAAATTTCCTCAGTATCACCCAGAGCAGAAAGATGTTATGTGAATAATAATGCTCACCATTTAATCACTTATAATTAGCATGAATATCTTAATAAGGGTTTCTATTTTTAATGGATCAGCTAGTATAATTTGATATTGTCCTGTACGATTAGGTCAAAGATAGAAAAATTCTCTAGCTCACCAAATTTCTCCCCCTTAGTATTTGTGTGCAAGGTTACTTAACTTGGGGTCCACCAGATACATGACTTGACTCAAAAGAGGTAAAAAGTATATTTAAATTAAAGTTACAGATAGACTCAACCCTAGTCTACCTAATCTTGAGCTGATTTGCATTGCAAGTGATCTTATGGACCTGAATAGTTAGTAAGAAGAGAAAATAAAATAGACATGTAAAAATAGTAATTGTAAAGAAAATAATAATATTTGATGTCATCAAAATCATAGTACTTAGATCTGCATTGGCAATAATCCCCTCTTTTTTTTATGATGGAAAAAATTGTTGTTATAAATTTTAGATCAAGCAAGGGTTATATATATATAAAATAAAGAAAAAATAAATTAAGACATAAAAAAATAATAAAATAGAGCAAATTCCAAGTAAAAATATAAGTAAATAACACACTACTTCCCCTTTTAACACCATATAAAAGGAGAAAACATGAAAAAATATTAAACAGAACAAAGTAATAAAAGGAAGAACATTATAAACATAGAAACCAAAGTACTAACAAACTAGAAAAAAAGAAGAACCTTGATTAGGTGGAGGTGGTGGTGCTGGTTGCTGAGAGTAATAATGAAGAGAGTGAAATTACTTGCCAAACCAGGCCATATCCTGGTCATGCTGCTACTGTTGATGGGTTAAATAGGCATCAAAATGAGTTAGGTCTTGGGCATGCTACTGCTCATATACAAATATGTAGGAGTCAAACCTAGCTTCCCATTGGTCAAAATGCTAGACTAGCTGATTAATTTGAGATTACTAGCATATAGGGGCTGGTGCAGGAATCTATCCCTCCTCCTCTTCTAGGTGGTCACCATAATGAATGTTGTGGAAACAAGCACTATAGAGGACATGGAAGGAACTTTTGGAATAGAATATTAAAAAGTGATTAGGTGGTGTTAGATGTTGAAGGTTGTATTTAGATTCTAGGACAAAGGAAATGAGATGTCCTAAAGCTAGATTATGAAACCTCTTATGGCAAGGATGTCGAATATTTGTAAGATTTTTAAGGTAGTAAATGAGAAGGTTAGCTGCATTAAAGTCAATTTTCGTAATTATGAAATAATTGGTATGGGAGAACACAAGGGTAATGTTTATCCTATCATCAGCTTTTGGAATTATGGAATTATGAAGAATATGTCGGATGATCCTAGCATTTTGTACAAGAGTGTTAATAGAAAACAAGTGAGAGTTAACATTGAATTCTCTTAAAATAGTGTTGGCTCTAGTCCAATTAAAATCAGGATTTGCAAGTTGAGTGTGCTTTTTTTCACCAGTAGTTGAATGATGGAGAAATTCATGTAGGTCCTGGTAGGTGATTTCTACTGGCCTCCTATTAACAAAGGATTGGAGGGCAGTACCCTTTCTGTTAATTCTACGGATTGCAAAAAATTCAAAAAGTAATTTAGAATTGAAGGAAAAGGCCAAAGTAAAAATGAAACAAAGAGTATTATGAGAAAAAAGTTTAAGAACCTAAAATGTTAACACTTCTTGGTTGACTATCCTGATGGTTTAATCCCAACATTTTTTTAGTGGAGATACATTGCTTCATTAACTTCTTCAGTGAATCTAGGATCTATAAATCTCTTAGAGGAACTATCGATGAGGTCATATGAACACTTTCGACCAGCCATTACAATAGTATGAATTCAAAACAAAAATAAAAACATAGAAAGAACAAAAAATATTATAAAAACAAAATTAAAACTAATCATAAATCAAAACAAAAGAACATATTTTTTTTTTGAATTGATCAACTCTAGTAAATGACAAATATATCTTATGAGTGGATTAAAAATCAATAAGAAATGAATTAATAAAACCGAAATCTAAAAAAGGTAAAAAATTGATCTTATTAACCTTAGCTCAGACTTCTTACAAGTTAAAAATCTTTTTAAAATAAAGATCTAACTCAGAAAATTATATTTCAAACTTTATTTCAGAAAAAATATTTGATAGAATAATATTGCACAATTAATCAACCAAATCATGAATTTCAAAATTCAAGTATTTAAAGATATCAAGTGGCATATGAATTCTTCCAAGATTTAAAGATTTGAAAGAGAAGGAAACTCATTTCTTTGTGGGCTTATTTTGTGCCACTTTTTCATTTATCTAACACACTTTGTGCATCTTTTAATTTGTGACACATTTTAGTGTATCTTGTAGCTGGCTTCCTTTCAAAACCTTTAAATACTCTCAGCTGTGAGATTATCTCCTACATATAAAAGAAAAAAACTCACTCTATAACATAATGGAGAATAAAATACAAATTGATATCATATCCACATGATAAATATAACAACCTGATTAAGAAAACATAAAAGTGATTTAACGACTTTAAGTTTTATTCATATGAGATAGATTACTGTAAGAAGATAGAAATATCTCAATTCCAAAGTCCAAAATTTTAATTTAAAGTAGATTTTGCTTCAAAAAGAGAAAATACCACTAATGAAGTTAGAGGAGGAGAAACAATCATCGATGTTTCTTCCCTTAACTTATTTAGGGAAGTCAAACACTGCGTACTAATTTTTAAAACCAAAAGCAAGGCAAAGATGTCATTTAAGAAATTAATATCTACGATGATCATTGATTTGATATATATATATATATATATATATATATATATATATATATATATATATATATATATATATATATATATATATATATATATATTTAAAACACTTAAGAAAAAAAAAAGAAAAAAAAATAAAAATGAAAAAATATAAAGAAGAAATACATAAACAGAAATAGACATGCAAATAAAACACAAACAAAAATATCATAAAAAAGAAAACATCAATTTTAAGCATTAATATCTACTACACCTAATCTGGTTCTTAAGATGGTAAAAGTTTTAAATGCTAGTGGCTTTGTAAAGATATCAGTAAGTTGGGTTTTAGCAGCTACATGGTATTGCTCTATATCTCCTTTAGTAACATGGTTCATAATGAAGTGGTGCCTAATATCAATGTGTTTGGTTCTTGAGTGTTGGATTAGGTTCTTTGAAATGCAGATATCTCTAGTATTATCATAGAGTATTGAAATTGTGCATACATGTAATCCTAAATCCAAAATTTGTTTCTTTAACTAGATGATTTGGGCCACATAACTTCCTAAGGCTATGTACTCAGCTCCAACAGTGGACAGGACAACCGAGTTTTATTTTATACTAGACCAAGAGACTAAGGACTATCCTATAAATTAACAAGTTCTATAAGTGATTTTTTTATCAACTAAGTATCTCACAAAATCTGAATCAAAATATCCTATAATTTCAAATGAGGTGCTATGCATAGGATACTAGATTCCTAAGTCAGGGGTTCTTAAGAGATACCTACGTATTCTCTTAATATTAGTCAAGTGGGACTCTTTTGGATCAGCCTAAAATCTAACATAGAGATAAACACTTAACATAATATCAGGTTTTATAGCAGTCAAGTAAAGAAGTAATCCAATTATTCATATGTATTTCTTTTGATCAATAGATTTTCCAATCGAATACTTGTCTAACTGAATCATGAAACTCATGGGAGTGTGAATTGGCTTGACTTTATCCATTTCATATTTCTTAGTGATATCCTTAATGTATTTTGATTGACTAAAGAAAGTTTCATTATCCTTCTGCCTTATGCTAAACTCCAAAAGTAAGTCAATTCTCCCATCATACTCATACAAAATTCCTTACTATTTTTTTTTTGAAAATTCATCATATATATTTTTATTAGAAGATCCAAACAAAATAACATCAACATAAATTTGGACAATGAGTAGTTTATCTCTTACCTTTTTAAAAATTGGGTGCACAACATAAAAATAATTGATTTCTGATGATAATTTTTATCAAAAAATGGCCAAAATCTGTAGGAAATTAGTATTTTCTATGGATTTCTAGTGAAAATTTTTACTCCAATAAAACATGTGTTAGAAAATTGCTACCAACATTAAAAAGTCAGACAAAAATTTTTTTGGTGGATATTCAGCTAAAAATGTTGAAATATGTCTGGTGGATATACTCCACCAAAAAAATTTAAAAATAAGAAAAATATTAAAAAAATTAATGATAAGCCCACTACAGCACCCCCTATGCCCAGCCAAGCTGGTTCTACATCTGACCCATCGTGACCTGGCTTGAATAACCTACTAGACCCAATCAGCCTCACTCTCGTCTGACCTGAACCTGACCTGGCCGCAATGCACTTATGCCTAGGGGGTTCCGAACCCTATCGCTCTCTATGCACTCACATCCCATATGCCATACCATCACGCTGTACCTGTAAAATTATTATAAATGCTGAGATTTATTTATTTATATTATAATGTAGATTTTTTAATTTAAAATACTTAATATATTTAAATATTAAGCTTAATAAAATATAAAATAATGAAATTAATTTTTAAAGGCTTAGCTATTTTAATTTAATTTATATTTTATTTTGAAATAATAAATATATTTAAATGTTAAGGTTTTTAAAAGATCAAAATAATTATTATATTTAATTTAATTTAACCATAGATTTTTAAAATTTTTAAATTAATTTAGCTTAGTAATATTTAAGTTAATTTATTTTTTTAGTAATGAATGTTAACTCAAAATAATTAATAATGAAGATCTTTAGATATTTATAATAATGTTTTTCTAGAAATATAAAATTTTGTTGAAAATCAACCAGAAAACCCGTTGAAAGTTTTGTTGTAAAATCCAGCGGAAGTACCAACCACGACAATGCGTCGGATAATTCGCCAAAAATATTTCGTTAAACATTTGCCAGAAATTTTGATAAATTTGTTTTCACCAGAAACTCCATCGAAAATCAGTGTTTTTCTTGTAGGTGTGTTGTCTACGCTCCCCTTAATAAAGGTTCTTTCTAGTAAAAATGTTCTTTGCCTTTTTTACCATGCCCTGGGTACTTGTTTTAGTCCGTATAATGCCTTTTTAATTTGAATACATGATTAGCAAATTGTGAATTTTTAAAGCCTGGGGATTGTTCAACATACACATTCCTTAAAACAAGCAAAGGCTAGTATCACCCTAATGGCTTCCAATCTAGCTATAGGGGCAAAGGTCTCTTCAAAGTCAGTCCCTTCTATATGGTTATACCCCTTTGCCACCAATCTTGCCTTAGTCCTCACAACTACATCAAAATCATTCATTTTATTTTTGAAAACCCATTTTGTTTCAACCACACTTTGGTCCTTAGAACTTTCAACTAACTTCCAAAAATCATTCCTAATGAATTAATTTAACTCTTCTTGTATGGCCAGGATCTAGAATTCATCAGATAGGGATTGATTTTGGTTGGTAGGTTCAATCATTGAAATGAAGGTAGATTGTTTAACATCTTTTATAAGTTCATGCCTATTTCTAACTCCTTCAGATGGGTCTCTTAAGATAAGTTCTTAAGATGACTCAAAGAGTATTTCCATTCACTAGGAAAAGTGTTTTTAGATTCTACCATTTCCTCAATATTTGCAGATTCTAATCCTTGGGTAACTTTTACAACCTCCTCTTCTTCTGCCCTAGACCCTCCAAAAATATCAGATTCATTAAATATAACATGAGTGCTCTCCTCAACTACATGTGTTCTTTTATTAAAAACTCTATAGGATTTCCTAACACTTGAGTAACATAAAAACTCCTTCATTAGATTTTTGGTCGAACTTTTATAGTAGTGATTTCTCATTATTCAGAATGAATACTTTACTTCCAAAGACATGAAGGTGAGGGAGGTTGGGTGTCCTACCTATCAAAATTTCATAGGGTGTATTGTTTAGTTTAGATCTAACGTTCAAACTATTCATAACATAATATGTTATATTCATTGCTTCTGCTTAAAAGTATTTTAGAAGTGAGTATTCAACTAACATGGATCTAGTAGCTTCTACCAGGGTCCTATTCTTTCTTTAAGCTACCTCATTCTACTGAGGGGTTCTAGGAGTTGAAAAGCTATGATATATTCATTGCTCCTTAAAAAAGAATCAAAATTTTCATTATCAAATTCTCTACTTTTATCACTTTGAATGTTTAGAATTTCACACCCTAGCTTCCTCTAAATCTAAGTGGAAAAAGACTTAAACTCCTCGAATGATTCACTTTTATGAGATAGGAATCTAACCCAAGTAAACCTCGAATAGTCATTAACAATTACATACCAAAAGACTTTCCCTCCTAAGCTTGTAGTGCTGATAGGTCTAAAGATATCCATGTGTAGGACTTTTAAGGTTTTACTAGTGTTTATGTCTTTAATTAAGTGGAAAGAGGATTTAACTTATTTTCATAACTGATAGGCATGACATAGGTGGTCTTTTGTAAACTCTTATTTGAGAATCCCTATCATTAAGTCTTTTTGGGTGAGTTTCCTAATGTTTTTCATGCTTACATATCACAATCTCCTATGCCATAACAAAGATTCATCAATAATAATTCTGAAGAAATAGCAATATTATATTTATTACAATTTAAATTATGCATATAGACATTATTGATTCTCCTTCCCTACAAAATAGTTTTGTCATTTAAGCTTATTATGTAGCTGGAAGATAAGAATTTGATGTAGAAGCCTTTATCAAAAAGTTGACTTATGCTAAGCAGGCTATGTTTTAGGACATCTACTAGTAAAACATTTTTAGTGATGAAATTTTTAGAGTTGCTAATTATACCTGACTCAACCACTCTCCTGGTGGTGTTATCTCCAAGTGTTACCTTGCCTCTTGCCCTGGCCTCCAGTGAAATGAATTGATTTACATCTCTAATCATATACCTTGAACATCCATTATCCAGGTGTCGTATGCTCTCACGAGGCCTTCTATGAAAGAACACCTAGAAAAACAATGGATGTTAGATTTGGGAACCTAGATAGGTTTGGGTCCTATTTTATAAAAAAAGAATGAAATGCATACATGCTATGCTATAGATTTTGAAGTGTGGGTCTCCACACCAAATGTGTTCTATGGTGAATAGTGAAAGTGTGAAAGATATATCCTAAAATGCCACAAGAAAAACATCTAACACCAGGAAAAACATTTATGAATCTATTAGGTTATAGTGCCTCTTCCTAAGTTTGAATGATGCATAGTGATGTGATGGATTGTGAAACTCTTTATGTGTAAGTTGTTTTTTATTTTCATTGAAAGCAGTTAATTCAGCTTCTAAAAACTTACTTGCACTTTCAATATTATCTTTTTTATTTTCAATACATGCTTCATACTATCTAAGTCAGAGGTAAGTGTATCTATGTTCTTGTATGCATTTTATAGTTCAACATGTAAGCTTTTCAAGGAATCATGCTCATCAGTTAAATAAATATGCTTTTTATTCAATTCATCAAATTCATTATGCAAAGTCATATGATTACTATCTAATGTGGAATGATCTTTTCTAAAGCATTCATGCTCTTTCTGCAGAGTTAAAAAATAAATTTTATGGCTAGCATGCAGTTTCTTGAGCTTCCTATATGAAGAATGAATTTTTTTAGAAACTTCAACTAATTAATAATAAGTAAACTCACATACCTCCTCTTGATCAGAGCGATCAAGATGATCATCAACCATTAAGTACTAGCTTGTTACCTCCTCTTCTTTAGTTTCAAAGGAGTCTGATACTATGTCTTCCCAGAAAGCCTTTTAGGTCCTTTTCTTTTCCTCGTGAATATAGGTTTTTATTTACCCTTCTCCTTACTTGGGTGAGCTTTAAGAGTTGAGTAATTAGACTTCAGATGCCCTAGCTTCCTGTATTCAAAACAAATATCAGAAAAAGAACTTTAGAATTCTTTTTATTATTACCTTTGTTCCATTTCAGATGATGTTTTTTTCTTTTTCATTAAGAACCTCTTGAATTTCCAAGTTATTAAAGTGATGTGATCATTTTTAGAACCAAAAGAATAAATGTTCAAATTATTAGCCTTTAAGGCTACAATTTTCTCCTTTTTCTTCTTACCTACATCAAGCTGCCTTTGGTTAGCTTCTTGCTCATAAGCAATGAGTGATCCAAGTAAGTTATGAATTGAATAAACATTCAAATCATTAGATTCATTAATTTCAGTAATTTTTGCATCAAAGGAAGAAGGTAAACATCTCATAATCTTGTTAACTTTAACATAGTTTGTTAGTCTCTTCCTAAGGCATACAGGGTGTTGCGGATCTATTTTCATGGTTTATGATTTTGATGATAGCAAACACTCTTATTTATCTATGACTGCCTTATATACTGACATTTTAGGTTCACAAGATAAAGACCGCAATTTGGAATCAGCTCAAGATTGGGTAGACTAGGTCTGAGTCAGTTTGTACCCTCTTTCCTTTCTTGAGTCTTTTGTAATTGGCATGGCTCTTAAAGCTATGTAACTTTGCACACACATACCTTGGTAGATTTTGACTATTTTCTAGAGTTTACTATTTTTGTAACATCTTCCGGGATAATATTTATATCATCCTGGACGATCGCTTGAAAAGCAGAAACCCTAATTAGGGCATCCTCATTAAGGCATCTGTTATTAAGCCGATCGGCCTGGACGATAGGCTAAATTAAGAAAGAATCATCCGCTATGATAAGTTTAGGTATTCTTTATTTTAAAAAATTGGCACGGATAATATCCATATCATCCAGGATGATCTAACTTAATTATGCATAAATTAATCTAATATCTTTGGAAAGCATTAAAGGCTGATTAATTCGATCACATCATCCGGGACGATCGTAAGATCGGTCGGGACGATGTCGTGGAGGATTGATATCGGCCAGCTTCGATTCAGGGCTATGATTAGGATGATTGTACTCGGTTTTAAACTAATCGACTAGGATGATATTGCATCAGCACGGACGATATAACCAATTTTCTTCTAATCGTCCCATGCTGATTGACCTTAATTTGTTCTGATCGGCCAGGACAATATTTCTATCGGCCTGGATGATAAAGTCGGCAAGTTGCATTAATGAGCTCATTTTGAGATGTTCTATTTAAGCTTTGACAAGATACTTGGTAAGTGTCTTTGGCAGCCATTGTAGCTTCATTCTTTTGGGGGAAACTTGAAGAGAAAGCTTGAAAGGGATTGAGGAATGGGTGAAGTCTTAGATTGGGAGAAGATCCTGTGAGGGGGGACTCAAGGGAATGTGGAGGGGGATTCAACACAATTGCTACGGCAAGCTTGCACCTTAATACCGTTAGATTCAAGGCTTGTCTTCAGGGAAGTTCACAGAAGATGAATATCTCTTTGGTGTCAAATGACCCGGAAACTCCACCGCATCGAGGAAGGTGGAAGTGATTTTTTAAGGGCTTCTCCGCCTAGCAAAGGGGTCTAAAAGAGAGACACTTAGTTTAGTGAAATACTTGGAGGGTGCCTCCAAGGAGTGGACGTAGGTCAAGGTTTGACCGAACCACTATAAATATGGTGTGTTCTTTCCTTTATTATTTCCGCATTTATTTTTCCGTATTGTGTTTTCTCTGTGGTGAATCTTGGTTTTGGTTTTAAGATTGTGTTTTTTTTAAAATATTGATTCACCCCTTTTTGGTTAGCCTTGGGACTAGTTAATAAGGGGCCTAACATCCCTAACGAAGTTTTAAGTGGTATTAGAGCGATATTCATAAAATAAGTTTTTAAAAGCTTTTGAATTTTTGATCCATGGCTATTTTTTCTAATCGTAATATTGCGGAAGGTTTTTCAATCACTAGAACACCTTTGTTTGAAAATATTACATTTAATTTTTGGAAAATTTGAATGTCTACATTTTTGTAATTAATTGATTTTTGTATGTGGCATATGATTTTAACTGGTTATTCTGTACTGTCTCGTATTGTAGATGGAATTAAAACTGATATTTCTTTTAATTAATGGAGTAGAGAAGAGAAACTCAATGCTCAATTGAATGCAAAATCTTTAAACTATTTTATCTGTGCTTTAAATTCTGAAGATTGTATGTTAGTTTCAATGTACACTACTGGTAAGGAAATTTGGGATAAATTACACACCATATACGAAGGCACTAGTGAAATCAGGCAATCTAAGTTGAATATTTTAATGCATGATTATGAACTTTTTTGCATGAAGCCTTATGAGATGATCTTAGACATGCATACTAGATTTATTCAAATTGTTACATCATTACATGCTTTATGAAAGGAGTTTTCAAACTTTGAAAAAGTCAATAAAATTCTATATTGTATACTTGATAAGTTTGAAGCTAAAGTTGTTGTTATTTGTGAATCAAACAATTTGAATGAATATTTTATTCATAATTTGATTGGCTCACTCATTGCCTACAAGCAAAGTTTGGGTTAAAGACTTTTAGATGCAGTTGAAATGATAGTGCTAAACGCTGAAAACATAGAAAAAAGTCGCTTAATTGGTGACGAAAATAATGACTTGTCAAGAAAATTAAAAAGCTCACCAAAGCATAAGCCTCACAAAAATGGAATAAAGGTAAAAATGGTAAGAATGTTAATATTTCTTCTGACATTATTTGCTTTGGATGTAGGAAGGCTGGACATATGAAAAATTAGTACCCTAATTTGAGAATTATTCCTACAAAAGAAACGAGTAAAGCAAAGCAAATTATAAACTGGGGAAATAATGAAAAGCAAAAAATTTCTTGGGCAGGCGTTGTTTCTGAATCATCTGATCAGGAGCAAGATGGTGCTTAAACCTTTGTTTATATTTTTTAGGTTTGCATGTTTTGTTTATTCTTTTGTTTTTTTGTGATTTTCTTTTTTTTATTTTTTTTCTTTTCTTTTTTTGCTAAATTTTTTATATCTTTTCTGATCAACACACACGTTCACCTTTCTAAAAATGAAAAATCTACCTCCAATTTTTTTTTTAATTATTAAGAAAATTGTGTTTGACTTCTCTAAAAATAGTCAAAGGAAAGAAACTCATGTTTTTTTTCTCAATCTCTGTTTTCTAAAAGTAGTTATTCTACTTTTGACTTAAATTTTTTTCGTATTTTAAGTTAGTTTTTGAAATAATTTTTTTTTCTCACTACATTTTATTTATCGCATATAGATCTTTTGCAAGTTGTTGAATCTAACTCACAATTTTCTTAATTAAGAAATTCTCTTTGTTAATAGGACGGGTTTACTTTTATTTTTAATATTTCAAAAAGGTAGCATATTCAAAAAAAAATTGGCCAATGAAGCCAAAAATAAAAGATGCGAAAGATGCCAAATTGAAAAAAAAAAGGAATACACAAAGTGTATCAAAAATTCAAAAGATGCACAGTGCACCAACCAATTATCAAGAGGCATAAAATGAGCCCACAAAATTTAATGCTTACCATTCTTTTACTTCTTGAAGCTTAAGAAAACCCTTGATACTTTCAATACTTGAGTTTAAAAATCATGATTCCTGATTCAATAATTTATGCATTAATCTTCTATTAGATATATTTTATGGAAGAAGTTTTAAAAAATGATTGTTTCTTTCTCTAATTTATTCCTTTATTTAGATATTAAATTAAAAAGTTTTTGAGCCCTTTAAAAAAACTAGAGTTTGGATTATCAAATTTTGAATTTTTAACCTTTCCTGGGCTATGCGTTGTCAATATAATTCTATTAAGTTTTTGATTAAAACATAGAGGTAACTTTATCATTTTAAGAATATTTGGTTTGTTCACTAGATCAAGGATTGTTTTTATCTTTTAATCATTTTATTTTTATTCTTTGTGCCCCTTCTCTTTTTGATAATGTCAAAGGGGGAGAATGTACTATTGAATTTGTATCCTTTTGCTTGTATTATTTTTTTTCAAAAAAAAAAAAATAAAACAACAAAATTTTTTTATCTCCCCCATTTTTAAAGCTTTATTTTAGTAAGGGGGAGATTAGGACAAAATGTTTTCTTTTTGCAAATTCAAATAGCAATGTTTGCCATCATTAAAAAGGGGGAGATTGTTATAGATCTGTTTTTATGGTTTATGATTTTGATGATAGCAAACACTCTTATTTCTCTACAACTGCCTTATCTACTAACATTTCAGGTTCACAAGATCAAGATTGTAATTTGCAATCAGCTCAAGATTTGGTAGACTAGGTCTGAGTCAGTTTGTACCCTTTTTCCTTTCTTGAGTCTTTTATAATTTGTGTGGTTCCTGAAGCTATGTAACTTTGCGCACATGCACCTTGGTAGATTTTCTAACTATTCCCTAGAGTTTACTATTTTTGGTAACATCATCCGGGATGATATTTATATCAGCCTAGACGATCAGTTCAGAAGTAGAAACCTTAATTAGGACATCCTCATTAAGGTAGCCGTCATTAAGCCGATCGGCCTGGATGATACTTGTATCGGCTAGGACGATAGGCTCAATTAAGAAAGAATTAGCTTCCATGATTAGTTTAGGTATTCTATATTTTAGGAAATCGACTAGGATGATATCCACATCGTCCAGGATGATCTAACTCAATTATGCCTAAATTAATCTGGTATCTTTAGAAAGCATTAAAGGTTGATTGATTTGATCACATCATCTGGGATGATCGCAGGATTGGCTCGGACGATGTCGTGGATGATTGACATCATTCAACTTTGATTCTGGGAGATGATCAGGATGATTATACTCGATTTTAGACTAATCGGCCAGGACGATATTGCATTGGCCCAGACGATATAACCAATTTTCTTCTGATAGGCCCAAATCGTCCCAGGCTGATTGAGCTTAATTTGTACTGATCGGCCAAGACGATATTCCTATCGACATGGACGATAAAGTCGGCAGGTTGCATTAATGAGCTCATTTTGAGATCTTCTTTTTAAGCTTTGACAAGACACTTGGTAAGTGTCTTTGGCAGCCATTATAGCTTCATTCTTTTGGTGGAAACTTGAAGAGAAAGCTTGAAAGGAGTGAGAAACGGGTGAAGTTTGAGAGAGGGAGAAGATCCTGTGAGGGGGGATTCAAGAAAGTGTGGAGGGGGATTCCACATGATTGCTCCGGCAGGCTTGCACCTTAATACCGTCGGATTCAAGGCTTATCTTAAGGGAAGTTCATAGAAGAAGAAGATCTCTTTGGTGTCAAAGAACCCGACGACTCCGCCCCACCGGGGAAGGTGGAAGTGATTTTGTAAGGGCTTCTCCGCCTAACTGTAGGGGCTATAGGAGAGACACTTAGTTTAGTGCAATACTTGGAGGGTGCCTCCAAAGAGTGGATGTAGGTCAAGGTTTGACCGAACCACTATAAATCTGGTGTGTTCTTTCCTTTATTATTTCTACATTTATTTTTTTGCATTGTGTTTTCTCTGTGGTGAATCTTAGTTTTGGTTTTAAGACTGTGTTTGTTTTAAAATATCGATTCACCACTTTTTGGTTAGCCTTGGGACTAGTTCATAAGGGACCTAACATCCCTAACAAACTTTCACATGGATGTAACAATTTGTGTAAACCTAGTATATATTTCAAAAATAGATTCACTAGGTTTTATGCAAAAAAATTCATAATAATGTGGAAGAATGTTCAGTCTAGATTGTTTAACTTCATTTATACCTTCATATGTTATGCATAGCTTGTCCCAAATTTCCTTGCTAGTTGAACAAATGGAAATACACATGTAATCTTCAGATTTTAAGGAATAGAAAAAAGTTCAAACACTTAGCATTCAGTTGTGCCAAATCTCTATCATCAGTAGTCTAATCAGTAAGATTAATTTTAGTTTTAACACCATTTACTAATATATAAGGTGTAGAATAACCTTCCCTAATAAGCATCCACATATGATTATCAATTGATTGAAAAAAGGTGGACATGCGAGTTTTCCAAAAATCAAAAGTATATTAACAAAAAAAGGTGGTCTTGTAATGGAATATCTTTCTACATTGTTTCTATTTTTAAAGTCAGCCATGAAAATAAATTCAAAAGTTTTCTAAAATTTGATCTTATGAACCTCGCTCTGATAACACTTGAAGTTCATGAGGGGTGTTAAACCCTACATAATTAGGCCCAACGCTAACTAAGAGGAGGGGGGGGGGGGGGGGAGGAGGTTAATTGATTATTTAAAAAATTTCTTATGTAAAAAAAATCTTTTAAATTATTTTTGAATATTAAAAAATGATTTATATAGAAGAAAAACTAATTTTACAATAACAAAGATTAGAGATTTCAACAATAGAACAAATCATCGAATAATACAAAAATTAAATTAAGAAAATTAATTATGAAGAACACACAAAAATTTATAGTGGTTTGGCTAAATTGACCTACATCAACTCCTTAGAGATTTCCTCTCCAAGTATTGAAATAAATAAAAGTGACTCTTCTTTTTCTCCACAATAAGGTGTTGAAGACTTTACAAAACTTTTCACTGACCTGATGAGGCAGAGAACCCTAAATCCTTTTACTCCCTTTTAGAGTAGGAAGAGGACCTTGAAATCCTTTTTTATGCATCTGGTGAAGGAAGAGAACCCAAGAATTCTTTTTCTCCCTCTTGGGGTTGGTAGAGAAGCTTGATCTGATAGACAAGGAAAAGCTTGCTTGGAGCAATCTTTCTGAATCCCTCATAACTCCCCCTCACTAGGATCACTCTCTCTATCAAGCTCTCGCTCTTCTTTCTAAAAACTCTCTCTCAAATCTCCTCCACAACAAAAGATTAAGTAAGGGTTAATTCTATTCCTTAAATAGAGAGCCTCTAAAAGAGCCCCTAAATTTTAATTATGTGTAACAGATCGTCTAGTACAATCGATATATCATCATGTACGATTAGTATAAAATAGCCCTTTCATCTAGGACAACCATCATTGCTTTGTATGATTAGTTCAAGAAAAAATGGTTGAATGTCCTGAATGATTTGTGTTGAGTCTAGTAATTAGGTTGTTAAGCCTAAGTGAATGTCCCACGGCTACCAAGAGGGGGGTGAATTGGTAGTTTTAAAAAACAAAGTTAAAATTTAAGACCTCTTTTTTAAATATTATTAAACCGAAATAAAATCTCTTTTAAAATTTTGTAGAAAAAGGTGTTTCAACCACAGAGTTTTTTAAACTGAAATAAAAAGTGCGGAAACGTAAAAACAGTAAAGTAAATGACACCAGATTTATAGTGGTTCGGTCTATAACCAGACCTACATCCACTCCCCAGAGGCACCCTCTGAGTATTGCACTAATACCAATAGTGACTCTCCTTTTGCACCCACAGCAAGGCGGAGAAGCCTTTACAACACACTCTTTTCACCACTCCCCGGTGCGGCAGAGAACCGTCCGTCCTTTTACACAATACCCAGTGTTGGCAGAGAACTGTCCGTCCTTTCACACTATCCCCAGTGTGGGCAGAGAACCCTTCATCCTTTCACACTCTCCTAGTGTGGCAGAGAACCCTTCGTCCTTTCACACTCTCCTAGTGTGGGCAGAGAACCCTTCGTCCTTTCACACTCTGCTAGTGTGGGCAGAGAACCCTTCATCCTTTCACACTCTCCTAGTGTGGGAAGAGAACCCTTCGGCTGTTCACACTCTCCAAGTGTCGGCAGAGAACCGGATCTCCTTGACAGATCTTCTCACAAGAATCTAGAAGGAAGAAAGAAAAGAGTGAAGTAATCTCAATTCGTAGAGACTCTTACCTTTGAAATCCAAGTGAAGCCTTCTCGCTTCAGTGGTAGAAATCCTCCCTCGAATGCTCTCTTCAACTCTCTCCTTGGCTATTCTCTCAATAGGCACGAAGATCAAATGACAAAAAGATTGGGTGGCAGTCTAATTTGAACTATTTATACAAAAGACAAGAAAAACCGCCCAAAAACTGCAAGTATTCAATTCTGTTTGCAGTGGATCGTCCTGTACGAT
Organism: Dendrobium nobile; assembly: GCA_022539455.1. Classification (NCBI taxonomy): domain Eukaryota; kingdom Viridiplantae; phylum Streptophyta; class Magnoliopsida; order Asparagales; family Orchidaceae; genus Dendrobium; species Dendrobium nobile. The sequence continues at coordinate 20,433,829 of CM039724.1, read as the reverse complement.
CGTGGATCGTCCTGGACGATTTTACTTAAACGATCTGAAACGACCCTATTTGAATGTGTACGAAATGTCTTCGTACAGCTGATCATCCTGTACGAACTAGGTTCATCCAGTACGAACGGTTATTACAAGGTCGATTCTAAAAACTGCTGAAAACTGTCCTAAGTCAGTTAATCGTTTGGACGAAAATAGATTCGTCTGGACGAAATTTTTACAGAGGACTGATCGTCCTGTACGATAAATTATTTCATCTGGACAAAAAATTTCCCGAGAACTGATCGTCCTGGACGATAATTTATTTTGTCTAGACGAAAATTTTCCCGAGGACTGATCGTCCTGGACGATAATTTATTTCGTCTGGACGAGAATTTTCCAGAGAGCCAATCACACTGGACGATAATTTTATTTCGTCCTGGACGAATAGGACTTAGAAAAAATTTCAAACAAGTTCCTATTCATTCCAAATGCTCTATAGGAGATAACTGTATGATCGTCCAGTACGAACAGAAGATCGTCCTGTACGATCAGTATAAATTCTACATGATCTCCTAATGTGTGAATGTTTTTATTTTCTCAACATACAATCACTCCCTTTCAATTTGATTTCTAAGAAAAGTGCAAGCTTCAAATTTTACAAAGTATCTCATGCTAAATTTAATTTGAAGTCTTCGTAGTCTGGAGTTCGTTCTTTCCTGAAATGTCAGTACACACAAGAGCAAATACAATTCTTCCAAAATTGTTAGGAGATAACTACACATTTGAACAATAATGTTTGAAATCATCAAAACTTTATAAGTTGCAAAAATGAAAAGCATGCAAATAGCAACTATCATAACAATCTCCCCCTTTTTGATGATGGCAAAACAATTATTGTTTGTATGATTTCAATTTAAACAAATCTTTCTATCTCCTAAACTTCCCCTGAATTGATGAATACATGAAAATAAGGAGGCAATTTGAAGCATAATAAATATTTTATTTTTCAAAAAAAATAAACTAGAAACTCAAACATATAAACATATGAACAAACAAAGCATACAAACACAATGATTTCTCCCCCTTTTTGACAACAACAAAAAGTGAAGAAGAAATAGACAAGAAATGTAAGTAATTGTATGAAATTCATTTGAACATTTAATCTAAATAGTGATTGATACATGGTATGCAATTTTAAACTAAAAACATTAGGTCAATCATAGAAATTCATGAAATTTAAAAAGTGATATAACATTGTAAGTAAGAAGAATTTAGCAAAGACATGATTCAATTTAGACATTATAATATAGAAAATCATTACTAGGGAGATGAAGAAAAATTCGATATTTCAAAGTTCAAAAGAATATAAATGAACATAAGATCAATTTGAATTAAGAGATTGAAAGAATTTGGAAAGAAGAGAATTACCACAAGTGCCGCTTTGCGCATCTTTTCATATAGGTGGCACATTTTTGTACATCTTTTTCATATAGGTGGCACATTTTTGTGCATCTTTCTTTATTGGGCATATTTTGTGCCTCTTTTTCACATTTGCAACTTTGTTGCGCATTCCTTTTGATTTTGTACATTTGTACAATTTTCAAGAGTAATTGAATTCTTTCCAAAGACAATAATCTAGAATCTCAAATTTTTCTAAGTGCATAAATATTAATTGAGCTAGGAAATACAAAATAAGACAACATCTAAATTGCAATAATAATATTAACTGTTATGTAGTCTAAATGAATAGACATGAATTTAAAAGTTCTAATTACAACAAGTTATAAACAACTTTTAAATTTAGAAAGACTAGATTTTCTAATGTAGATAATCTCAAATTACAATCTAATTTAAGCACTATGAAGATTAAACAATACTAATGAAATTCATAAAAATTAACCACATTTTAATAACAAATCAACATTGAAACAAGTACGAAATGCATTGATATTTATGAAAGGATTACATATTTCACAATATCTAAACACAACTTAAAAGAAAAGACAAACAAACACTTAACATAAATACTAAAACAACAACTACAACACGAGTACGACAAGGACACAGAAATTCATCTCTACTGTTCTGGAGGAGGAGGAGGAGGAATGCCACCGAAAAGGTTAAAGTAGGAGGCCATCAACATTACATTGGTATTGATATCATGTACTTCATTTCTAATTATACCAATGTCATGTTGTTGCTGCACAAGTTGAGCATCAAATTGATCAAACCTTTGATCAATATGAGTCTCTAATCTATCAAATTTCTCAATCAGATTCTGATAATCTGACTGAGGTGCAGAGGTTTGCGCTCCTTCTTCTTCTTCTTCTTCTGAAGCACTGGCATGCACTTTTTCTTTTTCTTTTTCCTCCCTGAAGAGCAATCTGAAGGATGCATCATTATAGTAAACTGGCTCTTCATATTCTTCATCAGGATGTACCAAATTATATTTCTTCTCTAAAATATAGGTAATTAAATGTCCCAAAGAAATATTCTTTTTCCTCTTCTGTTCAGCATGTCCTATTTCTGAAAGCCCATAGAGATGATCTATGATAAGTTGGGCTTCGTCGATAGGGCGACGATCCATAATCAAAAAGGTTAGAACAGAAAGGAGAGGAGTAATGTTTATCCTATCACCAGCTTTAGGAATGATTGAAGATCTAAGGATATGCTGGATGATACGGGCATTTTGGGTCATCCCAGATACTCTAGCAATATGATAGGTTACGCCACTTTTTTTAATTACCCTATTGACATCTTCCCATCTGATTGTGTTTTCGGTCATAAGGTTGTGAGCTCTATATCCTTCAGTCCTTAGGTTTAGAAATGCACCAATGTCATGCTTGGTGATTTCTACTTTTTGCTTGAATACAAAGGAACTAATGGAAGAGTGGTCGGAGTTAAAACTCATGTTGGCTAGAAAGTAGAGAAATGTTTGCTTGTTGTAGAAATGGACGAGAGAAAGTATGAAATGGAATTGGGTTGAGGCAAAAAGGTGTATTACCTTAAAATTTATCTCGCTTTGGATTAAGATGCGAGATGGAGTTATTTTTGCGGAAGCAAAACGAGAAAATGATTCCTCATTTTCCTTAGAAAGGAAGTTTTCCAAGGCATTCCTATTCGGCTTCTTCGCTAACACCTTTTGTCTTTTGCTTGAGGAGGCCATTGACAATTTGAAGTAGAAAGGGATTGAAAGAAAAGTTTGAAATTGTGATTGTTGAGTTAGAAAGCCTTCATATTTAAAGAAAACGATACGTTCGTCCTGGACGAAAAAGGTTTGTCCTGGACGAAAATCATCGTTCGTCTGGACGAACATTATTTCGTACAGACGATCAAATTTGTCCAAAATGTAACAGCTTTTCGTAATCAACACAACTTACGATGCGTCCCTTCGTACAGACCTTTAACTTGACCGATCGTACATACGAACAAAAGTTCGTACAGACGATCAAAAAATAACTCTTTTAAATGTCTTTTGAAAACCGTCCCCTACACTGAAACGACATATGTTCGTCTGGACGAACCAAAATTTCGTACAGACGAAATCCATATTAAAAACTGTCTTATCCACTCAACCGCTGCATTCAATCGTCCCGACGTTTGAGAAAAGGAAAAAAGTTCGTCCTGGACGATATTCAGATCGTACAGACGATTTAATTAAAAATTGCTCTCAAAACTAGTAAAATGCACGCAAACCAATTTTTCTCACATCGTCCAGTACGAAGCAAAAGTCGTCCCGGACGATTTTCTCCAATTTTTGAATTTTTGAATTTTAATTTAAGAAAATCAAACCAAACTTTAAAAGATACACAGAAAACATACAAAAAAAAAATTTACATTTAAAATCAAATTCATTCAAAACACACAAAAATTCACATAATAAAAAACAAAACAAAAACATAAACATCAATGTTGCAAAGACATTTTGTTTAGGCATTTAAATCAATAACACCTAACCTTGTTCTTAAAGTACTAAAGGTATCAAGGGCTAAAGGTTTAGTAAAAATGTCTGTAAGTTGATTTTCAGTTGAAACATGTGTGAGTTCAATTTCTCCTTTGGATACATGATCCCTTATGAAATGATGTCTTATATCTATGTGTTTGGTTCTAGAACGTTGAATAGGATTTTTGGAAATGTAAATAGCACTAGTATTGTCACAATAAATTGGAATAGTTCCTACAAATAATCCTAAATCAATCAACTGTTGTTTTAACCAAAGTACTTGTGCCACACAACATCCTAATGCAATGTATTCTGCTTCTGCAGTAGATAGGGCTACTGAATTTTGTTTTCTACTGGACCAAGAAACTAATGAATTTCCAATGAATTGACATGTTCCAGAAGTGCTTTTCCTATCCACTCTACAGCCTGCAAAGTCAGAATCTGAATAACCAATAATTTCAAATGAAGAGCTAAACTTAGGATACCAAATTCCTAAGTTTTGAGTTCCTAGTAAGTATCTTAAGATCCTTTTCACTACTGTCAAATGTGATTCTTTTGGATCTGATTGAAATCTAGCACATAAGCAAACACTGAACATAATATCTGGTCGGCTAGCAGTCAAGTAAAGCAAAGATCCAATGATCCCTCTATATTTCTTTTGATCAAAAGATTTTCCCTTAAGGTCCTTATCTAACTGAACTGAGGAACTCATTGGTGTACTAACAGGTTTAGCATTGTCCATTTCATATTTCTTAAGGATGTCCTTAATATATTTGGTTTGACTAAGAAATGTCCCTTCCTCAAGTTGCTTGATGCTAAAACCTAAAAAGTAATTTAAATCTCCCATTAGACTCATTTCAAATTCACTACTCATTGTATTAGAAAAATTATCACAAAGATTTTTATTTGAAGATCCAAAGATGATATCATCCACATAAATTTGAACAATGAGTATTTCCTTTCCAAATTTCTTTAAGAAGAGAGTTGTATCCACACTTCCTTTTTCAAAGATCTTTCAAGTAGGAAAGTGTCAATCTCTCATACCAAGCCCTAGGTGCCTGTTTCAATCCATATAATGCCTTTTTTAACTTAAAAACATGATTTGGGTATTTTGAATTTTCAAATCCTGGAGGTTGTTCTACATAAACATCTTCTTCAATAACACCATTCAAAAAGGCACTTTTGACATCCATTTGAAACAATTTAAAACTTTTAAAACAAACAAAGGCAAGTAAAACCCTAATTGCTTCAAGTCTTGCTACAGGGGCAAAGGTCTCCTCAAAATCAATTCCTTCAATTTGATTATACCCCTTAGCAACTAATCTAGCCTTATTTCTAATGACTACTCCTGAGTCATTCATTTTATTTTTGAACACCCACTTTGTTCCAACAACACTTTGATCTTTTGGCCTTGTAGTTAATTCCCAAACTTTATTTCTTACAAATTGATTTAACTCTTCTTGCATGGCCAATATCCAAAATTTATCAGAAAGTTCCTGATCAATATTAGTGGGTTCTATGGTTGAAATAAAGGCTGAATGATTGACTTCCTTATTTAATCCACGCCTAGTTCTAACACCCTCACTAGGTTCTCCAAATATCAATTCTCTTGGGTGGTTTTTAGAAAATCTCAAATCTCTAGGCAAAGGGTTTTCTCTTTCAAAGTTTTCTTCCACATTTTCTTCCAAATTTAATCTATCAATCTTTTGGGAGTTTTCCTCAATTTCTTCTTCAACAATATTTGGCTCTTCTAAATTTCCAGATTCATCAAATACAACATGTGTGGTTTCTTCAATAACTAAAGTTCTTTTGTTGAATACCCTATAAGATTTTCCAACACTTGAATATCCAACAAAAATTCCTTCATCTGATTTTGGATCAAATTTTCCTAAGGCAGATTTTCCATTGTTATGAATGAACACCTTGCAACCAAAAACATGCAAATGAGACAAATTTGGTGTTCTACCTTTTAGTAACTCATAGGGTGTTTTATTTAAATTTGATCTCATATTCACCCTATTCAGAACATAACATGCAGTGCTAACCGCCTCAGCCCAAAAATATTTAGAAAGAGAGTATTCTGCCAATATTGCTCTGGCGGTTTCTATTAATGTTCTATTTTTCCTTTCAACTACCCCATTTTGTTGAGGGGTTCTAGTAGCAGAAAAGTTGTGATCAATCCTTTTTTCTTTACAAAAATTTTCAAATCTATCATTTTCAAATTCTCCTCCATGATCACTTTGTATAGACATTATTTCACATCCTAATTTTCTCTGAATCCAAGTTGAAAAATTTCTGAATTCCTCAAATGATTCACTTTTATGAAAAAGAAATCTAACCCAAGTGAACCTAGAGAAATCATCCACAATAACTAATCCGTATACCTTCCCTCCAAGACTTACAGTTCCTAATGGTCCAAAAAGATCCATGTGAAGAATTTCCAATGGTTTACTAGTTCTAAGATCATTATTGGATTTAAAAGAGGACTTCACTTATTTTCCTAATTGACATGCATCACAAAGATGGTCCTTAGTAAAGTCTAGTTTTGGTATACCTCTTACTAAATTCTTTTGGGTAATTCTCCTAAGATTTTTCATACTAGAATGACAAAGTCTCCTATGCCAAAGCCAAGATTCATCAGAAACAGTTTTCAAACAGAAAGCAATAGGAGTATGAAATGAATTCAAATCTAGCATGTAAACATTGTTTACCCTTTTTCCATTTAAAACTTCTTTCCCATTTAGGCTTAATATGCAGCTAGTAGGTAAAAATTTCACATTATAACCCTTGTCACATAGCTGACTTATACTTAACAAATTATGCTTTAAGCCTTCAACCAATAGCACATTGTCTATAAAAAAGTTTTTGAAATTACCAATCATACCTGATCCAACCACTTTCTTTGTGGTATTATCTCCAAGTGTAACCTTGCCTCCATTCCTGGCTTCTAGTGATATGAATTATGTAGTGTCTCCAGTCATATGCTTTGAACATCCGCTATCCAGGTACCATATGCTCCCACGAGATCTTGTGTGAGAGCAATCCTGCAAAAAATATCAAATGTTAGACCTAGGAACCCAAACAAGTTTGGGTTCACCTTTTAGCAATTTATAATCAGATGCATGTATGATATGTCTAGGTTTATGCATCCTAGGTCTCCACACCAAATTAGATTTCATCATCAAGGTATAGGTGTGAGATATATGTCCAAAAAATCCATAATTATTACATTTAACATTAGGAAAAATATTCCTAAGTTTTCTTCCATGTGATTGTCTTCTAAGGGATTTCATGAACTTAGGATAATATTTAGGATTTGTAAAATCTTCAAGTCTGGGGGGTTTCCTATTATCCTCGAGAGCTCTTATTGTTAGTTTGTAAAATAAATTCATATCTTCCAAGATTCAATTGGTATAATTGATTCTATATACTTTGCTCTCAGATTCATCCTTAAAATTTTTAAATTCCTTTTCAAGATCAGTATAGGATGACTTTAGATTTTCAAAATTCTTATTCAAGTCATCATATTCATCAAGTAGTTTCATGTGGTTGTCATCTATTAAAGCATGGTCTTTTCTAAAGATTTCATTTTCCTTCTTGAGCTCTTCAAATTCTAAACTTAAACTAGCATGCATCTTTTTCATTTTCCTATATGTATCATGCATGTGTTCAGAAACTTCAAATAGTTCATCATAGGATAAGTCACATACCTCTTCTTGATCTGAGTGATCTATATTGTCTGCCATCAAGCAAAGATTAGTGACTTCTCCTTCTTTTTCTGTCTCAAATGAGTCTGAAGCTGAGTCCGCCCAGAAAGCTCTTTGGAACTTCTTCTTGCCCTTCTTTACCATAGGTTTCTCCTCCACCTTCTCTTTAGCAGGAGTGCCTTTGAGTTTTGGGCAATCAGTCTTGATATGACCTGGTTTCCTGTATTCATAACAAATCACTTCATTAAAAACCTTGCCATTTCTGTTAAACTTACCTCTATTCCATAGCTGCCGTTTCTTCTGCTTCCTCTTTAAAAAGCTTCTGAATTGTCTAGTCATTAGTGCAACATCATCTTCATCCTCAGTTTGTGAGTGTTCACTCTCTGACTCTTCCACTTTTAGTGCTATATTCTTCTCCTTTCGTGGTTCACCTGCATCAATCTTCCTTTGACTTACTCCTTGCTCATAAGCAATGAGTGAACCAAGAAGATTGTCAATAGAATAAATGTTTAAATCTTTAGACTCTGTAATTGCAGTAATTTTTGCATCATAAGCAGTAGGTAAACAACGAAGAATCTTATTGACCATTTCAGCATTAGTTAATTCCCTACCAAGTGCATGCAAAGAAGTGACAATTTGTGTAAATCTTGTGTACATGTCGGAAATAGATTCATTAGGTTTCATGCGAAACAATTCATAGTCATGTAACAAGATATTGAGCCTTGATTGTTTAACCTCATTTGTCCCTTCATAAGTTATACAAAGTCTATCCCATATGTCCTTTCCGCTTTTGCAAGTGGAAACCCGCATGTAGTCTTCAGATTTTAAAGCACAAAAGAAACTGTTTAAACATTTGGCATTTAATTGTGCTAAGTCACATTCTTCTACAGTCCAATCAGTATAAGGTATTTCTACCATTACTCCATCAACTAATCTAGTTGGTTTTGTGTAGCCATCCTGGACTAACATCCACATGCGATAATCAAGTGACTGTAAGAAAGTAGACATGCGTGTTTTCCAAAAATCAAAAGGAATGTTGTCAAACAGTGGAGGTCTAGTAATAAAGTAACCCTCAGGTGTATTCCGGTTTCCGAAAGTAGCCATCTACGTTAATCAAAAAGTAGTTCAAACTTATGATATAGAAACGAAGCTCTGATACCACTTGTTGAGTCTAGTAATTAGGTTGTTAAGCCTAAGTGAATGTCCCACGGCTACCAAGAGGGGGGTGAATTGGTAGTTTTAAAAAACAAAGTTAAAATTTAAGACCTCTTTTTTAAATATTATTACACCGAAATAAAATCTCTTTTAAAATTTTGTAGAAAAAGGTTTTTCAACCACAGAGTTTTTTAAACTGAAATAAAAAGTGCAGAAATGTAAAAACAGTAAAGTAAATGACACCAGATTTATAGTGGTTCGGTCTATAACCAGACCTACATCCACTCCCCAGAGGCACCCTCTGAGTATTGCACTAATACCAATAGTGACTCTCCTTTTGCACCCACAGCAAGGCGGAGAAGCCTTTACAACACATTCTTTTCACCACTCCCCGGTGCGGCAGAGAACCGTCCGTCCTTTTACACAATACCCAGTGTTGGCAGAGAACCGTTCGTCCTTTCACACTATCCCTAGTGTGGGCAGAGAACCCTTCGTCCTTTCACACTCTCCTAGTGTGGGCAGAGAACCCTTCGTCCTTTCACACTCTCCTAGTGTGGGCAGAGAACCCTTCGTCCTTTCACACTCTCCTAGTGTGGGCAGAGAACCCTTCGGCTGTTCACACTCTCCAAGTGTCGGCAGAGAACCGGATCTCCTTGACAGATCTTCTCACAAGAATCTAGAAGGAAGAAAGAAAAGAGTGAAGTAATCTCAATTCACAAGTAGAGACTCTTACCTTTGAAATCCAAGTGAAGCCTTCTCGCTTCAGTGGTAGAAATCCTCCCTCGAATGCTCTCTTCAACTCTCTCCTTGGATATTCTCTCAATAGGCACGAAGATCAAATGACAAACAGATTGGGTGGCAGTCTAATTTGAACTATTTATACAAAAGACAAGAAAAACCGCCCAAAAACTGCAAGTATTCAATTCTGTTTGCAGTGGATCGTCCTGTACGATCGTGGATCGTCCTGGACGATTTTACTTAAACGATCTGAAACGACCCTATTTGAATATGTGTACGAAATGTCTTCGTACAGCTGATCGTCCTGTACGAACTAGATTCGTCCAGTACGAACGGTTATTACAAGTTCAATTCTAGAAACTGCTAAAAACTGTCCTAAGTCGGTTAATCGTTTGGACGAAAATAGATTCGTCTGGATGAAATTTTTACAGAGGACTGATCGTCCTGTACGATAAATTATTTCGTCTGGACGAAAAATTTCCCGAGAACTGATCGTCCTGGACGATAATTTATTTCGTCTAGACGAAAATTTTCCCGAGGACTGATCGTCCTGGACGATAATTTATTTCGTCTGGACGAGAATTTTCCAGAGAGCCAATCATATTGGACGATAATTTTATTTCGTCCTGGACGAATAGGACTTAGAAAAAACTTCAAGCAAGTTCCTATTCGTTCCAAATGCTCTATAAGAGATAACTGTCTGATCGTCCAGTACGAACAGAAGATCGTCCTGTACGATCAGTATAAATTCTACATGATCTCCTAATGTGTGAATGTTTTTATTTTCTCAACATACAATCACTCCCTTTCAATTTGATTTCTAAGAAAAGTGCAAGCTTCAAATTTTACAAAGTATCTCATGCTAAATTTAATTTGAAGTCTTCGTAGTCTGGAGTTGGAGTTCGTTCTTTCCTGAAATGTCAGTACACACAAGAGCAAATACAATTCTTCCAAAATTGTTAGGAGATAACTACACATTTGAACAATAATATTTGAAATCATCAAAACTTTATAAGTTGCAAAAATGAAAAGCATGCAAATAGCAACTATCATAACAATTTGTATATCATGCTAGATGATTAGTATAAAACTATTAAACTTCATCTAAAATGATGCCCAATGAAGCCTTATCATCCCATTCACTTCTTTATCATCAAGTACGATATGGGTCTATCATCTTGGATAATTAGTTGAAAAATTATGGTATTTTTCTGATACGATAGGTGGCAATCCCTTATTGTACCAAACACGTTCTCTATCATCTTAGACAATTTTCACTGATCACCCTATAAGTTTGTATTGAATTAAGTTTTATCATAATTATTCTCCTAATCACGAGATTAATTTTGGCATGATTGTCGTAAATTATCCAGGATGATGTCATCCTGTATGAATAATACAAAATTTAAAATTAAAATATTACCTAAATTTTTATTGGCGGCAATTTTTTATCATCTAAATTAATTATCCTAGACAATATGGATTATCCAGTATGATTAGTTCAATCACTTATAATTAGCATGGATGCTTTAATAAGGGTTTTTATTTTTAATTAATAATTAAGTATGATTTGAAATTGTCTTACATGATTAGATTAAAAAAAAAATTCTCTAGCTTACCAAATTTCTCCCAATGAGTGTGTGTGCAAGGTTACTTAGCCTGGGTTCCACCAGATATATAACTTGACTCAAGAGAAGTAAAAAGTACATTGAAATTAAAGTTGCAGATAGACTCAACCCTAGTCTACCGGATCTTGAGCTAATTTGTATTGCAAGTGATCTTGTGGACCTAAAAGGTTAGTAAGCACAATAGATATGCCATAATAATAGTGGTAAAAAACAATAATGTTTGTTATCATCAAAATCATAATACTTTAATCCAGATTTGGAACACTTGATACCAATAAGAATTGGGGAGTGATAAAAAAGAGATTTACTAAGGTGCTAGACATGAGTACTAGTGTAGCAATTAATCTAGTGATTATTAAAAAGCACACGATCCTAACATTGCAACAAATTACCATGATTCTAAGTGAAAGTATTACCAGAAAAATGAATAACAACTAAATTTCAATACAAAATCATGTTGTTAAAATATTTCATAGATTGATTAATAGGATGGGCACCACTATGTCTTTTATAGGGAGTATTTATAATGTTAAAATCCCACCAATATTCCAAGGACACGAAGCCATGGTTTGAAAGTTAGGGACATTATCCCAAAGTTACCTTTTAGAAAATCTAGAAGAAGATGCATAAATGAAGGAAGTAAAACATTTTAAATAATAAACCTCGATATGACAATGAATCGCTTTGTTAAAATTACCAATAACATTAATAACCCCAAAATCTTTACCAAACACCTAAATCTTATTAGAATTATTGGCAAGAGCTTGATTACAACCCAAAATCATTTTAAATAATAAAGCTTGATATTATAATGAATACTTCGTTAAAATCAACAATAACATCAATAACCCCAGTATCAGTCCCAAAAACCCAAATCTTATTAGAATTATTGGCAACAACATGATTGCAACCCAAAAACTAACTTGTGGAAGGAAACATAATAATAGGAATTAATGATTCAAATAAAACCAAAGCAGTGATATTATGAATTCTACAAATGTTTTTAAATCTAATCCAAGATGTGGGGTAGCTGATAACCCTAACATTCCATATAGAACTCTTAAACATTAAAAGAAAGATTAACAATTGTTGCAAATCTATGTTTTCATGGCTTGTGTTTTGATGATTGACAAACACTACTTCTCTTGGACTACTTGTTGCTTCTAACTTTTTAGGAATCGAAGACCGGACGATCATGAAGAAGCCAAGTTCAGAATTGAGTAGGTTTAGGGTTGAGTCAGTCTGTACTTTTGTTTTTCTCTTTTTGAGTCTACTTGTAATGGTCAAAGAGACTGATGCTAAGTAACCCTACACACACACACACTTGAGAGACTTAGATTTTCTATTTTTTCCCACATCGGCCCGGCCGATATTTATATCGTCCGGGACGATCAGCTTAAAACAGAAAGTCTAATTAAGGATTCCTAATTAAGGCAGCCGACATTAACATATCGGCCTAGACGATACGTGTATCGGCCAGGACGATAAGCTCAAAACAAAAAGAAGTAGCCACCTTTGACAGTTAAGGTATACTGTATTTTTAAATTATCGGCCAGGACGATCCCCGTATCAGCCTGGACGAAATTACCAAATTATGCCTTAATTGATCAGGAAATCAAGGGAGTAATTAAGGATGATTGATACGATCAAATCATCCTGGACGATCGCCGGATCAGCCAGGATGATACATTCAAAATCCTTGAGTTGCTTCAGGACGATAAATATCGGCCAGGTCATAAACAGGGCGATGCTCAGGACGATTTGCGTCTGATTTGAACTAATCGTCCAGGATGATTGTATGATCGGCCTGGACGATTAAGACAAATTTTAATCATCCAGGACTGTTCCCAGGGCTCTGGCTGATCTTCTTTGATTTGTACTGATCGGCCAGGCCGATGTCCAGATCGGCCGGGACGATAGTCGGCTACTTGCAATTAATGAGCTCCTTGAGGAGAGAAAGATAGAGAGGTAGAGAGAGAGGATCTTGTGAGGGGGAGCTTGTGAGGGGGATTCACAAGGGTTGCTTCAAGGATCGCTCTGCTTGTCTTTTGTCTGGAGTTTCTCGTCCGTGGAAGGGTCGGTAGAGGTAAGGAGTTTGCTTTTGGTTGTGGTTCTCTTCCAGCTTCAGGATGAAGCAAAAGGAGGTAGGTTCTCTGCCTTGCCGGGGTGGCAAAAAGGAGGTTCTTGTAAGGGCTTCTCCGCCTAGCCGTGGGGGCTAAAGGAGAGTCACGTTTTGTAGTGCAATACTTGGAGGGTGCCTCCAAGGAGTGGACGTAGGTCGAGTCGACCGAACCACTATAAAACTTGTGTTCTTATTTTTGCTTCTGCACTTTTTATTCCGCATTAATTTCTTGTGGTGTGATTTGGTTTGTGTTTTTATTTCTTTGTCTTAAAAGCTTTTTTAAATACTAATTCACCCCCCCCCCCCCCTCTTGGTTAGCTTGGGACTAAGTTCATAGGGCTTAACATCCCGAATGTACTTTCAACAATAATTTGAGATCTAGTGCTTCTAGGAGATCGCAAAATAAAAATTTATCTTTCTTGGAATTCTTACTTTTGTTGTGAATGTATTTTCATGGATTATGATTTTGATGATAGCAAACACTCTTGGATCTCTACAACTACCTTGCCTACTAACATTTCAGGTCCACAAGATCAGCCGGCAATTGGAACCAACTCAAAATTGGGTAGATTAGGTCTGAGTCACTTTGTACACTTTTTCCTTTCTTGAGTCTTGGTAATTGGTGTGGCTCCTGATGCTAAGTAACCTTACACACACACACACTTTGGTAGAATTTTCTGACTATTTCTTAGAGTTTACTATTTTTGGTCACATCACCTGGGATGATACTTATATCGACCTGGATGATCGGTTCAAAAATAGAAACCCTAACCAGGGCATCCAGGTTAAGGCAGCCGTCATTAAGCAAATAATCTTAGACGATACTTGTATCGGCCAGGACGATAGGCTCAAATCAGAAAGAATCAACTGCCATAATCTATTTAGGTATTCTTTATTTTTGGACATCATCCAGGACGATCTCTTATAGGCTTGGACAATGCAGAAAATTATGCCTAAATTAAGTCTAGTATTTAAGGAAAGTAATTAAGGCTGATTGCACGATCACATCGGCAGGGCTGATCTCAGGATCGGCCGTGACGATGTCGTGAATGATTAACATCTGCCAGATTCTATTCAGAGTGATGTCTGGGACGATTTTCCTTGGATTTGAACTAATCATCCAGGGTGATATTCTATTGTCTTGTATGATATGACCAAAAATACATTAATCGTCCCAAACTGATAAGGCTGATTAAGAGAAAATTACAACATTAAATGAAGATTCCAAAGAATTGTTAGAGATAATATTATAAGTAGTTATCTAAACAAATTTTGCTTCTTTCATGTTATCCTGCACATTAAACATAGGGTCATTAGGAGTAGGATTATAATAACCACCATCGTCAGAACTAAGGAATTGAAATTTGGTAAGTTTTTATTAAAATAATAAGGCATTTGAGATAAGGCTAATGCCCTATTATATTCAAAATTGATCGTAACAATTTGATAGTCTAAAGATGAAGTAGCATTAAAGATTGGGCATTAATTTTATATAGTAGATGTTGCATCCAATCCCCTAATAGTTACAAGTTATAATGCATCCACAAGATTCTTAATTAAAATATCACTAGGAATAATAATATAAGTATCAAAAATATTTTTTGGAGTAGTGTCAGTCTACTGAGGTTCCTTTATAGGACTTTGCTAACCTCCTTTTTGTATGAGGTCTTAAGGACTTATCCAAACTCCTACCTGTTGATATAATGATTGATAATTATCTAGGTGTCAATCATCTAGACTTTAATCTAAGATTTAATCTAGACTTCAACCTAGCCTACATTTAACTTAAATCCATATATTAATTAATCCAGACTTTAATCAATTCAGCCTTCAATCAATCTAGACTTTAATTAATTCAAACCATAATCAATGCAAACTTCAATCCATGCTTCAATCAAGACTTCAATCTAGAATTCAATAACACTTCAAGTTGACCCTCAATCAACCTTGAATCAAATCTCTAATCAATCTTTAATCCTTTCCAATTGACAATAATCATTCAATTAATTGTAATGGATTTGGATAATTCAAATTCAATAAATCAAATACAAAATTAAGTTTAAATCCAGAATTATATACCAAAATCCTAGGTCAAAGGCCTATGTCCTTAAACCCTTTTCAAGTGATTTTCAATCACTTAAAAACCTAGTCAAATGACCTCTAATTCATGATCTATTAATTAAATTTTTATTAGGCATGTCCCTAGAGTCAACCCTACAAATTTGATTCAATCCTACACTTCTAACCCATGAAATTGAACTGAATACTAAATACTACAAAACATTCTAATATTTGTAGCCTATGCTACTATACATGCCACTTTATGGTATTTGACCTTGGGACCTTTCCCAAGACCCTTGACCATATCCATAGCCTTCTTTATGACATGTTAAGTATTAAAATACATTTTGGCAGACCCAGTTTGAACCTCAACTGACCAGGGCTCAAAATGACCAAAATGCCCCTTTATGGTAAAATTGTAGTTTCATTTAAACTTGAACATATCCTAATAAAATTAAACTCTAAAACCTCCTCTAATGTATCTAAACACCATTAGGAGTCAATTTCAAAAGTCCAAATCCAATGTCTATATTCTTTCTCCTCTCCATTGTTGTGCTCTAGCAATTGAGTTTTCCCTGTTCCTACTGGATCGTGTTTCTGTTAGATTCAGTTTTCTTGTATGCTATTTTGATTATGCTGGACTTTATTGCAGTTTTATGACCCCTTTTGGCCTTTGGTTTCTTTTCTTTTAATTTTCTCATGGGGGCTGGTCCATCTTTGTCTAAGCCCTCACCTTAGGGTAATCCATATGTAGCTTTAGTCGTCAGTAATAAAGGCTTCTTAAGTGATGCTGGTAATGATTCTAACCCTAAATCTTGCTCATTTCATGATGTTCTTGCTGGCAGTGTTTCTTCGAAAGAATTTAGTTTTTCTTTTACCAAATCTATGGATAAAGGTGTTTTGGCTTTCTTGATTTCTGAGGATGATATTACTAAACTTGCATCTCCTTAACAGTATATGCTGGTAGGGAAGTTTTTGCTAAAGCGTCCAAATCTTGACTTGATTTTGTCTTTTGCCTTTCCATCTTTGTCTGGGAGGTTTTTAGAAATAAAAACTCGTTGCTTTACACCTTGTTGAAAGTGATAATAATACAAAGTTTTTCCATGCCTTGGTTAAGAGAAAATTATATGGTTGAAATTCACCAAGTGGATGGTTCTGTGACTGAGGATAGTTTAGAGATTACTAATTTAGCAGTTCAACATTTTAAAAATCTTTTAAGATTTGTATTGTTCTTTAGGGTGTACTACGAGGAGGTTGAAGAAAGGACACTAAGAGCCAGGAGGCGAAGATCAAGACAAAAAAATGCCTTATTTTTAAGATTTGCGTCATTCAATAGGATTTGAATCATAGATGTTGTCAGTGGAGCCTGTTCACCATTTTCTTTTTGTAGACACTGGGTTATATATTATATGGCACTTGTTATGGACTTTTGTATACTTTTTGCTATAGTTGATATTTTATCGATGTGTTTATTTTGCATGCACAGTAGAAATGACATATTTTTTTATAGGTTAATTTCTTGCATATATATATATACTTGATTTTTCTAGGCTCTTTAGGGACAAAACTTTTCTACTCGTGATTAAATTTTTTTTTAAGAATTAAATAACATATAAAATCAACTTGACTCACATTCGGCATCCAAGTACCCATAGAAAACAAAATGTTTTCTTTGGATACATCATAGGATATATCCTACACCATAAATACCAACTCACCTTCTCTGCTCCACCCAATAATTTCTATATTTTCTATGTGAATGCCTCTTTCCATATCCTTCTCCATTAAGGACTAGAGAAAACTGAGCCAGACTTTGACGTGGAATGGTATGATGCTTCTACTGGTGGATCTCCACCACTACAAATACTACAACCTACACTTAACTACCCCGAGTACCCTCACAGTGATATAATTCAAAGGCATGAGTGGCTAGAAACTAGGTTGGATTTAGACATCCAACTATAAAAACAATAATACAAGGAAGACATGAGATGGTTTGTAGAACGATTTTCCTTGATTGACAACCAATTTTCCTTCAGCCATCAATTCTTTCAACCACCATTACCACCACCTGACTAGGATCCGCCTTACATATAGTCCGTGTTTATTTTGTCTTTTTATTTTTATCATACTACTTTCTATATTTGTTTCTTCTTCCTCTTTCTGGTGATGTTAAAAGGGGGGGGGGGGAAACATAATGTATGTTTTGTATATTTTAATAGAATTGTGTATTTGTGATACTTGGATATTTATTTATTTATTTATTATTGTCCGTTCAAAAAAAATAAAAAAAATAAAATTTAAAATTTGAAACATGCAAATCCACTACCTAGTGAGGAGGAACTTAGGAGAAAAGGATAATTATCTTCCCTATCAACCAACATTATTTGATATTATAAAAAAGGAGGAGATTGTTATAATCCAGGATCCCTATTCTATAATTTTGATGATGACAAATTTTATTGATTGAACTATTGTTTTTCTGACTAAGTATTTTAGATATTTCTTTTATCTATGAGAATTGATATTTCAAGTAAGATATATACAACTCTAGACTGTTGAGGACTCAAGATTGGATATAATAGGATGTAAAAGAGTATATAATTTTATTTTCTTTCTTTTTTACTTCTTGAGACTAGACACAATAGAGTGTATGTAATTTGGGTAACCATTCAAACGCAAAAGGAGAAAGAAACTTTTTTAGTTAATTTTCTAAAACTAATCATACTATACAATATTCAATCATAATATACAATATTCAATCATACTATACAGTTTATTATCTGGAAATAGGATTAACGGCTAATTGGTAAAATTGGTTTCTATGAACTAATCATACTGTATGATCATGATCATCTTGTACTATTCATTATGATCTAAAAACCCTAGCTGCCATATTAATTTAAGTAAGATTTTGAAATTTAATTTTTTAACTAATTATAATGTATGATCTTGATCATACTATACAAATATTAAATCTTGCTAAAATTTACCCCCATAATTACTCAATTAAATCATAGTTTAATTAATAATATATGATAGTATTATAAGATATTGATCGTACCAAATGATAAGCATTGACAAAATCTGGTCATCCTTGAGATCGTACCAAATGAAATAATGATTTTTGAACTAATCATATTATATGATATTCATATCATACCAGATGAATTATTTGAAATGAGCTAATTGTACTGTACGAAGATAGCAGAATGAGATGATTAGTAGAGATGAATTATAGTCATCCCACGAACTATCCCATATGAATAGAGGAAATATAATAGATTGTAATGGATTATCTATCAATCATATTGTATGATGTGTTCATAAATTTTGAACATGTCATTTTGAACGATAGTTCACATCGTACTAGATGGTACATGTTTTGAACAGATCGTATTAGATGAACTCAAAAATCTGGCTATAAGATAGTGACAATTAACTTAAATTTTTAGGGTTTCTTTAAGCCTATTAAAATAGCTTTGTTTTAAGTTTCTCTTCTGAATCAAGAGAGGAATGTGTTATTTAAGGAGGAACTCTGTGAGAGGAGTTTTTGAGAAGAAAATTAATATTTGAGAGAGGAAGGAGAAGGTGAGCTTGAGCGTAAGGGAGAAGTATTGGGAGGGGATCACAAAATTGTGTTGAAACTTGTTCACTATGAATTAGGTTGTTAAACCTAAGATTTTGTCCCAGCGGCTAACCAAGATGGGGGAGGGGGTGAATTGGTAATTTAAAATTTAATCCCTCTTCTAAATATTTTATACTGAAAATAAACTTTAATGAATTTTATAGAAATAGTTTTTCAACCACAACTTAAAAATGGTAAAGCAGAAAATAAAAAGCAGCAAAAAATAAGAGACACAATATTTATAGTGGTTTGGTCAAACACGACCTAAATCCACTCCCCAGAGGCACTCTCTGAGTATTGCACTAATACCACTAGTGACTCTCCTTTTGTCCCACAACAAGGCGGAGAAGACTTTACAAAATCTCTTTTCACCACTACCCGGTGCGGCAGAGAATCGTCATCCTTTTACACTATCCCTAGTGTTGGTAGAGAACCGTCCTTCCTTTCACACTCTCCTGGTGTAGGTAGAGAATCTTTCATTCTTTCACACTCTCCTAGTGTGGGCAGAGAACCCTTCATCCTTTCACACTCTCCTAGTGTGGGCAGAGAACCCTTCATCCTTTCACAATCTCCTAGTGTGGGCAGAGAACCCGTCATCCTTTCACACTCTCCTAGTGTGGGTAGAGAACCCTTCATCCTTTCACACTCTCCTAGTGTGGGCAGAGAACCCTTCAGCTGTTCACACTCTTCAAGCGACGGCAGAGAACCAGATCTTTTTGACAGATCTTCTCACAAGAAATCTAGAAGGAAGAAAGAAAAGAGTGAAGTAATCACAACTTAAAAGTAAAAACTCTTACCTTTAAACACCAAGTGAAGCCTTCACACTCCAGTAGTAATAATTCTCCTTTGAACACTCTCTCATACCCTCTTCTTGACTCTTCTTTCAATGGGCATGAAGATCAGTGAGCAAAATGATTAAGTGGTAGTTTAGATTGGACTATATATAGAAAAGACATAAAGAATAGTCCAAAAACTACAAATTTTTAAGTCAACATGTAGTGGATCATCCCGTACGATCGAGGATCGTCTTGGATGATTTTACTTAAATGTGTTGGAAACGAACCAAATGTATATTGGTACAAATTGAATTCGTACCCGATCATCATCCTGTACGAACTAGGTTCATCCGATACGAATGTTTATTCCATAGGTCGGTTCCCAAAAATTGCATAATGTCACAAAAATTTTCAGAGTCAGTTCACTTCGTCCTGGGATGAATATGGGTTCGTCCGGACAAATTTTTTACAGAGAACAAATCATCCCGGGATGATTTTGCATTTGTCTGGAGGAAAATTTTCCAGAGAGCATTTCATCCTAGCACGATTATGAATTTCATCTGAACAAAAATTTTTTAGTGGACATTTCATCCTAGGACGAATTTGAGTTTGTCTGGATAAAAATTTTCCAGAGAGCATTTCGTCTTGGCACGAATATGAATTTCATCTAAACAAAAATTTTCCAAAGAACATTTCGTCCAGGGACGAATTTTAGTTCATCCTAGACGATCAGGACTTAGAAAATTTTTCTTCAACTCCTGTTCGTTCCATTGCTCTTTCGAGGAGATAACTGACCTGATCATCCCGTACGAACATGGTTCATCCTGTACGATCAGTATAAATTTTTCAAGATCTCCTTAAGTGTGTGTATTTATTCACTCAATTACAATCACTCCCTCACAAACTTAATTCAAAGAAAAATAAAAGCTTCAAATTTCAAAATATCTCATGCATTTCATGCTGAATTTGATTTGAAGTCTTCAGTAGTCTGGAGTTTGATTTTCCTTAAATGTTAGTACACACAAGAGAAAAAACAATTCTTCCAAAAAGTATTAGGAGATAGCTACACATAGCAATAATATTTGGAATCATCAAAACTATACAAGTTGCAAAAATGTAAAACATGCAAATAGCAACTCTCTTAATAAATTGCTCCAGGCTAGCTGCACCCTTGCTCCTCATGTGGCCTTGGTGAGTCTATTTGAAGCTCTCTAGGGAGAGATGCTTCTTAGTCCAGTCCTTGAGATTCTCTTTCATCTCTAGGTGGAAGGAAAACGAGCTTAGGTTCTCTGGCATATCTAGGAGGGAGAAAAAAGTGCTGATTTTCTCTATCTTTTTAAGGAGGGAGAAAATTAAGTCAAGGTCTGCTGCCATCATCTATTGGGGTGACATAGCTTCTAGTAGTCCACCACATAAAAGGTTTGGTGAAAGTGAGTTTATAAATGCTTTCCTACTTGCTATTGAAGCAAAAAGAGAGTCACTTTATTTCAGTGTAAATTCTCGGAGTGGAGGACTCTGAGGAGTGTATGTAGGTCAAGGTTGACTGAACCACTATAAAAATCTCTAGTTTATTTTTTCCTTTTTGTACTTTTACATTTCATATATTTCATTTTCGTTTATAATATCTTGGGAAAAATATTTATTGTTGCTCTGTCACGTAGATCAAAAGTTTATCGTAGTAAACTTTAATATTTTTGATAAAAATCTATTGCTTCTACAATTCATTAGATTTTAGTATTTTCAATCATTGAAAAGTGTTTTTTTGTAAATATTATTATTGTTATTTAGAAGTTAAAGAAGATTTTTTAAAAGCTCCAATTCATCCACCCCCTCTTTCCAAGCCTTGGGCAAATTCCATAAGGTTTAACAATCTTTTCAAACTTTCAAAATCAAATTTAAACTCAAATTTTCAATTCAAAAACCTAAGACCAAAAGCCCAAGTGTTGAAACCCTTTTTGGGCAATTTTTTCATTACTTTGAAACCATGTTAAATGACATCTAATTTAGGGTCTTTCAATTGTGTATTATTTAGACATATATCTAAAGTCACCCACTAATTTGAACATGAATGTTTGTGAAGGCTATTAAATCTTATGGAATTAGTCCCGAGACTAACCAAGCATGGGGTGAATTGGTAAATTAAAAACTTCTTTAAACATGACTAAAAATCCCCTTTTTATAACTTTTTTAACATTAGAAAATAGAAAATTTTATCCCTTGATGTATAAGCAAAGTAATATTATAATAATAAATAATCTTAGATTTTTATTCATGTAGTTATCACAAAAAATTAATGCTAAAATAAAGTGCAAAAAAATAAAACTAAGAATAAACACACTGAATTTCATAGTGGTTCGATCAACCTAACCTAGATCCCTCCCCATAACCTCCCATTCTAAGTATTGCACTGAATCTTTAGTGACTCTATGTTAGCCCCAACAATTATGCAAAAAAGCCCTTACAAAACCTCTTCCACCAACCCGATGTAGTAGAGGGCCAAAATTCCTTTCACTAGTAAAGAACCTTGACTCATTTTTCTCCTTCAAGGAGATAACAAAGAACCACGAATCCCTTTCACCTTCGCTAGCGCGGCAGCGTAGCTGGGTCCTTTGACACCAAAGATATCTTCTTCTTACCAAAACATCCCTTAAGACAAACCTTGAATTTGATGGAAATAAGATGCAAGCTTGCCAAAGCAACCATGTGATGCCCCCCCTCCACACTCCATTGAACCCTACATGGATCTTCTACCTCTCAAGCACCACCATTTCCTCACTCCCTTTCAAGGCTCTATCTTCAATAATTTTTTAGAAGAATGGAGACTCAATGCATGCCAAAGATACATACAAAAGTCTTTGGAAAAAAAGCTTAAATAGAGTGCTTCAAGAAACCCTAATTTTCAAGAATTCTATCTTTTATTCATACAGTCAAATACATTATTATACTGTATTATTAGTGTAATTCAGACTTTGCAAACAAGTTAGTGCAGATGAACTATTTAACTTTTATAACATTTCATACAACATGATCAAAATAGCATACGGTGCAAACTGTAAAAATTTATTCTGCTCATTTGGGATGACTTCTGGGACAGCCAACTACTTCACTATCGATGAACTACCATTGCGGGCATCATACAGTATGATTAGTACCAAAATCATGGATTTCATTTGGTACGATCTCTAGGATGATAAATTTCATACATTATCAATCATATTATAAAAATAATATTATACTATACAATTGACAATAATAATTGTCCATGATTTAATTACCTGATATCGATGGGTTAGTTAAGAAATATTTTAATTAGGTTATACCATGTGAACCAAATTATATCATATGATCAACATATAATTAATGTGTCTCTTATCCTCTGATGATTAGGGTTTTGACGGAGCATAACATATCATGTAGTACGAATTAAAATTGTACAAACACTATGAAATAAAGTCATACAATATGGAACCAACATTGTATAGTATGATGTACTTAAAAAAACTATCTCAAACTATTTTTCTCTCTCCCCCTGTGTGTGTGCAAGGTTACTCAGCAAACATAATCCTTTACAGGACTTCAACTCATGAAATAAAAAAGTATATCAATGAATATTATAGACTTTTTATGAATGACCTATTCTTCTCAGCCTTGAGCCTTGTGTCTTTATTGGATGGTGTTCCTAAAATATTAGTAGACAAACAAACAAATGTACACTACAAGTACTAGGATACATAAAGATGTAAGTCACAATATTTTTATTATTATAAGAAACATAAACTAATAAGCTTGAGTTGTAATATTCTCCCTTGTTTTTATGATGGCAAACTTTATTGGTTGAATTTGTAAACTAAAAAATATTTTATCCTAAACTCCCCCTCACTAAATAATTATATTAAAAAATAAGGAATACCAAAAAAAATATTTTTTATTTTATTTAAGACAAAAGAAATTATGAAACTATGCAATATATAAATAAATTGAAATAATAAATAAACAAATGCAAATTGACAAACATGTTCTTCCCCTTTGATAATATAAAAAAGAAGGGAAGTATTAAAAAATAACAAAAAAAGAAACAAACACAAAAGATCAAACCAACCCTGATCTGGTGGCCTTTGGTGGTTTAGAGGACAGATTATTGGAGTAGACAAATGGTCTATCAACTTCAATCCTTTATCTCTCAAAGGAATTACCTCTCCTGTTTGGATTAGACTCCCCAATTTACCTTTTCAATGTTGGGATGAGGTGAATATTTGTAGAATTGCATCTTTAATTGGTAAGCCATTTCTTCTTGATGGCAACTTATTCCAATGGAGTAGGAGGGAGTTTGCTCGAGTGTGTGTTCGAATTCCCCTGGATTCGGTGCTGCCTAAGGGGGTGTGGATTAAAGGCTCGGCTGGAGAATTCTTCCAAAAAGTGGAGTATGAGGGGATTTCTAAAATTTGTTTTGATTGTGGCAAGATAGGACATTCTGTAAGTGAATGTGGAGAAGTTAAACAGGTGGTAAATAAGATTGAGGGTGCTTCTCATCCTATCCAACAGCCGTTAGTCACGAGCAATTTAGAGATCAAAAGAAGTAAAGACAGCAATCCGTAGATTCAGGTTCAGTATGGTAAAAATAAATTGAATAGACGGGCTAATAATAGAAATGTGTTCAGCAGAAAGAAGTTTATTCCTATGAAGAAAGTGTTTGTCCCCAAAGTTGGTACGTCTACTTTAAAAAATTTGAAGATAGCTGAAGTGAGTAATTTGAATGAAGACAATGTGGAGGTAGTGAAGGTTTCTGATATTCCTGTTATTGCAATTGACAAGGTGGGTGAAGAGAGTAAACAGGGTAATAAGGGCCAGTTTGCTATTAATGTTGATCAGAAGGAAATATCAGGTGTTATTCCTGATTTTGAAGTAGTAAACAGGTTCAAAGTGTTATCAGAATCAGATGATTCTGGGTCAGGAAATGAATTGGAGGAAGGAGAAATTTCCATGTCTCTATTAGATGGAAAGTTTTCTGGTCTGGGCACTGAGCAGCAACCGAATGTTTGTAAGATCTCTGAAAAGGTTATTTCGATTCCGGAAGAGCCTAAGATGGAGATTCATTCTATTGATAAGAAAGTGAAGCTTCTGAAGGAGCTCAAATCATTGGGATCCGGGAATATATTACCTCATAATAGGAAGTTGGATGGAGGTAAAAGTAAAAAGGTTGGGGGTCCTTCCCCTGTTTTTAAAATATGAATTCATTGCTTTTTTGGAATTGTAGAGGAGCCAAAAAAATTGAGGCTGCTCTCTACCTCCAGGAAATTATTAAGGATAATGGAGTTTTGTTTATTGGTTTGTTGGAAACAAAGATTTCTTCTATGGAGAATAGCCAAGTTTTGAAGTTACTAGGCACTAACTGGAATGTTTTTATGGTTCCATCCGAAGGACTCTCAGGTGGCTTAATGGTTATATGGAGGAAAGATTTAGCTTCATTCTCCATTATTGAGTCCTATTCTCAAATGATTTTGGGGTTGTTGAATGTGTCTGGCAAAGGTGAATGGAAGATTGTGTCTGTGTATGGTAGCACGAATATGCAAGAAAAAAGGAAACTTTGGTTTGATCTGGAGAAGCACTGTACAGGTAATCTGCCCTTGGTGGTAGGAGGTGACTTTAATTGTGTGATGTCCCAAGCAGAGAAAAGAGGAGGGAAGAGGTTTGTTTTATCCCAAGGCTCTAAGGATTTCAGTAATTTTTTGATACAGAATGATCTTCATGAAGTTAAAACTATGGGACCCAAGTTCACATGGTGTAATAACAAAACAGGGAATGCTCGTATCTTGGAAAAATTAGACAGGTGCCTGATTAATTCCTGTGCTTTGGACATTATTCATGTGGCTGTTGTGAAACACTTATCTCGGGTGGCTTTGGATCATTGTCCATTATTACTTAATGTGTTTAAACCTGTGGAATTAAATAGAATTATCAGGTATGAAGAGGTGTGGGCTTCTTACTATGGAGCTACTGCTTTGGTGAGAAATATATGGAGTAGAGAATGCAGGGATGATACGGCTTCAGCTCTAAAAGCAAAGTTTAAAAGAACTTTAAAAGCCTTGTATTACTGGAGCAAGGCAAAATTTAAAGATTTGAATATGTTGAGAGATAAATTGAAAAGTGAAATATTAGATATACAGCTGGAAGAATCGGAAAGGGAACTCTCACCAGATAAACTACAGGTTTTGAGATTCAAAATTAATGAGCTAAATATTACCTTGGCTAGACTCAATACATGGTGGAGGCAAAGGGCCAAAGCTAAGTGGATGGAGGAAGGGGATTGTAATTCATCCTTCTTTCATGCCTTTGCAAATTCTAGAAGATGTTCTAACTGGATTAGTCATATCAAAGCTGCAGATGGGTCTATGTCGGAGGAGGAAGAAGTTATCCAAAAAACTTTTTCTGGTTGTTTTAGACATAAATGGCAAAATAGGAGCTGCTCTTTAGATGGTTGGCCGTCACCTATGAATACCATTTGTGAGAATGACCAGAAGATGCTTGATGCTGATTTTTCTAGAGAGGAATTACAGGTTGTTGTGAATGATTCCAAGAGGAATGTGTCTCCTGGTAATGATGGAATTTCTTTTGCTTTTATCAATGATTTTTGGCACATTATTAAAGAGGAAGTTTGGTGTGCTATCAGTCAATTTCTAGTTTCAGGAGTTATGAATCAAACATGGAAGGAAACAATAATTGTATTGATTCCGAAGACCAAATGCCCACAAGAACCAATCAATTACAGACCGATTAGTCTGTGCATGATTGTCTACAAACTTATTGCCAAGATGCTCTTAAACAGATTGGAAAAGGTTATCCAGAAAATTATTTCAGTTGATCAAGCAGCCTTCATTAAGGGTCATTCTCTTTCTGATCATGTGCTTTTGGCTCAAGAGGTTTTCAACAGGTTCAGGTGGTCTAAAGCTAGAAGTGGTATGTTGGCAATCAAGCTTGATATGGAGAAAGCTTATGATAGTATGGGGTGGCAAACACTAAGGCAAGTTCTTATTCAGCTTAATTTCCCTACTAAATTTTTGGAGCTGGTTCTTAATTGTGATCTCAATCCTAAGTTTTGCATTTTAATTAATGGGAAGAAAACTGATTGGATTGATGGGAGATGTGGGTTTAGACAAGGGTGTCCTTTATCCCCTTTTCTATTCATTCTTTGTTCTCAAATTTTGTCCAATGCTTTAAATTCTAGAAGATTTGGTTCAGGTATCTCTATTCCTCCTCTAGCTCCAAGAGTTTCTCACTTACTCTTTGTGGATGATATTTTGATTTTTTCGGAGGCTAAGATGGAGGATGTCAAGGAGTTAAAAAGTATTATTTCCAATTATTGTAATTCGACGGGACAAAGGGTGAACTCCATGAAATCAATGATCAATTTTGGGAAGCATACCAAGAGAAATATCCAGAGAAGAATTACAAAGAAACTTAAGTTCAAAGTTGTGAAGGAGATGGATTATCTGGGTGTGAAATTAACACTAAGGAGGCTGGTGGCTTCCTATTTTCAGATACTTTTTGAGGTTGCTTCTAACAGACTTAATACTTGGGGAAAGAAATTCATTTCTTTAGAGGGCAAGATGATTTTGGTGAAATCAGCTTTTCTTTCCTTACCTCAGTTTTTATCTTCTATTTCTTTAGTTCCCTTGAGTATTTTCAAGGAGTTTGACAAGATGTGTAGAGGATTTATATGGAGCAAAAACAATGAAAGTGCTGGCATTCATTATGTTTCTTGCTCTCTTCTTTGTAAACCAAAGAGAGATGGTGGGAGGGGTTTGAAATCTGCGGTTGCTATGATAGGTCCGCTCCGTGCCAAATTCGCCTGGATCTTCTATTGTAAACCTCATACTTTACTGAATCAGATTCTTAGAACAAGGTATGGTAATGATGTATGGATGGAAGCTGTTAAGGGTGGAAGATCTTCTACATGGAAGTTAATAAATATGGGAGCTAAATTTCTCAAGAAAATTTTTAGATGGAACATTGCTAATGGGGAGTCTATAAGTTGGATGAATGATTCCTGGATTTTGGATAAATGCATTACTAAATGACCTACTTTCATCAATATGCAAAATTCTTATGCTTAGAAACTTAGTTTTTTCATTTCAAATGGTAGTTGGGACTTTGATAAGCTGGAAGACTGTTTTGGTGAACATCTTATGGAAATTATTTCTAACATTCCGATCAATACCAGCAAGAATTCAGATCAATTGGAATTAAATTATAAGTTCTCAGGGAAATCTGTTACTGCTCTTGCTTTTGAAGCTACGCTGGAGCATGGGATGGAGTTGGATATTTGGAGATGGTTGAAGAAAATCAAATTGAAACCAAAAATAGAACTTTTTTGGTGGAGGCTTTGCAATAACTGTATTCCATCTAATCCTTTCTTGGTTAATAGGAGAATATGTATTGACTCTCATTACCTGAGAGGATGTGGTGTTGATGAAGATGAGAACCATTTAGTTTGTGGTTGTTTCAAAATCAAGAATGTGATTTCAGTTATCAATAATTGGGGCTTTATGATTCCAAAATTTGATAGTTTTCAGAGTTGCATGGATTTTCTTCTTAGAGTTAAAGGAAGGAACTATCTTGGTGCTAACTTGTTTTGTACAGCAGTTTATCTAGTTTGGAAAAGCAGATGTAAGTTGATTCATGGTGATAGAGAAGATTTGGATAATACATTAGCAGCAAATGCCATTTCGTTTTTTGTAAGCAGTAATTTTCTGAATATTCAAACGGGCTCCTGGGATGCTAATCAGCTTGGACTGTTATCTACTTGGCATCCTCCTCCTCCGGGGTGGATCAAGATAAATGTGGATGCTGCTCTCAAAAGCAATTATATGGCTGGAATAGGTGGAGTGGCTAGAGATGATCAAGGCAGATTTCTGGTGGCTTTCGGTGAGAAGTGTTGGCATTGGGACATCTCTTAACTGGAACTATTGGCTGTGGTATACTTGAAAAAGCTGGTGAAAGATTGGATGTTTGAAGCACAAGGTGTTGTCATTGAAGGGGATAATTTCAATATCATCAAGATGCTTCAAAATGCGGTTAAATCTTGGAAGGTTAGTAGGATGATTGATGAGAATTTGGCTTTTTTGTTGGATTTTAATCAAATTGTCTTTTCTTTTTCGCTTAGAGTTGGTAACAAATTAGCAGACATTGGTGCTAATTTGGCTCTTGATAACTCCTTTTTTTGGGAGAATATCCAGGATGGATCCATTCCTTCTTCTTTCTTGTATTGCTTGAAGGAGGAGTGTGATGCTTTAGGTAAAACTTGATTGTTGGTGGTTTGTGGTTTTTTGAGCTTTAATGCAGTTGGAATTTTCTTCAAAAAAAAAAAAAAAAACCAACCCTGATCAGGTGGAGGTGGTGGTGATGTTTAAAAATAACACCAATTTATTTCAAAAAACTTTCTTAGAATGAGAACTTTACCTCTTGAATTTCTTCAAAAGCGTAGTAAGAAATGCATTGACATTGCTTAAAACAAGAAATGTTAGAGATTTGAGCTATATTCACCCAAACCCAAGCTCCTTATAGGTTAAAATCTTTTAAACAAAAATCTAATTCTTTTTTTTTTTGAGGAAATGCATAAAGCAATATTAAAGATAAAAAAGATACAATCAACTAAGTGATTACACCACAATCATAGTCCTCCTTGAGTAAAGAAACAAAACAAGGATGGACCTTATTACTACTAAGATCATCCCAAAAAAAATCTAATGAACATGCATAGTTAGCACAGAAATCAACTAACTTATTGCATTTTCTATGAACAAAATGAAAAAGAACCTGATTGAACTCCGAGAGAAAATTGAAGTCCAGAAAGCTTATGCCTTCATCTTTAACTTGCTGCTTATCATAGATATTTTGGACAAAATCTATAATATTTGTATTATCCCCCTCAATGATAATACCTTTAAAATCATATCTCCATTCATGAATGAGCCTCTTCATAGACAAAATTGCAAGAAGTTCCAATTGAGCTGAATCCCAATGCTTACAATTCATCCCATATGCATATAAAAATCTTCCTCTATGATCTCGAAATACCCTGCCAATACCTGCTTTGTAATTACTTTTTTTAGGAAGCATCTATGTTGAGTTTAATCCATTCGGGTGGAGGAGGAAACCAATGAGAAGACAACTGAGAAAGCTGGTTGGTTCTGAAAGTTCGTTAGAGATGTTAAGCCCTATAGAACTGGCCCAAGCTAACCAAGAGGGGGGGGGGGTGAATTGGTATTTTAAAATTTTCTTTTCACAAAGAATAAAAATCGCATAAACCAAAATCACACCACTAAAATAAATGCAGAAATTAATGTGCGGAAGCAAGAAAACAAGAACACGGAAATTTATAGTGGTTCGGTCAACTCGACCTACGTCCACTCCCCGGAGGCGCCCTCCGAGTATTGCACTACAAACGTGACTCTCCTTTAGCCCCAACAGCTAGGCGGAGAAGCCTTTACAAAGCACCTCCTTTTTGCCACCCCGGCAAGGCAGAGAACCTATCTCCTTTTGCTTCCTCCTGAAGCTGGCAGAGAACCACAACCAAAAGCTAACTCCTTACCTCTACCGACCCTTCCACGGACGAGAAACTCTAGACGAAGAAGAGGCAGAGCGATCCTTGAAGCAACCCTTGTGAATCCCCTCACAAGCTCCCCCTCACAAGATCCTCTCTCTCTCTCCCACTCTCTCTTTCTCTCCTCAAGGCCTTCTCAGGTCAAGGCAGCAGCCAAAGGTCTTACAAAATGTTGAACAAGAGCTCTTAAATAGAAGAGCTTCAAAGGTTCTCATTAATTGCAAGTTGCTGACAACATCGTCCAGGCCGATATGGACATCGGCCTAGCCGATCAGTACAAATCTTAGAAAATCGACCAGAGCATCGCCCTGAATGCAAACTAGATGATTTAAAATTGGATTGATCGTCCAGGCCGATCTCACGATCATCCTGGCCGATTAGTTCAAATTAGAGGAAAATCGTCCAGAGCACAGCCCTGAATACGAGCTGGCCGATATTTATCATCCTGAAGTAACTTAAGGTTTTTGAATTGATCGTCCTAGCTGATCCTGTGATCATCCAGGATGATATGATCGTATCAATCATCCTTAATTACTCCCTTGATTTCCTGATCAGTTAAGGCATAATTTGAGAATATCGTCCAGGCCGAATATTTAAAAATATAGTATACCGTAATTGTCTATGGCGGCAGCTTCTTTCTATTTTGAGCTTATCGTCCTGGCCGATACACATATCGTCCAGGCCGATCTGTTAATGATGGCTGCCTTAATTAAGAATCCTTATTTAGACTTTCTGTTTTAAGCCTGATCGTCCAGGATGATGTAAATATCGTCCTGGACGATATGATTAAAAATAGAAATTCTAAGTCTCTCAAGTGTGTGTGTGTAGGGTTACTTAGCATCAGTTTCTTTGTCCATTACAAGTAGACTCAAGAAGTGAAAAAAAAAATATAGACTGACACAACCCTAGACCTACGCAATCCTGAACTGGCTTCGTCTGTTCGTCCGATCTTCGATTCCTAAAAAGTTAGAAGAAATAAGTAGTCCAAGAGAATCAATAGTGTTTCTCAATCAACAAAACATAAGGCGTGAAAGTAGGTTTGCAACAATCTCCCCCTTTTTGATGATGGCAAAATACTATTAAGACAATTAGTAGTTAAAGTTCAGGATCGACAAGTAAAAAGAACATCATAAACTTTGGTATAAGACAATTAGCAGTTAAGGTCTAGAGGTGCTAATGTCCTTAATGGGGTGAAAGGTGGAGTGGACTTGCTTTCCTAGTTGACAGGCATCACAAAGGTGGTCTTTTGAAAACTTGAGTTTAGGGACACCTCTAACTAGGTCCTTTTGGGTCACTTTCCTAAGGGTTTTCATACTTGCATTACAAAGCCTCCTGTGTCACAACCAAGAATCATCAATTACAATTTTTAAGCAAAAAGAAGCATCACATTCAATGTTATTTAAATCAAGCATGTAGACGTTGTTGATCCTCTTTCCCTGCAAAATAGTGTTGTTACTTAAACTTACAATGCATGAATTTGCAAAGAATTGCACGATGAAGCCTTTGTCATAGAATTGACTGATGCTGAGCAAGTTGTGCTTCAATCCATCTACAAGCAAAACATTTTCAATCATAAGGTTCTTGGAATTACCAATTATACCTGCGCCTACCACCTTCTTGGTGGTGTTATCTCCAAGAGTAACCTTGCCTCTAGTCCTGGACTCTAGTACAACAAACTGGCTGGCATCACCAGTCATATGTCGAGAGCATCCACTGTCCAGGTACCACATACTCTCACGAGGCCTTTTGTGAGAGCCCTCCTGCAAAATTACCAAATGTTATATTTAGGAACCCAAGCAGGTTTGGGTTCCTTCTTATGAAGAGAAGAATGTAATGCATGTGTGGTATGCTGTGGATCATGCACCTTAGGTCTCCACACCAAATGTGTACTATGGTGAACTGTGCAAGTGTGTGAGATGTGTCCTAGCATGCCACATGAAAAACATCTAACTCCAGGAAAGGGATTTCTTAAGTGATTTGAGTTATAATGCCTCTTCTCAGATGTTGGCAATTGATCAAAAGTAGGTGTCATCCTAGTTTTCTTACATGCTTCTAATTCATTTTGAATCTTCAAATTTGTGCTCTTTAAGATTTCATTTTCAATCCTCAAATTTTTCTCCATCTCCTTAGACTTCTTAAAATTAGATTCAAGTGATGTGTGTGAAACTTTTAATGCTTCATGCTTTTCCTCTAATTCACAATGATTTTTATTTAACTCATCAAATTCATCAAGCAAAGTCATATGATTTGAATCAATCGTTTGATGGTCCTTTATCAAAATTTCATGCTCTTTTTGTAGATTTAAAAATTCTAATTTCAAGCTAGCATGAGTTTTCTTTAATTTCCTATATGATGCATGAATTTTTTCTGAAACTTCAAGAAGTTGATCGTAGGAAAGTTCACATACCTCTTCTTGATCAGGACTGTCGTCTGCCATCAAGCACAATTTTTATGTCTCATCTTCTGGTTCCGTCTCTGATGAGTCTGATGCCGAATCCGCCCAAAATGCTTTTTGTACTCTCATCTTGTCCTTCCTTAGCTTAGGTTTCTCCTCACCTTTTTCTTTACTTGAGTGGTCTTTAAGTGTAGGGCAATCAGTTCTCACGTGTCCTGGTTTCCTATAATTATAGCAAACAACATCAGAAGATTCTTTAACATGTTTATGATCCTTACCTTTTCTCCAATTTTGATAATGCTTTTGTTTTTTCCTTAGAAAGCTTTTGAATTGCCTTGTGATGAAGGCAACTTCATCACTTTCAGACCCGGAAGATTCAGTATCCAATTTGTGCGCCTTCAAAGCAACTGTTTTCTCCTTCTTCTTCTCACCTGCATCAAGATTTCTTTGATTCACCCCTTGTTCGTAAGCAATGAGTGAACCAAGTAAGTTATTGAATAGAATAAGTGTTTAAATATTTAGATTCAGTGATTGCAGTGATTTTAGCATCATATGACGAAGGCAATCATCTCAAAATCTTGTTAACTTTTTCATAGTTTGAAAGTTCTTTTCCTAGTGCATGTAGTGAAGTAACTATCTGATTAAATCTAGTGTACATGTCAGAAATCGATTAATGAGGTTTCATACGAAAAAGTTCGTAGTCATGCAAGAGAATGTTCAAACGGGATTGTTTAACCTCATTAGTACCTTCAAAGGTGATGCACAATTTATCCCAAATCTCTTTACCAATTTTGCAAGTGGAGACACGCATGTAATCCTTAGATTTTAAAGCACAGAAAAACCAGTTCAAACATTTTGCATTCAATTGAGCTAAATCTCGTTCATCGAAAGTCCATTCAGTAAAAGCAACTTCAGTTTTAACACCATTAATTTCACGAGAAGGTGGAGAATAACCTTCTTTGATAAGCATCCACCTGCGATAATCAGTAGATTGTAAAAACGTTGACATGCGGGTTTTCCAGAAATCAAAAGGTAAGTTATCAAACAAGGGAGGTCGTGTAATTGAATAACCTTCAGTAGTATTATGATTCCCAAGGTTAGCCATGGATCAAATCAAAAAGTTTTCAAATTCAGTTTTTATGAATCCCGCTCTGATACCACTTGAAAGTTCGTTAGGGATGTTAATCCCTATAGAACTGGCCCAAGCTAACCAAGAGGGGGGGTGAATTGGTATTTTAAGATTTTCTTTTCACAAAGAATAAAAATCGCATAAACCAAAATCACACCACTAAAATAAATGCAGAAATTAAAGTGCGAAAGCAAGAAAACAAGAACACAGAAATTTATAGTGGTTCGGTCAACTCGACCTACTTCCACTCCCCGGAGGTTCCCTCCGAGTATTGCACTACAAACATGACTCTCCTTTAGCCCCCACAGCTAGGCGGAGAAGCCTTTACAAAGCACCTCCTTTTTGCCATCCTAACAAGGCAGAGAACCTATCTCCTTTTGCTTCCTCCTAAAGCTGACAGAGAACCACAACCAAAAGCTATCTCCTTACCTCTACCGACCCTTCCACGGATGAGAAACTCTAGACGAAGAAGAAGCAGAGCGATCCTTGAAGTAACCCTTGTGAATCCCCTCACAAGCTCCCCCTCACAAGATCCTCTCTCTCTCCCACTCTCTCTTTCTCTCCTCAAGGCCTTCTCAGATCAAGGCAGCAGCCAAAGGTCTTACAAAATGTTAAACAAGAGCTCTTAATTAGAAGAGTTTCAAAGGAGCTCATTAATTTCAAGTTGCCGACAATATCGTTCAGGCCGATATGGACATCAGCCTGGCCGATCAGTACAAATCTTAGAAGATCGGCCAGAGCATCGCCCTGAATGCAAACTGGATGATTTAAAATTGGCTTGATCATCCAGGCCAATCTCACGATCGTCCTGGCCGATTAGTTCAAATTAGAGGAAAATCGTCTAGAGCACCACCCTGAATACGAGCTGGCCGATATTTATCGTCCTGAAGTAACTTAAGGTTTTTGAATTGATCATCCTGGCCGATCCTGCGATCATCCAGGACGATATGATCGTATCAATCATCCTTAATTACTCCCTTGATTTCCTGATCAATTAAGGCATAATTTGAGAATATCGTACAGGCCGATCAATGATAGTCCTGGCCGATTATTTAAAAATACAGTATACCTTAATTGTCTATGGCGGCAACATCTTTCTATTTTGAGCTTATCGTCCTGGCCGATACATCTATCATCCAGGCCGATATGTTATTGACGGCTGCCTTAATTAAGAATCCTTATTTAGACTTTCTGTTTTAAGCCTGATCGTCCAGGACGATGTAAATTTCGTCCTGGCCGATATGAGTAAAAATAGAAATTCTAAGTCTCTCAAGTGTGTGTGTGTGTGTGTAGGGTTACTTAGCATCAGTCTCTTTGTCTATTACAAGTAGACTCAAGAAGTGAAAAAAAACAAAGTACAGACTGACACAACCCTAAACCTACGCAATCCTGAACTGGCTTCGTCTGTTCGTCCGATCTTCGATTCCTAAAAAGTTAGAAGAAATAAGTAGTCCAAGAGAATCAATAGTGTTTGTCAATCATCAAAATATAAGGCATGAAAGTAGGTTTGCAACAGGTTCCCCAATAATCCGAACTTCTTTTGAAAGAAGCTTCAGCCATACTGATAGCATTAGCCACAATGTATGCGAAGCTGTCTTCCTTGCCACAATGAACTACATTATTCCTGTTAATCCAGTTTAAATAAATTGCTGAACAATAAATATTTCCAATTAGAGTTTCTATTTTGGCCAGAATATTTAAGCCCAGAAAACAGTCTTGAATGGTATTAAAAGCAAGAATTAAGAATCCCCAACTTCTGATAATGTTGAAAATTTGCACCAGCTTAAGACATTTTGCCGCAATGTGATTAGCATTTTCCACATCCTTGCAACCTCTCAGACAGACATTTATCCTGGATACATTTCTGTGCATCAAAAACTCATTTGATGGAATTGCATTGATGGCAAGTCTCCACCAAAATAAGTTTACTCGAGGTCTCAGCATAAGAATTTTCCTCCATCGCCAATGAGGATCTTCAAATCCATCACCTTTAGATTTCACAGAAATTAAGGCTGAAATAGTTTTTCCCGAGAACTTATATTTTAGTTCAAACTGATCCTTATTTAAATCAGGGAAGATGTGCACCTTTTTAATGTTTTCAATCAGATCAAGCCCAAAAAACTGCTGCAATTTATGTATATTCCATTCACTTCTATCTACAAAATAATCTAGAAATTTTATATCATGTTCCATATTAGCTACAAAGGTTGGCCATTTAGCTATGGATTTATCAAATATCCAAACATCATCCAGGATGTTTATATTGCTGCTCATAGACACTTTCCACCTTAAAATTTCTTTAAGAGAATGAAATCCATTTACAATGATTTAGATAGTAGGAGAGCTAGGTTTTTTAGGCTGAATATTCCAAAGATGATTGCCATACTTAGCAACCCAAATTCTATTGAGTAATGAAGAAGAACCTGAGATGAGGTTCCATGCAAATTTAGCCCATAGAGGACCAACCTTTGAAACCATGGATTGGATACCTTGTCCTCCCATTTTATGTGGGCTGGATAGGACTTCCCATGACACATAATGTAACCCTTTACTATCATCATGTTTGTTCCACAAGAATTCCCTACACATTCTATCTAGTTCTTTTAGTACTCCCAATGGAACTAGAGAATAAGTAATATGATAAATAAGAAAAGAAGAGAGAATAGATTTGACAAGAACCATCTTACCAGCTAGACAAATATATCTGTTACCCCATACATTCAAAAACTTATTTACTTTGTCCACTAGATGGTAGAAATCTATCTTTAAAGTTCTCCTCAACACAATATTAATCCCAAAATATTTTAATTCTTCCACCACTTTGAATTTAAGAATTTTAGTTAAACTTCTTCTTCTCAATCTAGTTACTGATTTCCCAAATAAAATGGAAGATTTAAGAACATTGATCTTTTGCCCAGACCAATTACAGTATCCTTCCAAAATTTTTTTAGCTTTCTTAACACTTCTACCATTGGCTTCTAAGAACAAAATAATGTCATCAGCATATAATAAGTGAGAGATTTTCTAAGCATTAGGAGCCACTTTTATACCCAATCCCTTCCCATTCTGGGTAATAGCATTAGATAAAAGTTGAGAGCATACAATGAAAAGATATGGAGATAGGGAACAACCTTGTCTAAACCCTCTTTTAGCCTTGATCCAACTCGAATTGCTTCCATAATAATTATAGAAAAATTAGTGTCTGAAACACATTGAAGAAGATAGTTAGCAAACTTATATGGAAAATCCAAATTCTTCATAACTTGATTAAGGGTTGACCATCCCATACTATCATAAGCTTGCTCCATGTCAACTTTAATTGCCATAAGCCCTTTTTTAGATTTGAAAATCTAAATTTGTTACACACTTCTTGGGCTAATAGAATATGGTTAGAGCTAGAGAGACCTTTAACAAAAGCTGATTGTTGCTCAGAAATAAGTTTTGGAATAAAAACCATCATCCTGTTAAGTAACATTTTGGATAGCAACTTGTAGATAGATAAATAGAGACTTATGGGTCTAAAGTTATTAGGCTTTACCGGATTCTCATTTTTTGGAATGAGAACAACCAAAGTATCCTTCCAACTAGGACTCATAATTCCCAATTCAAAAAATGAATGAATAGCCTTGTAGACATCGTTTTTAATAATAAAACAAAATGATTTAATGAAGGAATAAGAGATCCCGTCAATACCTAAAGAAATGTTGGATTCAAGCTGTTTAACCACATTGTCCAACTCCTCTTCCGTGAATTATTTAGATAAGTTTTCTCTGTCCAAATCATTGAGGACATTGAAAGGCTTTGGCCAACCCCATAAACTGCAGTTTTTCTCTTCCCATTTGTCCTTAACATAATTGAAAAATATGCATTCAATTTGTTTTTGATCCTCAGTAAAATTTCCATCTTTATCTTTGATTTGATGGAACCAGTTAGCATTGTGTCTACAAGATGCATACATATGGAAAAACTTGGTGTTTGAATCACCATCAACTAACCACTTTGTCTTGCCTCTTTGCTTCCACCATGTGTTAAGCCGTGCTAGAGTAATATTGATTTCATGAACTTTTGATTTCCGCATAAGTAACTTATCCACAGGTAGCCCACCGGCTTCAGCTTCTTCATATTGCAATTCCAAAATTTCTCTCTTCAAACTTTCCTTCAATATCATTAGATTTTGATGTTTGGATTTCCTCCAGAAATAAAGAGCAATTAAAACTCTTTTAAACTTCTTATTCAAACAGCTAACCAGATCACCTCTAATATTCTTCCTCCAAGAGATATAAATAATTCTAGTTGAAGCAGGATAAGAGGACCAAACTTCTTCATATCTAAGAAACCTATTTTTTTGAGCAGCAAGTGACAGTAATTTGATTAAAATGGGGCAGTGGTCTAAAGCAACCCGAGGGAGGTGCCTAACAACTGGGTTTTGAATAGTATCCAAAGCAATAGAATTCAAAATACATCTATCTAACCTTTCTAGTATTTGAGCTCCCCCAATCTTGTTGTTACACCAAGTAAACCTTGGTCCAATGAATTTCATTTTATGAAGATCACAAGATTTTAAAAAATTACTCATATCTTGTGAACCTTGAGAGAAATTAAACATTTTCCCTCCTTTGTTATCTTATTGAGACATTAAACAGTTGAAATCTTCTCCTATGATAATGGGCAAATTAGAATTTGAAATTCCTTCAAGAGTGTTCCAAAGCTTCTTCTTTTGTATGAATCATTACTCCCATAAACCGAAGCAATGAGCCATAAACCTTTATTAAAGATGTTTAATTCTCCCAAAATAACTTGAGGAGTGTCACAAAGACAGAGATAGAAGCTAAGTCCTTTCTATAGCAAACCATTAGTCCACCAGATAATCCTTCAGCAGGAAGTAAGAAAAAATCCCAAAGCTTACCAATGAACTTGTCACAATCCTTTCTATCAAAGGAAGAGATCTTTGTTTCAGAAAGGCCAACAAAGATCAAATCATGTTCTTTTACACATTCCTTCAAGTAGTGGGAGGCTTCCTCTTTCCTAGCCCCCCTACAATTCCAAAATATTAAAGAAGACATTATTGAAAAGAATATGGATTACTCCCTTTCCTACCTTTAACAAGCCCACCGCCTTTTCTTCCATGAGATATAATTTTAGCTCTTTTTGAAGTTTGAAGTCAGATTTTTGATAGGGATTACCTGAGTTTGCAAGTAATCCTTTAGGACTTACTTGAGTTCTCAAGCAACCTTTCCAATCTTTGTTGTTTGAAATAGAAGAAGAATTAGCCTTCTCCAAGTTATCAACTTGAGAGCTGTTAAGATCTATTTCTTCTTTATAATTGAAGTCTTTAAGAACTTCAATTTTTCCTCTTGTCATTTCAGAAATGGGTTTTACAGCCACTTTCTCATCACATTTAGAAGGTGTTGTTTTAACTGGCTCAATATCACCTCCAGTTTCCAAATTCTCTTCCAAACATGTATCCTGCAATGTCTCTTCCAGGATGCTACATTTCTTCTTCAAACATAATTCATTTCTGTTAGTCTTCAGTAACCCAAGAGTGTTGCTTTTAGCTGCAGATTCTGAAATTTGAATTTCAGCATTATTTTGAGTTTCAATGATTTCACCTTCTTCTATGATGGAAATAATCTGAGCTGGAGGATCATTTTGAAGTTCAGATTTCTGATTAAAAGCAGTTTTCCCAAAAGCTTTATTCTTCCTGAATTTCACCTATACCCAAGATCCTAATTCATCTTGTTCTTTGGAATTTCCTTCTCCATTATTCACTCTTTTATCACTAACATTTGAAATAGGAACAAATGTTTTTTTAGAAGAGTTGATAAGAGGACATTTGTTCTTTTTTTTTTTTTGAAGGAAAGCAAAAGTTGCATTAAAATGAAAGAAAAAATAACCTAATACAAACTAAAAAGAAGAAACTAATGGTTCCTTTATCAACATGAAAAAGGAACCTTATTGAAAGCATATTTGTTAAAGTAAACTTATTATAATGAAATGAAACCCACTAATTCCTATTTTAAAACCCCTGAGATGCAGGGGATACCAAAATATTAAACAACCCAAGGGTTGATTAATATCCTAGAGTTCCCAACCGGTTAAAGAATAGGACTTAGTAACGATCCCATAAGCAATTAGAATAGGTTTAAAAAATGAATAAGAAACTAAAGAAAAAAAGAAGTTACAAAAGCTAAAAAGGAAAAAAAAAAACAATATATCAATGACATCCAAAAACCACCTATGAATATCATTGATAGAAATCCCAAATGCAATTTCCAACTTCCAAAGTTGTAGTCCAAAGCTAGTGTAATGTCAAACACTTTGATGGATTGCACCATCTTCAAGTATCTTTCCACATATCTTTCCACTTTGTTGGAAGCAAAGAGAAAACCAGCTTGCATATTAACGAGATAAAAGAGAAGAACCTCTAATATTGTTCTTCATTTTTAGTTCAACCAACATTCTTCTGGGTAAATCTTTCACCGGACCTAAGGTTTGAAGTTCTTTGAACAAAATGTGTTTAGAGCCGGAAGTGCCACTTATCTTAGTAGGGAAAGATTTATCTTTCTTAAAAATAGTCTTTTTAAAATTCAAACTGATCTCTGAAGTAGGAGAAATATTTTTTATAATATCAGAATTATATACCATTTCAAAAAATTCCACTGATTAGTAGATGGAGACTCAGCCAATAAGTCATTTAAACTAGGAACAAAAACCAATTCAGTTTCAGAATTAGTAGCATCCTTTTCTTCCTCCTGAACATCAAAATTTTTGAATTCAAAATTAGATTTAAAAGCTCCCAACTCATCAGCAACTAGATTGGGTTTGGTAGAAATTGATTCCAATGGATCAGGTTTATTACAAACAGCTCCCTTATCTTCATCCACATTTTCAGCAATTTTGAATTCAGAATTTGAATTTAAATTTAATCCATTTTCTAATTCATGAGCTCCCATTAGATCAGCATTCAAAATAGTTACATTAATAGCAGCTCCC
Source organism: Dendrobium nobile (assembly GCA_022539455.1). Taxonomy (NCBI): domain Eukaryota; kingdom Viridiplantae; phylum Streptophyta; class Magnoliopsida; order Asparagales; family Orchidaceae; genus Dendrobium; species Dendrobium nobile. The sequence goes on along the minus strand of CM039724.1, from coordinate 20,392,981 downwards.
AACAGATCAGCCACCAAAATGGGGATTGCAGAATTCAAAATCTAGACGGGCTAGACGGGTTGATCTGAACTAGAACTATCAGAATTAAGTTGACATATCGGATTAATAACTTGCTGATCAATATGACAATTAGAATCTTTGACTAATTCAGCTACCATATAATCTCTATTATCATTGAGATTATGAGAAAAACCAGAATCCGAAATCACAGGATTTCTACCCGAAATCCTATTAGCTGGATAATCTTTGAAAGCCGATTTGTTGGAAAAGATCTTTTAACTTTTTTTGTTCTTGAACATTACATGCATCCAAGGCCCAAGGGAGATCTCATTATGAAGGGAAGAACTTGAAGGAACTTCTTTATCAACCAAATTAATATTATTAGAATTTGGACAAACAAAATCTTTATGACCAATTCTTCCACATTTGAAACAAATGGATGATAGACTTTCATATTCAACTTTTTGATAGAATCTACCATTAAGACCTTCAATCCAAATACCACAAGGGAGTTTAGAATTCAACTTAATGCGAATGTAAGCTCTAGCAAATTCCCTTCTTCCCCATCTAAACATATTGCCATCTAATAATAATGGGGCTCCGATTCTAGAAACAATTATAGAGATATTAATTTCATCCTAGCAATGCAAAAGAAAATGAGGTAAACGAACCCAAATGGGAGAAGAAATACCTTCCATTGAAGTAGGATTGAAATTAGGTGACCATTTGTCAACACCAATGATAAATCCCCCAACAAACGAAGGTCCTCCATTAAGAACTTCTTCCAATGCTTCATATGACTGAAAAGAACACATAAGCCAATCTAACCCAAGAAAGGTTATATGAAAACCTCCAAATTTACTCCATTGCTTCCTTAAATCCGTCAAACATTTAGAAAAAGGCAAGTCTTTACATAATATTTTCACCACTAATGAATTTTTCAAAATATGAACATTGGCTTTTTCTTTCTCCAAATCAAGCTTGACAACATTTGTATCTTTATTATCAACATGAATATCTTTTAAATTAATTTTAATATGTGGTTTTTTAATCCACACATTAGAATTAACCATTTCTGAAGGAGGATTAGAAGAAGAAGTCTCCAAATCATTATTGTGAGGAATAAAGACTGGCTTAGAAGAAATTGACTTACTATTCAAATAAGGAAGAACTCCATTTCCTTTGCCTAAAATCAGCTTATTCACTTGCTCATAAGACAAACCTCCCTCTCTAATCACAAGGGGAGAATTCAAAAAGCATGAATTGTGGGAGATGTTGCGTTTGAACGAGAATCTATCTTTTGAATCCAACAAAATTGGACTTGCGATAGATAGTTAGGAGAAGGTGTTCCAGTCATCCAAGGATGACCGGCCACCCTCTACCATCTTCAATAAATGCAGCCGAATTCCTCCAAAAAGCTTCCTATTTTTGTGGACCTTCTCTCTGTTCACTCTAAAATGATTTTGGACATTTGTTCTTTAGATGTCCAAATTTACCCCAGTGATAACATAGGTATGAAATCTTCTCATATTCTACCTTTTGGAAGGATCTACCATGCATTCCCTCAATCCAAACACCTTTGGATAATTTTTTATCTAAATCAATACGAACACAAACTCGGGCATACTCCCTCTTTCCTCATTTAAATGAATTGTCATCTAGATATAAAGGAGCTTCTATCTTAGAAGCAATTCTACAAATATTTTGTTCATCCCAACAGTGTAAAGGTAAGCAAGGCATACGAATCCAAATAGGTGTTGTAAGACCTTTGAGAGAATCGGGGGAAAATGAAGGGGACCATTTATCCAAACCAATAATATTTCCTCCAATAAACCAAGGGCCTCCTTCTAAGACTTCTTCAACAGCTTCAATTTTTTTAAAAGAATAGAGGATCCAATCAAGACCCAAGGTTGTAAGATGAAAGTTCCCAAATTTAGACCATTGCTTCCGAAGCTCTATACTGCAAACTGGGAATGGGATATTACTACCCAAGACTTTAAAGACCAAAGAATTCCTCAAAATGTGAGAATTAACATTTTCAAGTTCTGAATCCACAATTACAACAATTCCGTCATCAGTAATGGTAGTTGAATTCATATTATAGTTAAGCTTGATGTGTTGAGTCTTCTTCCAAGCATTAAGAAAACTATCTTTAGGACCATTTTCTGCACTCTTAGCCATAGCATCACAGGAATTCTTCTCAACATTTATGGATTGCAAGAAAGACTTAACATGAAAGTCCGTGCAAAGATCAGAAGGTTGCTTATCATCAGTATGAGACATTTTGTTAGCTCCATTCAGGATATTCACATTTATCACTGGCCACAGGTTAGAGATTGCATTTGAACAACCAAATTTGTTAACATAAATTTTCATTTCTGATGAAGAAGCTTCCATATCGTTAGATTTCTGATTCAAATTTGCACTAGGCTTCTTAAGTCACAGAGTGATGCAATTGTGAATAATGGCAAAATATTTTTACCTTTACCTTCCATAGAATCAACAATCTTCTTCATAGGTGAATCACTTACATCTCTGATAACTAGAGGTCTTGCAGCCATCCTGGTTTGCCTGTTGTTAGCTTCTGAATGCGGAAATGCTTGTCGTCAATCATCTTCTTCTCTGATTTGTCCATCTGAACTTCCATTGTTGATATGAGCTCCAACTGGAGGCTGGCGGTCATCCACCGTCATCACCTAGAATCGGTGATGAAGGTTACAGAAAAACCATGAATTGAAAAATTCAAAATTCATCACTTTCTCTCTCTAACGGCACTTTCTCTCTCTAACTGAAATGTCAAAGTAGTTGACTAAAAAATCACTCAAGAAAAATCTAATTCATAAAATAAATTAGAGGTGGAATTTTAATCTTCTTACATGAAATATATTTAATAAAATATTAATGCAAAAATGATGAATCAGGGATCATAATTTTCAAACTTAAGTGTCGAAGATATTAATTTGCTCATGGCTTTTTCTAAGATTTAAAAATTTGAAAGAAAGGAGAGACAATTCATTGTGGGCTCATTTTATGCATCTTTATCAATTTTTGGTAAACTTTGCACATCTTTTGATTTATGATACAATTTGTGCATCTTATAATTATTTGGCAGACATTGTGCAATATTTCATTTTGGGCTCATTTTATGCCTTATTTCATATTTTGCAAACTTGCTTCCTTTCTAAATCTTTAAAGGAGTTTTTTCAATTGTGAGATTATCTTTAAAATATAAGAGAAAAAGAACTAACTCTCTAATATAAAGAAGAGTAAACCATAAAGCAAAAATTGATCCATATGATAGAAACAAAAAACTTGATTAAGAAAATTTAAAGTGGATTCATTAACTAGTAAAAAATATTCATATGAGATAAAGAAATATAAAAAGATGAAGAAAATCTCCATTTCCGGGTCCAATTTTTAATTTGAAATAGATTTTGATTAAAAATAAGTTTCACCACTAAAAAAGTTAGACAAAGAGGCATAGTCATCAATTTCTCTTCCTTCAACTATTTAGAAAAGTCAATAATCACTTACCAAAAATTTTAAGTACGAAGGAGTTAAATTTTTTATTTTAAAAAAAATGTGATTAGAGAAAAGTGATTTGATTCCCTTATGCAATTATAATTCAAGACGTTATTTGTGTGTGTTGATCAGAAAGTGTTCAAAAAAACCTACATGGAAAATAATATAAAAGATTAAAAATATAAATATCTTATTATAAAAAAAAACACTAAAACAACATAGAAAATAAAACATTTACGGTGAATAAAAATAAAATAAAGAACATACATGCATGCATAAACTATAGCATATATAAACACATAAACAAAATTTTATACCATATCATCTTGCTCCTGATTTGATGATTCAAAAGCAAGTTCTACCTAGAAGATTATTTTCTTATTATCATTTGGCCATCTTATAATTTACTTAATTTTACCCTTTTCATTTGCAAGAAGAACTTTTAAATTGGGGCACTTATCTTTCATATATCCGGGTTTCCTACACCCAATTAAAATAACACCAAAAGAAATCTTAACATTCTTACCTTGTTTACCTTTGTTCCACTTTTGTTGATGCTTATGCTTATGCTTCAATAAAAATTCCAATTTGCTTGTTATTGATGCTAACTCCTCACTCTCATCTTATACTAAGCCACTTTTATCGATGTCTTCAGCTTTTAGCACTACAATTTCACTTGCATCTAAAAGCTTTTAACCCAAACTTTGTTCATAGGTAATGAGTGAGCCAAACATATTATCAATAAAATAATCATTCAAGTCTTTTGATTCATGTATAACAATGGATTTAGTATTAAATTTATCAGGTAGACAATGTAAAATTTTATAGACCTTTTCAAAGTTTAAAAACTCTTTACCTAAAACATGTAATGATGTCACTATTTGTGCAAACCTAGTATAATGTATCTAAGATAGTCTCGTAAGATTTCATGCAAATAGTTCAAAATCATGCAATAAAATATTTAACTTATATTGCTTGAATTCACTAGTATCTAAGATAGTCTCATTCGATATTCAATTGATTGCAAGAAAGTAGACATGCAAAATTTCCCAAAAAAAAAAAATTCAAATAAAGGTGGTCACATAATTGAATAGCCTTCCACAATTTTATAATTTCCAAAGTTAGCCATTAATTATTTTTCAAAATTTATTTCAAACTTAATTTTTGAAACCCAATCTAATACCACTTAAAAGTTTGTGAAGGTTATTAGACCTTATAGAACTAGTCCCGAGACTAATCAAGAGGGGGGTAAATTGGTAAATTAAAAACTTCTTTAAACACTAAGAATAACTCCATTTTTAAAACTTATTCAACATAAAAAATAGATAATTTTATTCCTTGATGTAGAAGCAAAGTAATTTCACAATAACAAAAAAATTAGAGATTTTTAACCATATAGTTGTCACAAAAAGGAATGTGAAAATAAAGTGCAGAAAAAAAACCAAGAATAAAAAACATCATATTTTATAGTGGTTCGGTCAATCTCAAGCCCACTCCCAAGAATTTCCCATTTTAGGTATTGCACTAATCATTTAGTGACTCTTCTTTGCCCCCACAACTACGCAGAGAAGTCCTTACAAAATCTCTTCCACCAACCCGATGTGGTAGAGGACCAAAACTCCTTTCACAGGAAAAGAACATTGACTCCATTTTTTCCTTCCAAGAGTTGGCAGAAAACTATGAATCCCTTTCACCCTCCCTAGCGGGGTGCAATAGCCAAGTCCTTTGACACCAAAGAGATATTCTTCTTTCAAAAACTTCCCTCAAGACAAACCTTGAATCTGATGATAATAAGATTCAAGTTTGCCAGAGAAACTGTCTGAGAACCCCCTCCACACTCTCTTGAACCCCACAAGGATTCTCCCTCTCAAACTCCACCCTTTCCTCTCTCCCTTTCAAGGATCTCTATTCACATTTTCTATAGAATAATGGAGACTAAATGCATGCCAAATACACATTCCAAGTCTTTGGAAAAATCTTAAACAGAGGGCTATAAGGAACCCTAATTTTCAAGAATTTTATCTTTCATTCGTACAGTACAATATATGTATTATACCATACAATCAATATAATTCAAACTCATCCAACATTTTAATGTAGATGAACAATTCAACCTTTATAACATTTTGTATTATACAATCTAAATATTGTATGATATAAAATGTAAAAAATTCCTTCTATTTGTTTGGGATGATTCCTGGGATGGCTAACTTCATATACTATTGATCATCCATCGCAATGGACATAATAAAGTAAGATTAGTATAAAAATCAAGAATTTTATTTGGTATGATCTCTAGGATGACCAATTTTGTATATTTTTAATCATATTTTATGAACATTATCATACTGTATGATCTGTAATAATAATTATCCATATTTTTATTACGTGATATCAAGGTGTTAATTAAGAAAGATTTTAATTTGGTCATACCGCATGAACCAAATTGTATCGTATAATTAGCACATACTTAGTATCTTTCTTATCCTTCGATGGTTAGTGTTTTAATAGAGCATAATAGATCATTTCGATTAAAATTATACAATATAAAACATAGTCTTATAGTATAAAGTCAACATTGTACAATATGATTTACTTAAAAAAAACTCTCTAAAAAACATTTTTCTCTCTCCCCCATTGTGTGTACAAGCTTGCTCAGCAAACATAAACCAATATAGGAATTTGACTCAAGAAATAAAAAAATACTTCAATGAATATTACAGACTCTTTACAGCATGACCTATTCTACCCAACCGTGAGCCCTATGTCTTCGATTGATGGTGCATCGTGTTCCTAAAATATTAGTACACACAAAAACAAATATATACTATATATACTAGAAGACATAAAACTATAAGATACAATATTTGTTATTATTTAAAACAAAAACTTGTAAGCTTGAGTTGCAACATAACTCAATTTAAGGCTCTTAATCCCAAAAACTGAATTGATTCTCAAAGGCTGTAAAAATTTTAAATACTTATAGTCTATACAATTAGACATGTTATTCAGTATACTTTGACATTGGGACTCTCTCCAAAGCTTATAAACACATCCATAACCTTTGTTATGACTTATTGATCAGTAATCTACTTTTTTTTATCAAATTTGACCCAATGTTGATCAGGGGTCAAAATGACCAAAAATGCTCTTTAAGGGGATTTTTTTTATCTTTTCCCTAAAATTCAACATGGACTTGCCATATCAACCTTAAAAACCAACTCCAACAGATTCTAAATATATTTATCAACACATTTGACCCAAACTCAACTTTTGGTTTGACCTAGTTGACCAAGTCAACCATGGTTGACTAAAATGCCCTTTAAGGGTTAAAATGGTCATTTCCAACCAAATGAATTCCTTTTGAATTGAAACCTCTTCCATTGAGTTCATATGATCAATTTGAACTCAATGAGACCAACTTTAAACCCTAGGTCAAATTGGTTGACCAAGTCAACCAAGTTTGACCAAACCTCCCATACACGTTTACCCATTCGAACACTTTCACTAAAGCCTTTCCAAGCCTACCTAAACCCATGGGATGACCCGTTAGGTCTCTAAGGAAGCCCTTTTGAGACTTAAAGGCTTTGGTACAACTTAGGTTATCCATTTGTCTTAAATAAGTGTCCAAAGAGGGTCTCCTATTATCTAAATCCCAATCCTAGCCAAATCAAATCAATGGTGGCATTTGGTACCCCATGACCCAGCACATCTTCCCTAGTTGACCCAGCCCTTGGGTTAATATTTATCCATAATTGGTATAAACCAAAGTAGTCAAAACCACTATAGGTTGAGCCATTTCTCAACCTAGGCCTTACCAGCTATGTTCAACACTTTCATTAAGTAACCCTATGCTAAGGCACCTACCTTAGTAGGCCCAACCCTTTGGTTGGCATGGTTCAACCTCTAAATTAGCCAAAGTAGTCAAAACCACTTTGACCTGACCATTCTTACACCTCGAACCCAATCAGATCCAATTGGAACTTGCATTGGGTAGCCCTTAACCTAATGCACCATCCACCTCAATCCCACTATCTAGCTTGACGTAGGTTACACATAAGTTATCCAAATTTGTACAATTTTGGGTCAACCTGAGCCTACCCATCAAATTTGGCTGACTCTCCCTCAATTTAGCTCACTCTTGAGTTCACTTGACCCTAAAATCGCTTTTCATGACCTTAATATATTGATATTGATCTTCGGTGGTCCCCCCATCAATGAGCTACACCCAAAGGCTTGCAAAGCTTGATTTTGATGGTTTTGAGCTCATGAGGCTCACGAATGATGTCCCCTTGCACCTGGTGGCCATCTAGTAGATGGCCTAATTAATCTTAATCATCTAAGCTCATGACGAATGCTTGAGTAGGGCACCCTCCCTTAATTTAATTCTATTTCTTTGAAATCATTCCTAGAGCTCCTTGAGTCTACATCTTTCAATTCATAGCTTCCTAGCCTCTTTAAACCATCGATTCGAGCAAACTCTAATAAAGGATTTTCCCATTTGATTTGAACTCCTACTTTTGGTGGTCCTTCAACCAAGATGTCTAAGGGAGAAGTGGTTACCATCTCTCCCTGAAGCTTCTCGATAGAAAAACCCAAAAATTGGGGCTTTTTATATGGTAAAAATCTATTATCGAGCTCCCTAGTTAGGTTGTCCGATCAAGTGTGAAGGAAACCTTCATACTAATGGATCTCCACCATTGGAATGATGATTTTTTATGCTCTAAAGATCCCTGAGAAATTTGAAGAGGTTTCACCAGTGGGATCTCTCAAATCATGCCATAGTAGCCCTACAGCTTTGGGATCCCATGAGAGGTTGAAGATATAATCAAATTCATTGATCTTAATCAATGGATATGATTAGATACTATGGTCTTGGAGCAAGTTTAATCCTATCTTAGTGATCTATCATCGGATGAATGTAGTTAAACCAACATTATTCGGTCAGCAACCAATAATTGGTTGCACAATTGCATGCTTCCCACGTGGAAAAGTGTGGCTAACTAGATAATTCCAGCTTTAAAAATTCCAAAAATTTAGGGAGACTTTTAACATCAATATCTATCAATCCACTTGTCCAATTTAGTAGTTTTTAAGCTCTTTGGAATGATCTCAGAGAGATCTTCAAAAGCCCTATGGTCTTAATTTATAAATATGTATGAAACTTATTGAATTTAAATAGTTATCCTACAAAAATTTTAGGCTTTTCTAATAAATTTGAACTCACCACAACTTGATACTATGGGAAATTAAATTTAGGTATATCTTTCACATGTCCAAATTTTATTTTCCCTGTTTGAAGTGCTTAGGACATGTTTGACTCAATTTAAAAATAGTGGTCTTGGTTTGATCCCTAAGTTAAAATTAGATTTATGATATTTCCAATCGGAATTAGGAATTGATTGATTGTATGCTGATTAGGTTTAGTCTAAGGAGGTTATATTCCTTAATTTCATCCCCTTCCAAGCCTAATATTTGGACTTTGAAAATTTTGAAGACCTAGAGGTTTTCTAAGGTGGTTTAGTTAACCACCTTAGAAAGTTTCACATGGGCCAAAACTTAGTGGTCTTGAGTTTAGGTGAACTTATGGTCCAAGTTTCACTAGAATTGGTGCCCATTTGGTCCACCAACTAGGGAAACCAATATGAGCCCATAAATTTGACCTAGAACATTAATTAATTAATATTTATTTAATATTAAATCTAAAAAATTCACTTAAGGTCTGTAATTTCTCATACTTCAACCCTTAATCCATAAAAATTAAAGTCATATGATCAAACGCTTAATTTAATATTAATTTTATTTTTAAGGAAAATTGATAATTAATTAGATTAAAAAATTAAAAATATTTCAAAATTCATAAAAATAATAAATACTTAAAAAAATACCCTTAGGTCATCTCTGACCTTTGGGGGTGCTTCCAAGAGGTTTGAGACTAATTGGGATCAAAATCTAAAATCCCATCTAATTAAAAAAAAAATTAAAACAAAATCCCATTTGATAAAAACAAATACATTCAACTCTAATTAAAATCCACTACTTTCTAAAAATATAAAACCTCCAAAATTTATTAAAAGTCAAAAAGTCATATATTCGGGCAACCGTGGTTTAAAACTAGGTCAAAACTTCAAAAAATTATAACAATGTAGAAAATTTAAAATTGAGTAAATTTAGAGTTTAATTACTCATCATAAGGTTTAAATTTCAAGAAAAATATTAAAAATTAAAAAAATCAACTTAATCTTTGAAGTCAACTTTCGACCCCTTAATTTATGTAATTTAATAACTCTAAAATTTTCAATTATTCAATAATTCACTAAAAATTCCAAAAAAAAAAAAAATTTTGTTATTCAAACTAGTAATCAATAAATTTAATTTAATTCTATCAACCTTTAATCTTCAACTAGTTAAATCAACTTAATTAATGCTAATTACTACTAGGTAACCCGAGCCTATGAGGCTATTAAATTAGCCCAAGGAAGGTGAAATAAATTTCACGGCTCTTGTGAGCAAAAAAGGTAGCAAACATTTAATCATTAAGATATAAGCAAATTAAGCTTTAATACATTAGTATTTAAAGTCAAACATAAACTTTTCCTTTGAACATTAACAAACCTAACCTAAGATAACTTCAATAAAATGCCTAGTTGAGGATATACCCAAGCCACACAGCCTACCTCAAAAACTTTAGATGATTTAATAGGACAACGAAATCAAGTCAAGGCTAGGCAGGTGTTTACCTTCTATTATTATGTACTAGGTTTTTAGAGTTTTTACTTCATGTTATGATTGAAAATTGATTGATGTGAGTGTTTACTTACTTTAACTACAATATGTGAATTGATGTGATAGGAGATAGAATACCCTTAGGTTGGGAATGATATGATTGCTCACTGAATTTTTTATAGATAACCATGCTCGTATAGGGCTATAAATCAAGGGGGCAAATTAAATGATTTAACTAAAAAATTTTTATGCATGTGCCAAAATTTCTCAAGTCCCCCTTGAAATCAAAAGAGCATGGAAAAGTGTGGCAAAGTTTTCAATTTAAAGTACATATATAAACTACTTTAGATTTATTTAATTTTAAATGCTTAGGATAACCTTACAAGAGAGTCCAAATTTTTAATTTTAATAGTAATATAATTTATTTAAAGTTAAGAGTTGTGAATGTTAGATATTTGATTTAAGTTACCTAGGTCAAAACTTGCATTCCAAAGAGGAAAGGACATTCCTCAGGTAAGGGTCCTTAACCATTTAGAAGCCCAAATTTAGATCATTTTAGTACCCGAAGTGAAAAGAATAACCTTCCCTTCAGGAGAAAAGCTTTCTTTTTCATTTGGGTATCCATATATGGCAAATCAAAGGAGCCTAAAGAAGAAGAGGTTGAGGACTTGAAGGCAAAGAGTATCTCGCTCAAATTCAACTTGCGTCAATCCAATGATTATAATCTAGGTTTGTAGTTAGTGGTGCCAGGCCACTTTTAATTTATGTAAATTTTAGGTTGTAATAAACAGGCAGTTTGCCTATGGACATTTATTTAATTAAGTTGATTGGTTGATTTGATTAATTTATTTTGATTGCAATTAGGAATGACTATTTTTTTAGTTTTTTAGTGATTATATGTCATTTTTATTTTAGCCTAGATACATGGAGGCATGTGAGGTAAATTAAAAATATTTCTTTTCAAATTTAAATAAAAATTTTTAGGCTAACATAGAAACTCTAATGAATTAAGAAAGAAGGGTTGGACTAATGCATATTATTGAATTTATCTTCCTTATTAGGCATCTCCTCGCCTATGGGTTCTAACAGACCACTTGACCTTTGAGACTATAGATTTATCAAGGGGATGTTGTATAATCCTTAGGAAATTATGATTTTTTAAGCTTTTTTAAAATTTCTACATATCATTTAATGAATTTAATTGAGTTGATTAGCATTCATTGTATTAGAAATAAATTTAAAAGTATAAAATCTTAATTGCATCTATTTCAAGTAATTTCACCCTACATAAGTCAAGGGACCATTTAGGATCTTCCCTAAATGTCGTTCCTAATTCTCAAAGACTTTAAAAATAATGTCCCTACCACTCTTTCATAAAAATAATTGGACTCATAAATTTTAAATCAACTAGGTGGTTAACTTGCTCCATTATCTAGGCCGGGATAAGTTGGAATTTTGTACTATATTAGCTAGGTTTGGGCTACCATGGTCTAGTGCCCATTTTAGATTTAGGATTTAGGGAAAATTCTGAATCATTGGATCCTAATCTTTGGGAATATTATCCAACTCAAAATTAAAATTCTTGTAGTTCAAAACTTATAGCTCAAGACTTAGCTTAGGCTGGGGCTCTTCTAAATTTTTTCAGAATTCAAAAAGTGCCTCTTACCACTTTTATGTCGACTTTGTAAATAAGTGTTCAAAATTCAATCCAATCCCCATTGAAACTCCAAATTGAACTATTTTATATCACTCCTAGAAAATCTCAAAATAAAATTTCTATCGTTATTCTAATTGAGAGTAATCATGGGGAATTCAACCTCCCTACGGTCTAATTAACTACGAGGGCTTGCATTCGTAGGAGATTTAGAACCAACATCCTCTTTTCAAAAATTAATTTTCAAATCTCAAATAGTCTTCTTTAGAAAAATTAAATCAACAATGATCATCATGTTCATACAATCAAAGATATTATATTTCCCTGGAAAGATACATCATCTATTATTATAACTCTTAATATGAAACTAGTGATTACTTATCTAAATTTCCCTTGTCAAATATTTGGTAGAGTATCATTTTATACTTCTGGGGTTATATATAGCTCTCCCTTAAATTTGATTATTATAATCTGGGTGAAATATTCGGCTTCATTATCTGAACCCATTAAGGAATCATATCTTTGCCTCCTGGGGTGATAAATTGTTCGTAGTAATGTGTTTGATCTCGAGACTAAAATATTGAATAAAAATTTCAAAATAAAGCTAGTCTTTTCAAAAAACAATTTTTAACCCCAAATAATATCTTGATTAATGGCTAAGATATTATCATTCTCTACTTTGATTTGACCATGTGAAGGCTTTGATTGCTTAGATATCCCATCAAGCTCGATCTAAGCTGTCCATTCAAAGCCATAGAGGATACAACAGCCATGTTGTAGTGTTGATGCGAATAAGTTAAAATTGCATGCACACCGCTGTGGTTTCATTAAAGCCAATGATTATCGGTAGCACAATTGTTGACATTAAATGCTATCACCACAATTCAACAATTCAGAAGCTGCCACATGTTCTTCCTCTAGTTTTGGTACAATTGTTTTAAATATTACTTGATTTTAATTCATTTAAAGTATTTAATTAATAGATTTTTTGATAAATCATAAAAAAAACTATAATTATATCAAAAAATTAAATATAATATGTCATTTTGCTTAGAATTTTAAGAACATTAATTTAAAATAATATAAAGTTAAAATATTTCAAATATTTTAAATAATTCCAAATATTAATTATATTATATTTAATTAATATTTTATTGATTATAAATTCAAATAATTTTTAAATTAAAAAAAAATATTTCTAATTTGTTTTTAATTTCCAAAAATATTTCAAGATTTATTTAAATTATATTATGAAAGCATTTTTATTTAGAATATCAAATTTTATGTTTTATTCTTTAATTATTAAATTTTTTTTTATTGTTTATTTTAAACTATTTGTATGCATTTAGCTATGGTCAAAAATTTCAAATATAGCTTCATTATACTTGAATGGATCTAGTTTGGATTGATTAATAAGTGATTATGTTTCAATTGCTCGTTCTTTAAGCATTCAAATTATTTAAGTTTTTTTATTTATTTTAATTTTTAGGATTTCACTTGCACCTAATTCTAAGTTTTTTGATTGATGTGATGTGATGCACTTATGTTTGTCTTAATGATAAGTGACAAGGATTTGCAAACCTACACAACTTAGTGTCACTTAAGGACAACAATTAAGGACATGTCTTAGAAATTTAGAAAAAATATAGAAAATTAAATATGTTTCCAACAGGGGTAAAATTTCAAATACTAAAACCTAGTGACATCCTCCACCTTAGGGTGAAGTTTCGCTGGCTATAAAAATCATTAAGTTAAATATTTAATTAACACAAATTTAACCATATAATTAAACATTAAATATCTAATAATTTCAATAAATACAAATTTAAACATAAAAATACAATTAATATATCAAATTTACCAAAATTAAACCCCTAACTTATGAAAATTAAAAGCCTCTTGATTGGACATCAATTTTTAGTTTAATTTAAATTTTTGGGAAAATCATTATTTGATTATTTTATTTAATTAAAATATTTAAAATTTTCAAACAATTCTCAAGCCCTTGAGAGCACTCACATAGGTCATTCTCGACCTTTGGGAGTAATTTCAAGAAGTTTGGAATCAATTTGGATCAAACCCATTAAAAGCTTTTCAATTAAATAATTAAAAATTCAATTAAATAATAAAATTTAAAACAATTCTTAACTAAATCCAAAAAATTCCACATTGAAAAACTCATATCCATTAGGCTCCATTAAGGGTCTAGTATTTATTAAAAATTTCAAACCTCCATAATTAATTTAAATTAAAAAAGTCCACATTTTAGTCAATTCTATTTCAAAAAACACCTTAAAAGTTCAAAAATTCATAACTTAATCTAGAAAAATCTAATTTCAGAAAACTTAGTGTCTAATTACTCAACTTTGTTTATCATATTTGGGGAAATTATCAAAACTTTAGGTTTCAACTTAAATCAAAATGTTAAATTTTTTCCCCCTTGTTTTACTATATTAAATAATCCCAAAAAATCCAAATTTTAATAATTAACTTTATGGTCCATAAAATACGAACTCAAACATTAAAATCAATAATCAATCAATTCAATGAGAAATTATCAAATATTAAGCTCTAACCAATCAAATCAATTAAAACATACTAGTTACTACTTGGTAAGTTAGGCCTACGAGCCATTAAATTAGCCCCAAGGAAGGTAAAATAAACTTCATAGCCCTGATGTAAATAAAGGTAGTAGTAAATGAACACTTAAAACAAAATTTTAAAATCAATATTAAATAATTAATACTTAAAGTCAAACTAAAATCCATTAAGCCCTTCAACAAATCAAAACATAAGAAAACTTTAATGAATTATCTAACATATGACATATCCAAGCCATGTAACATATTCCACATACTTTAGATGGTTTGCTATGGGAACAAACTCTTATATTAGGCTAAGCCAATGTTTTACTTTCCTGTTGTTGTGTTTTGGATTTTTGTGGGTTTCATTATATGTTGGTTACAGTTAATTATTTTATGTGACTGTTTACTTAAATATTAATTCTATAAAATCTATGAATTGATTTGATGGGTGTTAGATTACCCATAGGTTAAGAAAGATTTGGATGCTCACAGAATTTTTTGCATGTGGCCATGCTCATGCAGGGCTAAAGATAAGGGAAAAAAAATTAAAACTAAATTAATAAATTTTATGTAAATGCTAAGCATGATAAGTCCCCCTTAAAATTAAAAAGAGTATGCCTAAGCTTGGATGTGAATTTAATTTTAGCATTTAATGTATATGACTTCATGAAATCTTAATTTTAATTATAATTTCTTAGAATAACCATGCAGGTGTTCTAGAATCTATTTCCTTTTTGAGATTTAATGTATTTTTATTAAATTCAAGTATTATGAAAGTGATATTGAGGTGGGATATTAATTATTCAACTCAAAAACCAAAGATAAGGGTAACATCCCATATGGGGAGTTCATCTTCGTTTGGAGATTCAAGTAAACACCCCTTCAGGGAGGAGTTTCTTTTCATTTGGATATTTGGACGCGACGAATCTCTAGAGCTCATAGAAGGATGAGAAGTGAAGATAGAGAATATCCCATTCTGAAAAATCATTTGCACCATTTTTAGGATTAGAATCTAGGTTGTTGTTAGTGGTACCAAACCACTATAAATTTCTGTAGACCCTAAGTTATAAATAAAGTGACATTTTTCACATGGACTTTATATCTAATTTAATGATTTAATTGATTTTTTATATTGATTATATAGTAGAAAATACATGTTTTTCTAGGTTTATTTCTTCCATGTCGTGTTTTGATTTAGCTTGGAAATCATTAGAAGGCTCACAAAAGCATGTTAAAATTTTTTCTATTCAAATTAAATTAAAAAATATCATGCTAACATACAATGCTAATGATCTTAAGAAGTAACCCTGGGAACAACTCAGGGTTTTGCATGCATCATATTAAAACTTCTCTTCCTTATTAGACACCTCCTCGTCTGGGGGTTCTAGTAGACCACCTTCCCTATTAGGATACAATTCTATAAAGGGGATGTTGTGCAATCTCTAGAAAAAAACTTTTTAAAGCCTTTTTAAAACTACTTTATATCAATTTTATGCATTCAAAGATCAACTAAAATGCTTTGAATAGACACAAATTAAAAAATTAAAAATTTTAAATAACTTTTATTTTCAAACATCAATCACCCTAAATAAGTTAAGGGGCCCATTTAGGTCTACTCTAGATGTCAGCCTTAATTTTTTAAAACTTAAATAATAATGTCCTTTCCCATCTTTGATTAAAAGACTACACACATGAATTTTAATCACTTAGGTGGCTAGCTGGCTCCCCAATCCAAGCCAATGAAATTTCAATTAGTACTCCATTTACTAGGTATAGGCTACTATGGTTTAGTACCCAAAATAGACTTAGGATCTAGAGAAACCCCCATTTCATAAGTTCCTAACTTTGGGAATATAATCTAACCTTTCTAATAAATCAATAACTTAAATCAAAATCCTTCTCTGATCAAAAAGTTAAAAGCCCAATACATAGGATAGTTTGAGCTGTTTTTGAAGTTTTTTAGAATCCTAAAACACCTTCTACATCTCCTCTATTGGTCTCCAAAAATAAGTTCTCTAAACTTGATCCACTTCATATTAAAAATTCAAGCTTCACTACTTTGATATCCTTAAAAATCTCAAAATAAAATTTTATTTTAATTTTAATCGAGATTTTTTTATAGTAAACTCAAGTTTCTTATGATGTAATTAATTACGAGGGATTGCACTCGTAGTAGATTTAAATACCCTAGATCAATTTTCAAAAAGTCAATAAATTCTCTTTGGAAAAATAATAAATCAACGATGATTATTATCTTCATGTTTGAATAATTTATAAGTGATGATATTTTCTTCCCTCAGGAGATATGTCATTCATTTTCATGACATTGAATATGAAATTAATGATAACAAATCTAGATTATCATAGCTAAATATTTGATTGACCATCATTTTTCTTAGGGGTCATATGTAGTTCCCCTATGAATTTGACTATGATATTAATGATGAAATTTGCAATTCTAAATCTGAACCCCATTAAGAAATATTATTTCCATCTCTTTAGGTGGTATATCATATCTGATTTTTTGTTTGATTTTAGAATTAAAATTCAAAAGTCAATTCCAAATTACTTTGTATCTTTCCAATGTAAATCTCCTTTTCAGCCTAACACCACCTTTAGAAGGGGCCCTTATAATGATGTAGAGGTTGAAAGTGCTCTGAAAGCACTTGAAAGTTCATTAGGGATGTTAAGCCCTTATGAACTGGCCCAAGGCTACCAAAAGAGAGGTGAATTGGGTAACTTTAAAACCAAAGTTAAAACTCAAACCAAAATCACCACAGAAATCAAAGTGCGTAAGAAATAATACGAAAGCAATAATAAAGGAAAGAACACTCTGAATTTATAGTGATTCGGTCAAACCTTGACCTACGTCCACTCCTTGGAGGCACCCTCCAAGTATTGTACTAAACTAAGTGTCTCTCTTTTAGCCCCCACAGCTAGGCAGAGAAGCCCTTACAAAATCACTTTCACCTTCCCCGGTGCGGCGGAGTCGCCGGGTCCTTTGACACCAAAGAGATCTTCTTCTTTGATGAACTTCCCTCAAGACAAGCCTTGAATCCGACGGTATTAAGATGCAAGACTGCCAGAGCAACTGTGTGGAATCCCCTCCACACTCCCTTGAGTCCCCCCTCACAGGATCTTCTCCCTCTCAGACTTCACCCGTTCCTCACTCCCTTTCAAGCTTTCTCTTCAAGTCTCCCCCATAAGAACGAAGCTACAATGGCTGCAAAGACACTTACAAATTGTCATGTCAAAGCTTAAGTAGAAGCTCTCAAAACGAGCTCATTATAATGCAAGTTGTTGACATTATCGTCCAAGATGATAGGTATATCGTCCTGGCCGATCAGTACAAATTCAGCTCATCAGCCCGGGACAATTTGGGATGATCAGAAGAAAATTGGTTACATCATCCTGGACGATAACACGATCGTCCAGACCAATTAGTTTAAAACCAATTTCAATCATCCTGATCATCGCCCTAAATTCCAGCTGTCCGATGTAGATCATCCAGAACAACATCCCGGCCGATCAGGCGATTGTCCCTGACGATGTGATTGTATCAATCAACCATTAATGCTTTCTAAAGATACCAGTTCAATTTAGGCATAATTGAGTTAGATCGACCGGGACGATATAAAGATCGTCCTGGCCAATTTTTTTAAATAAAAAATTCCTAAACTGATTATGGTGGCTGATTCTTTCTGAATTGAGACTATCGTCCATGCCGATACAGGTATCATCCAGGCCGATCAGCTAATGATGGCTGCCTTAATGGGAATGCCCTAATTAGGGTTTCTATTTTTGGACAGATCGTCAAAGACGATATAAATATCGTCCCGGCCGATATTACCAAAAATAGAAATCTCATAGGGAATAATAGGAAATCTTCCAAGATACAAATCAACAGATCCCACACCAAATACAACAGACTTAAAAAGGAAAAAGATTACAAACAGACTCAGACCTAGTCTACCCAATCTTGAGCTGATTCCAAATTGCAGTTCGATCGTGTGAACCTGAAATGTCAGTAGATAAGGCAGTTGTAGAGAAAAGATAATGTTTGCTATCATCAAAATCATAACCCATAGATCCGCAATAATCTCCCCCTTTCGATGATGGCAAACATTTCAATTTGAATTTGTAAAAAGGAATATTTTCACGTAATCTCCCCCTCTCTAGAATAACACTTTTAAAAAAAATAGGGGAGATAAAAATATTTTTGTTGTTTTAAATTTTTTGAAAAGAAGAAAAAAAATGGATACAAATTCAACAGTACGTTCTCCCCCTTTGACATTATCAAAAAGAGAGAAGGCACAAAACGAACATAAGACAAAAATTGTTCCCTGATCTGGTGAAAAAATAAATATTCTTAAAATGAGAAAGTTACCTCTTGATTTTAATCAAAAAGTTAATAGAATTGTATTGACAACGAATAGCCCAGAAAAGGTTAGAAATTCAGAATTTAATAATCCAAACTCAAGTTCTTTAAAAAGGCTCAAAAACTTTTTAATTCAATATCAAAATCAAGGAATAAATTAGAGAAAGAAATAATCATTTTTCAAAAGACTCCTTCCATAAAATATATCTAATAGAAGATCAGTGCATGAATTGTTGAATCAAGAATCAAGATTTTCAAACTCAAGTATCGAAATAATCAAGGGTTTTCTTAAGTTTTTAAGAAGTACAAGAATGGTAAGTAATAAAATTTTGTGGGCTCATTTTATGCCTCTTGATAATTGGTTCGCGCACTGCGCATCTTTTGATACACTTTGTGTATTCTATTTTTTTTTTCAATTTGGCGTCTTTGCGCGTCTTTTATTTTTGGCATCATTGGCCAATTTTTTTAATATGTTACCTTTCTGAAATCTGAAAAACCAAAGTAAACCCATACTATTGACAAAAATGAAATTGTTGATTAAGAAAATTATGATGTAGATTCAGTACCCTGCAAAAGATTCCTATGAGATAAATAAAATATAGGGAGTTAAATAAAATTAGTTTCAAAATCCAATTTAAAATATGATGAAGATTTTAAATCAAAAGTAGAATGACCTCTTTTAGGAAATAGAGATTGAGAGTCAAAAACATAAATTTCCTGCCTTTGACTGTTTTAGAGAAGTCAAACACAACTTACCAAAGATTTCAAAAAAAAATAAGAAGTTGATTTTTCATTTTTAGAAATGTGAATGTGCGTGTTGATCAGAGAAAAAATTTCACGAAAACAAAAATTTCAAAGAATAAACAAAACAAAAACATAAAATAAAAATAAAAAATATAAAAACAAAAACACAACAAAAAACACGAAAGGCTTTTAACCATTATCTCTCTCTTGGTCCGATGCTTCAGAAACCAAATCTGCCCATGAGATTTTTTTCCTTTCATTATTTCCCCAATTTAAATATTGCTTCGCCTTGCCCTTTTCTTTCGTAGGAAGAATTCTTAAATTAGGGCATTGATTTTTCATATGTCCAGGCTTCCTGCATTGAAAGCAAATAACGTTAGAAGGAATATGAACATCCTTGCCATTTTTACCTTTTTTCCACTTTTGCTTATGCTTTGGTGAGCTTTGTGATTTGCTTGACAAGTCATTGTATTCATCACCAACTAAGCTATCTCTTTCTGTATCTTCAGCTTTTAGAATAATCGCTTCACCTACATCTAAAAGTCTTTGACCCAAACTTTGCTCGTAGGCAATGAGTGAGCCAATCAAATTATCAATAGAATAATCATTCAAATCTTTTGATTCACAAATAGCAACAACTTTGGCATCAAATTTTTCAAGTAGACAACGAAGAATTTTGTTAACATTTTCAAAATTTGAAAATTCTTTTCCTAAGGCATGCAATGATGTTACAATTTGAATGAACCTAGTGTACATATTTAAGATCATCTCATAAGGTTTCATGAAAAATAGTTCAAAATCATGCATTAACAAATTCAACTTGGATTGCTTTATTTCACTAGTGCCTTCGTATATGGTGTGTAGTTTATCCCAAACTTCCTTACCAGTAGTGCACGTGAATACTAACATAAAATCTTCAGAATTTAAAACATAGAAAAAATATTTTGAAGATTTTGCATTCAATTGAGCATTTACTTGTTCTTCCCTATTCCATTGATTAAAAGGAATATCAGTTTTAACTCTATTAATAATACGTGACGGTGATGAATAACCAGTTAAAATCATATGCCACATACGAAAATTAATCGATTGCAAGAAAGTAGTCATGCGAATTTTCCAAAAATTAAAAGGAATATTTTCAAATAAAGGTGGTCTCGTGATTGAATATCCTTCCACAACAGTATGATTTGAAAAATTAGCCATGGATCAAAATTCAAAAGCTTTTAAAAACTAGATTTTATGAATACGGCTCTGATACCACTTGAAAGTACTCTAAAAGCACTTGAAAGTTCGTTAGGGATGTTATGCCCTTATGAACTGGCCCAAGGCTAACAAAAAGAGAGGTGAATTGGGTAACTTTAAAACCAAAGATAAAACTCAAACCAAAATCACCACAGAAATCAAAGTGTGGAAGAAAATAATGCTAAAGCAATAATAAAGGAAAGAACACATCAAATTTATAGTGGTTCGGTCAAACCTTGACCTACGTCCACTCCTTGGAGGCACCCTCAAAGTATTGCACTAAACTAAGTGTCTCTCCTTTAGCCCCCATAGCTAGTCGGAGAAGCCCTTACAAAATCACTTCCACCTTCCCCGAT
This sequence comes from Dendrobium nobile, assembly GCA_022539455.1. NCBI lineage: Eukaryota > Viridiplantae > Streptophyta > Magnoliopsida > Asparagales > Orchidaceae > Dendrobium > Dendrobium nobile. The sequence goes on along the minus strand of CM039724.1, from coordinate 20,371,774 downwards.
GCGGTAGCGTCGCCGGGTCCTTTGACACCAAATAGATCTTCTTCTTTGGTGAACTTCCCTCGAGACAAGCCTTGAATCTGACGGTATTAAGATGTAAGCCTGACGGAGCAACTGTGTGGAATCCCCTCCACACTCCCTTGAGTCCACCCTCACAGGATCTTCTCCCTCTCAGACTTCACCCGTTCCTCACTCTCTTTCAAGCTTTCTCTTCAAGTCTCCCCCACAGGAACGGAGCTACAATGGCTGCCAAAGACACTTACAAAGTTTCATGTCAAAGCTTAAATAGAAGCTCTTAAAATGAGCTCATTAATGCAAGTTGTCAACATTATCATCCAGGACGATAGGTATATCATCCTGGCCGAACAGTATAAATTCATCTCATCAGCCCGGGATGATTTGGGACGATCAGAAGAAAATTGGTTACATCGTCCTGGCCGATAACACGATCGTCCAGGCCAATTAGTTTAAAATCGATTTCAATCATCCTGATCATCGCCCTGAATTCAAGCTATCTGATGTAGATCGTCCAGGACATCATCCCGGCCGATCAGGCGATCATCCCGGATGATGTGATTGTATCAATCAACCATTAATGATTTCTAGAGATACAAGATCAATTTAGGCATAATTGAGTTAGATCGGCCTGGACGATATAAAGATCGTTCTGGCCGATTTCCTAAAACAAAGAATTCCTAATCTAATTATGGCGGTTGATTCTTTCTGAATTAAGACTATCGTCCTGGACGATACAGGTATCGTCTAGGCCAATCAGCTAATGACGCTGCCTTAATGAGGATGCCCTAATTAGGGTTTCTATTTTTGGACAAATAGCCCCGGCCGATATTACCAAAATAGAAATCTCATAGGGAACAACAGGAAATCTTCCAAGATACAAATCAATAAATCCCACACCAAATACAACAGACTCAAGAAAGGAAAAAGATTACAAACAGACTCAGACCTAGTCTACCCAATCTTGAGCTAATTCCGAATCGCAGTCTGATCGTGTGAACCTGAAATGTCAGTAGATAAGGCAGTTGTAGAGAAACGAGAATGTTTGCTATCATTAAAATCATAAGCCATAGATCCACAACAGAGGTTGCTACAGGTACATTATATATACTATCTAGTACTACAATTATTATTTAATTTGTTATGGTGTAAATCTAATTCTACACAAGTGTATGAGTCATATCAAATAATAAAGTGATGAGAAGAGTATCATTCCAATGAGAAATTGAAATTTTATAATTTAACTCTAGTACCACCTATTGAATCTTCTTTATATATCTAGCTAGATGATTCGAAAGAGATTATACAAATTAAATTAAAAAAGTTATAATTTGAAAAATATAAATTAACTAATTATAAAATCATTGAGATTTAAAATGATATCTTACATAATAGTGGTTTTCTTCTTAATGATGCCATGAAGTAGAGTATTAGTACTCATTATTTTGATTAAGCTCTTTTATGTATTAGCTAGGATGTCTCTCAACCATAGTTTTTCTGTTTCTTTATGATCACATAATCATAACCAAAACATGTCTATGTTCTGAAAAAGATTACATTTTAAAACCTCTAATTATTCTTCTTCTCCTCCATGAAGGCTCTAAACAACTCTAAGTTTTAATCTTATGCTTGACTTATACATAAGCTAAATCAAGCTCGGAGGAATTAAAATAGTTTTTAAGTAATTAATAAAATAAACAATTACTCTATGCAATGCATGGTTCTTAAGAAATTATAAATTCAGAATAATGCAATTAGCCACTCATGGAGGTACAAGTACATAAAATAAATATTTTTTCGCACTAAATAGCAATCAAAGTAAAAGTACAATTAGAGTGTAAGGATAGAAATGAGTCAATTTAGTAGTGCAGATTCCTTTGCACTTCTTCCATTACTCGACACCAACATAGTACTCAAAACTAGGTATACTAACATCATTTTTGTGTGAGATTAAGAAGATCAATTCATAGCCAATCCCAAATAATATATAAATCTTAAAATTAAATCAAAATATTAAATCCAAAAGTAATTGCTCAAATCTAAACCCAAAATCCCTTTGTCCAAAACTAGTTTCTAAGGAAAATTCAAATCAATTAAAACCCTGTCAAATGAACTTGGATTCATCATCCACCAGTTGTATATTGATTAGACATGTACCTATGATCAACCACATGTATTTTGAAGCATTGCAAGCCTCCCTACCCCTAAAACTATATCCATTTCCAAAGGTTATAAGACATGTAAATATTTACACCCTATGTCATTACAGCATACTTCTTATGGAAAATCACCTTGGAAACCTCCCCAAAATAATTATTTATGCTCATAATCATTTTCATGATACATTGAACCAAATTCAAACCCTCGGTGGACCATGGTTGACCCAAAATCCTAAAAACCTTATAAAACCCTGTAATCCACTAAACATTGAATTTCTCTTAAAATTTAACATGGCCTAATCAAACAAAGCCATGAAACCTCCTCCAAAACTTCACATATGTGAAATAGAGTATATTGAATCAAACCCCATGCCATGGTCAACCCTAGTTGAACAAGTCAATCTAGAATGCCCTTTTACGCATATTTACCACATTTTATGAAAGGAGATCCCACTAAATCATGGAACCACCTCCAACAAGTCCAAAACATTTTTTGAAATTGATTGAAACCAACCTTGAACTTTGGTCAGACCTAGCTAACCAAGTAAACCTATATTGACCAAAACTACCTCAAAATAAAAAAAAATAATAATTAAATACATAATATTGACCAAACCTATGGGGACACTTCATTGGGTCAACCTGAGTCTCCCAAAAGAATTTTAGTTGATGGGCCCACCTGGTTTAGCTAAATTAGTTGAATAAAGTGGGCCCAATATAGTTTTCTTGAGACAATTTCTCATTCTTATGAAATTAAAAAAAGTTAATGGTTGTAGTAGGTGTCACATGACTATATACACAAAGCCTAATAAGCCCAACCCATGGGTTAACATGGTTCAACCAAATGGGATAGCACAAACCATCTAAAAGCCTAAATCCATGGACCTAAAGCTAGCCCAGCCCAAGTTCAAGAAACTCAAATAGCTTCTCGAAGTTGCTTTTCACCTACCTAAAATGGCAATTTGCTCAAATTTGACACCATGTGCAAAGAAAAAAACACACAAAAACCACTCTTTTAGCATCACTTATCCTTCACTTTTCTTTCACCTTACAAAAAAATTCTACTTCTCAATAACTTTAGACATTCTGTAAGTATCCAAGATGCCAATAATCCAATTATAGCCCTTGGTTTTGGCCCCAAAGCATGGGTTAGGTTAAAAAGGGCAAATGGCCAATTAAAGGATTCACCCACTTCCAGAACATTCCAACACTAATTCTCTTATATTCAAAATTCCAAACATTACCCTAGTGCTTCTCAAGCCTTTTCCCACCCTTCCCCAGCTCCAAAAACCCTTATTTTAGAAGAGAGAGAGAGAGAGAGAGAGAGAGAGAGAGAGAGAGAGAGAGAGAGAGAGAGAGCATAGAGAGGATAGTGAGAAAGCAATAATCTTTAAATATCATTCAATCTAGTAGAAACCCAGGTTTTGGACTTTAGAGAAGCTGAATAAGACATCAATAGGAATACAACGAATAGAAAATCAAGGGATTTCATTTCTCGGAACGAGGTATTTTAATATTTTAAGGTTTAAACATCTTCAATCTATTTCCCTAATATTTCAATGCATTAGACCCTAAACTCCATAGATTGGAAGGTTTGGATTCCATAGAGCTGTATTTTAAATTTCATCAAATTTATAGCACTATACACGAAGTTATGAATATTTAAAGATCTAGTTCAAAATTTGACTTAAAGCCCATATTTGATCAAGGTAGTCCATCCTTTGATATGATCTAATCGGGCATCTTAAAACCATGCGACTTAGGTGGGATTCAAATTAGGGTCATTTTATTGGAGCCAGATGCTGACATGGCATTATCTTTTGAGTCCATCCCAAATCACGCTGACTAGATGTCTGTAAGGCCGATCAAATATATTTAAGAAGCTATCCTACCACTCAACACATGTATAACCACCCTCAACCATCTTTTAATTATTGGAAAGCTCATAATAATTATTAGAAGGTAGAATATTAAAAGAATTGTGAAAAATAAGAGAAAAATGCAAAAATAATTTTGAAAAATAATCAAAACTTTAAAATTTCACTAAAAATTCATCTATCATCTAAATTTTATGATCTTAGGCTTGTTCAAACTGTATTGAGCCTAGCATTATTTGAAAACTTATTTCAAGTGATTTTGATTAGCAGATTATGAGTTATTTGAGTTTAAATGAATATTGTATCCAAATTATCACTACCCAATGGTCCAAAAGAGCTTAATTTTTTTAGGGCATACATGGGGATGTTCTCTACATACCATAAAAATTTTAGGCTCTATTGATGGTCGATTCTTACTAAATTAAATTTTTAAATTTTTGGGTCAAATTTGTACCAAAATTTTGAAAATTCAAAACCCAGATACCACTTAGATGTAGGTTATCATTTTTCTATGCTATGTGTGGTTTAGTGAAGGGTTAGAATACCACTAATTTCAACCCAATCGGGAAAATAGATCTCCCAAAGTTATAAATATATTTACCTTTAGGGTGTAGGTTATCATTTTTCTATGCTATGTGTGGTTTAGTGAAGGGTTAGAATGCCACTAATTTCAACCCAATCAGGAAAATAGATCTCCCAAAGTTATAAATATATTTACCTTTAGGGATCAATTTTAAAACCTAGGAGGTTCCTCACCCCAAACATAGTTGGATTGAATCATATATTCCAATAAAATTTTCTTTCAAATTTCACTGAATTTGGAGTTCATTTGACTAGACAATTAAAGAACCCAAGTTTGACAAGCATAGTTGTCTAAGAAAAATAAACAAATAATAATAAATCCAAATTAAACTAAAAACATACAAACTAAGCATAAAATTTGTGAGAATTAAGTGCTCAATCAAAGAAAATTAAAAGCTCTATCAAAAACCCTAAAAATTAAAATATTCAAAAATTAAGAAGAAACATTAATTATTTACAATAAATAATTGAAAAATATTAAAAATAACAAATAAGTTTTAAACACTTGTAATCACCCATAAAAGTCATCAGTGACATTTGAGAAAGATTGCAAGAAGTTTGGAGTCGATTTGGTTAAAAGAAAATAAAAAATTCTCTTATTAAATAATTAAAAAATCATAAAAATCACAAAATTTCAAAATTCATAACAAATCACAAAAAAATTTGAAATTAAACAAATCCAGAGGCATTTGACTGATATCTGAGTCTAGTTTTTATGAAAAATATAAAATTTCTAGAATTTACTGATAATCTAAAAGTCAACATTGGTCAAATATAATTATTAAATCATCAAATTTTAAAAATTATAACTAATTATAAAAAATTCCAAATCAATCAAAGTCAAACACATTAGACTCATATTTGGGTCTAGTATTTTTTAAAAATAAGAAACTTCCAAAATTTAAGTAAATTTTAAAGTCAAAACTTGGTCAAATTTAATTTTTAAATAATGAAGAAAAATTCATAAATTCAATAAAATCTGAACAAATAAGAATTTTATTAAATCACTAAACTAAATGAAATGCATAATAATGATAACTAAACAAAAATAGAATCCCTCCCTTAATGATGTTTTTTTGTTAGACTACCTTGAGCTGCGGGGCTTTGTGTCCTAAGGAAGCCTTGATCCTCATGCATGTTGTGACAACATAAAAAATGGATTGAAGGAATATAGTTATTAAAATACATATTTTTGAACCAGTAATTAATGGATCAAAATTAATTAAAAATGAACACTTCATTAATGATGTTTTTTAGGTTAGATTACTATTAGTTGTGGGGCTGAGTGTCCTAAGGAGGCCTTGGTCCTCACACTTATTGTGACAATGCTATAATGAGTTGGAAAAATGTAAACATTAAATCATAAATATCTTAAATAAATAATTAACTAATTAAATTAATTAAAAGTCACCAAGTAATCATGAAACTTAAATAAATAGGTAATTACTGGATAACCCGGGCTTACGAGGCTATTAACATAGCCTCAAGGAGGGTGAAATAAACCTCATAGTCCTTGTTTATTAAAGGACTATTCTATTAAACTTAAAAAACCTTTTGAATCAATGATGAAACACTTGACCTTTGAAGCCTTTATACCCTTGTGCTTGACTCATTTTAGAAAGACAAAGGTGGATTAGATTGGAAGCTTTAAATGGCTAATTAAAATATCTTAATTAACCATTACATAATAAACTTTAATAATTAAGATAAACTTTTAAATAAATCTCAAAACATTAAAACACTAAAAATAAACATCAATTAAAATTTCCTTTGCCTTTAACAAACCAAATCCAACCCTTAGAAGATTTTAAGTAATAATAAACTTAGAACAAATCCAAGCCACAAAATCTATCATACACATTATAGATGGCTTAATAAGAAAACCAGCTCTATCTTTAGGTTAAATTTTTGTTCTTTTATATATGTTTTTTTTTTCTCCATGATGTGAATTAATGTGGATTCATATGTGAATTATTATGGTTTGATGTAATTTATGGTATTTATACTATGCTGTTCTTTCCATGCCGCTCATGATGTGATATTGATGGACTTTTATATTTTCCTAGGCTAGGATGATATGGATTATTATTGCTAATCAAATATTTTTCATGTGGCCATACTTATACAAGAGTATACTAAAAGGGGGCTAAATAATCATGAAGGTTTAAAGTTAATCAAAAAATTTATAGGTGATTTTTGCTGTTTAGTCCCCTAATCATTAAAAGCTTGGCCAAGATATAATTTTCTCAAAATATGAGTAAATGATTGTAATGCAATGTGATTTGATAATTTTAATATATTTAATTGCCTCATTAACATTTAGGGAGTTTGAGTCATTTAAACTTTTCAATTATATAATTCATGAATAAAAGAGTTGTGAATGTTGAAAATAATGCATTTTTCTAAACAGTTAGAGACCCAAAGAGGACATAACATTCCATTTGGATATTCTAAGGGATGAAAATACCAAAGATTAGAAGAAAATAGGATAATCCAAAGAGATAAGTTAAAAAAGAGGAAGAAGAAAGGAAAAAAACCTTATTTTAATACTTGAGTCATTTAATAAGTTTAGAGTCAAAGTTATAGTCAGGGAAGCCTGACCACCTTTATTTTTAACTAACGTTGGGTTATAATTAAGTGAAACTTTCTACATGGACTTTTGATATTTCTATACATGGTTTGATGATTATTTAAATTAATTGTGTAGTGGAAATTACATATTTTTCATAGGTTTCTTTCTTGCATGATTTATTTCACCTTTGATTTTTCTAGGCTCTTCAGGACAAAAATATTTTTCTACTTATAACTAAATAAAAGAAATTTGGTTCACATAGAAAAATAAATGTTCCTAAGAAGTAAGTCAAAACACATCTGGATTTATCATGCATTCATACCTTTCTTCTATCTTTGCTAGCAACTTCTCCACTTGTGGGTCATGGCAAACCACCCGACATTTTAAGGTGCAATTATGTCTGGGGGATGTTGTGCTCTTTAGGGAAAAACTATTTTCTATTCCTCATTCTAAAAGTTCAAACATATTATTTTTTTCCATAAAGAGTTAATTTGCATTCATGACATTTGAAATAAATGAATGTTAATTAATATTTATTAACACTATGCATAATCATTCCACTCATAAGTAAATTAAGGACATTTTTTTACTATTAAAAGTTTCAATTTAAAAGTGTTGTTCCTTTTCTACTGCGGTAACCAAGGTGTTTATTTTATTACTAATAACATTTTGGATTATTCTAAGCTTTTTGATGTGATTCTTGAATCACTAATATCTCTTATTTTGCAAATTCCCTTAAATTTAGATGCTGATGATTTATTATTATGTAACATGGATAGTAATGGCATTTTCAGACTCAAGGATGCTTGGAATGTTTTCAAAACTAAGAAATCTATTTAAAAAATTTTAGCTATGTTAAGGCATAAAAGTATCCCGACTACAATTTCAATTTTTACTTGGAGAGTTTTACATAAATATGTTCCTATCGATGATAATTTAATTAAAAAAAGATTTCATTTTACCTTCAAAATGCTAATGTTGTTTTAATTAGGAAAATATGCAGCATGTCTTTATATATAGGCCTATTGGTTCTATAATTTGGATCTATGTTGATGATATTTTCAAGGTTAGTAATTTTTTATGGTAATATTAGAATCAAGGATATATTAAATCTTTGGTTTACAAGTCTTAAAGTTCATATTAAAAATAACATTACCCCTCTTATTTTGTGATATATTTGGTTTGCTTGCCATAATTCTTTTTTCAATAATGTTATTATGAATCACAATCATAAAATTAGGAATATTAAAGATAATATCCTGAATCTGTTTAATGCATCTTTTTTTTAGAAGTTACTCTTTTGTTACAAAAGAATTTGGGATTGTTATTAAAAATATGCATTTTAATAATGGCTCAAAAATTATTCATTGGTATAAACCATCTTACAACACTTTTAAAACTCAATTTTGATGGTTTTTTCAAAGATAATGTTTATGGTTATGGTAGCATCATTAGAGATTTTTAGGGTAACTTTATTATGGCTTATGAAGGATAGAAGTGGATGCTATACATTGTCTACACTATTTGAAAGACAATCGTGATATAATTTGGAAACCATATTTATTCTATTTAGAAAGGGAAATCAAGAAACTGTTGATTTTTTTAATGCTAATATTTTCACATTCATAGAGAAGGAAATGCGTGTGCTAATTGGTTAGCAAATTTTTGTTGCAATCTGCAATTTCTTATTGATTTTCCTACCCTTCTTTGTCGAGCTTCCTCAAAGGCCTTATTAGATTGGATAAGCTTTATTTCCCATGTTTTAGAACTTAATTCTTGGCTCTGGTTTTCTTTTTTTGAGTTGTTTTGGTTGTGTGATCTCAATGAGTTTTTGATCTATGAAATTTATGCTTTGTGTGTTCAATCAAGCTTATTTATTCCTTATGTTTGTGTTGTTCGGGTTGTGAATATGGTTAGCAGTGACTGAAATATATTTATTGATGACTGCATTATTTACTATTGCTCATCATATCCTCTTCATTGCTAGAGTGGGAGTGGTGGTTATCAGTTGGTTGTTTGGCATTTGGTATGGCAAGACCTTTGTTAGTTGTACCATTGGTTGACCATGTTGATAGTATGGTTTTCCATTCTTTTTTGGAACCTCCTTTCAAATTATTATGTTGTTTTCGGGTAAGTTGGGTAATTGGGGTGTTAGAATTCAACATTAAACTGGTGTTGCAACATTAATCCTTTTTTGAGTTTTTGGTATTACTCTTCTCCCATTTTGGTTTGGAGTAGGATCAAATTTGAGTGGTAGTAGAATGTTGGCTTTATGATTTTATGATACTACACTCCTAGTTTTATTATTTTTGATTGAGCTGTATCAGAGAGTCTTCCCAGGTCCATAATAAGCTCCTGAGCACCCCTATAGTTCTTTGTTGTAAGGGAGAGAAAGGAGGAGAGAGAAATAATAACTCAAATCCTTCTTCTAATCCAATGGAGACCAGTCCTTGGAGCTTTCTATGACGTTGAAGTGGATATTTCAAGCTTTCCATTGAGTACAAGATCTTGGAAATTCAACCATAGGTTAGTGATTTATTCCCTCTTGAAGTTTTAAATTAGAAATTAAATTTACTTGATGATCTCAATACATGGAGTCTTCGAACTCTAGGTATTGTAAGATTTTGGTACCATGATCCTTTATTTCAAATTTCATTAAATTTGGATGGTTTGATTGAAATTTATGATCATTTAAAGTTTCAGTTCAATTTTTAACTACATATTCGAATCAATTTGAGTTGTTCAATCGATAGTGTGGATGGCCCGGATCAATGAACCATGCGCGATATCCTAAAGACTCAAATGTGTGCTATTTCATTTAGTCAATGGGCTACATAGCACAATCTCAAGAGTCCATTCTTCTCACGGTCGTTTTGATGGCTTAATCCATTTGTCTCCATGGTTAAGTGAAGATTTGGCTATTTGATGTGTATCCAAGTTATAGCATGCTGCTACTGCGTGAACTAATCATTACTAATGATTGGGTAATGAGGTGTCGGTCAAATAAACCCAATTAAATGCTTAAAACTTCCATAAATCATTGAAAATCCATATCAACTCGAAATCAAGTGATCTTAGGCTCATTGGAAATGGCTTGGATTATACTATTTTCAAAACTAATTTCAACAATTTTTGGCAATTAAATTTTTAGGTAATCGAAGATAAAGTTTTTCATATTTTCTTGATTTTCTCAAGATCCAATTATCAATTTGAGAAAATTTTTTGAAAGTTGATTCTTAAGCATGATATTCACCTCCTATGATTTTTTTGAGTCATAGTAAGCATAGGATTTTTATGATTAATTTCCAAAGTAATGTGTTCATTTTTTACCCTTACTATAAAAATTCATAACTCTTAAAGTATTTAAAATTATTTTGTGATGTTTTTGTGGTAAGTTTATATTCATGTAGGGGTTTGTTAGTTACTGATTTCACCCAAATCTAGTTAGTGTTTCTTCTAAAACAAATTATCAAAGCTATATATACATTAAGCTTTGATAATTAAATTTGAAACCTGTGTGTGTGTGTGGGGGGGGGGGGGGGGGGGGGGGGGGGGGGGGGGGGGGGGTGGTTTAAGAGCTCAAATTCAATGAATTTGAAGCACGTGTATTCATTTACACATGCTCCAAATTTCACTTAATTTGAAGGTTATTGGTCTGTCATTTTGTGAACCCAATATATATATATATATATATATATACATATAGACCAAGGATCATTAAAAAATTATACGAAATATTTTTTAAATTACATAATTACATTTAATATATTAAAATGTTTAGAATAAAAAGCTTAATATTTTTTATTTTTTTGAAGAAAATGCATAAAAATTGCATTAATAAGGAAAAGAAAACAAACTAAGAATTCACCATGCTAGATTCCTCCTTTATAATAGACATAAAAAGAGGAGGAATCTTATCAATGGTTACATCTTCCCAAACAAAAGAACTCATAATCCCATAGTTAGCACAAAGATCTGCTAACTTATTACAATTTCTATCAACTAAATTAAAAACAATATGCTGAAATTCTTCATAAGGATAACAACCATCATACCTCAATGGATCTTTATAATTTGAATTTTGCAAGTACCTTATCACATTAGCATTGTCTCCTACAATTATAATGCCTTTGTACTTGAACATCCAATCCTTGATCACCTCTTTGAATGATTGAATAGCCAACATCTCCAAAGTTGCTATATCCCAATGAACATATGGTTTACCAAATGCCAAGAGAAATCTTCCTTGATGATCACGAACCACACCACCAATTCCAGCTTTATAAGAAGGAAGAAGGGAAGCATCAACATTTACTTTAAGCCAATCGGGTGGTGGGGGATACCAATGAGAATTGAACAATCTAATCGACTGATTAGTATCCCATTTACCCAAGAAATTAATAGATCCTTGAGCCATAATAGAAGAATAGCTCAAAGCATTAGATCCAATGATAAATGAGCATATTTCTTTATCATTGTGGATCAAATTATTCCTAGATTTCCAAGTGAAGAAAACCATATTGCAATATAAATTGACCATGAAAGAGCTTTGAAAAGATAACCATTTGTTGCATTCAGATAATGAATTGAAATCAGGAATATGAAATCCCCACTTATCCATTAGAAGAAAGACTTCTTTCAGTTTTTTGCATCTAGCAGCCACATGATTTAAGTATTCAACTTCCATGCAATTTCTCGGACAAAGACTAGAATTGTGCAATCTTCTATATTCCAGAAATTTGTATGTAGGAATAGCATCATTATAAATCCTGCACAAAAAATTCTCCACCCGTGGATTCAATTTGGCCTTCTTAATCCAACTCTAGTAATTTTGAGAACCCGACAGTTTTTTAAATTTTTGTATTATCATTGCAGAAATTGATTTGCCACTCAATGGATTAATCAATTCCCTCTTGTATTCCATAAATTCATTATTAATCTTAACTTGAGAAATTAAGTTAACAAGATCATTCCCCATGTGGTTTCTAATAACATCCACATTCCATTTACCATCAATGATAAAATTTGATACAGGAAATCTGCTATCATCATTAGGAGTTACAAATGTTGGCCATTTATTTAAACTTTTATCTAAGATCCAATTGTCATTAAAGACATCAATGTCAATACCATTGACAACTTTCCATCTAATAATTTTGCTAAGAGATTTACCTCCAGCAGCAATGATTTTCCAAGAAGAAGAACTAGTTCTCCTTAAAACGGTTCCATCCAAAATATTTCCATATTTTGGGTAGAGAATTTTGTGCAGCAGTGACTCCTTGTCTTCCATGTATCTCCATGCCAATTTAGCTCTCAATGGTCCTACAAAACTTGAACAAGAGTGAAGGCCTCTTCCACCACAAGCAATAGGTGAACACATAACATTCCAATTAACATAATGGATGCCATTTCTAGTGTTGGATTTATTCCAGATAAAATTTCTGCAGATTTTGTCAACTTTATCAAGCACACTCTTTGGAACTAAAGAGTTTGTACAATGAAAAATAGTAAAATAAGAAAGAATAGTTTTAGCCAATAATATCTTTCCCGCCAAAGAAATGAGTTTTCCTCCCCAAATGTTTGTCATCTTCAAAGATTTGTCAATGATAAATTGAAAGTCTTCTTTAGCCAATCTTCTAGTAGTTAACTTTATTCCAAGATAAGTCAATTCCTTGGAAACTTTGAACCCCATGATACGGGTAATGGATTTCTTCAATCTTTTTTTAACCATTTTTCCAAAAATCATGCTAGATTTGTTGAAGTTGATACATAATCCTGTACATTCATAGAATTTTCCAAGAACAGATTTTACTTCTTTGACTACTTTCACATCTATTTCTGAAAAGATGATTATATCATCAACATATAACAAATGAGAAAGTCTAGGACTGTTGGAGCATAATTGAATTCCAATTCTATCTTTTCTTTGCTTCAAAGCCAAGGATAGAAGTTGAGCACAAAGAATAAAGAGAAAGGGAGACAAAGGACAACCTTGTCTAATGCCACTCTTCCCTTCAATCCAATTGGAAAGATTTCCATTGATCAGAATAGAAAATTTTGAGTCTTGGACACACTCTAAAATAAGATTAGAGAAATTTGAAGGAAATCCAAAAAGTTCCAGAATTTTCCTTATAGCCGGCCACCCCATTGAATCAAAGGCTTGTTCTATATCAATTTTGAAAGCCATTAAACCTTTAGTAGAATGAGAATACCTGAATTTATGCATCACCTCTTGAGCAATAAGCACTTGATCAGAAAGAGCTCTACCTCTCGAAAAAGTAGCTTGTTCTATTGAGATAAGTTTGGGAATGATAGAAGACATCTTGTTAAGTAAAACTTTTGCCACAACTTTATAAACCGAATTACATAAGCTAATCAGTCTAAAGTTAGAAGGAACTAAAGGATTAGAGACTTTAGGAATTAGTACAATGATAGTTTCCTTCCCATAAGGATCCATATTTGAAGTTACCAGAAAAGCATTTATAGAATTCCAAAAATCAATCTTAATGATATCCCAATAGGCTTTTAAAAAAGAGAAGGTAATATAATACCATCATTACCTGGGGAAATATTATTGCCACTGGATTTGATTACATCTTCAACTTCCTTGAAAGTGAAAGCTTTGTCAAGAAAAAATCTGTCTTCTTCATCAAGTGAATTCAACGGGTTGGGCCAATTGTCCAAATTGCATTCTCTACTCCTCCATTTATCTTTGAAGTAGTTGAGCAACACATTCTCTATACATTGCTGATCTTCCACAATTAAACAATCTTCATTTTTAATTTTTGCTATGAAATTAGAGTTCCTTCTAGCCGAAGCAGAAGTTTGAAAAAACTTTGAATTACGATCTCCTTCCATCATCCACTTAACTTTAGCTCTTTGTCTCCACCATGTCTCCAATCTAGCAAGAGTAGAATTGAGTTCCTCTACTTTGACTTTAAGTAACCAGCCATCATCATCCAAAAGAAAACCATCATTAGCCTCTTTTAGTTGTAAGTCTTCAATTTGTTTAAAAATATCACCTTTCAAAGTGATTAAGCATTTCATTTTAGCTTTACTCCAATAGAATAAAGCTTTTAATGACTTCCTCATCTTAGTGTTCAGAATTTGTGCAAAGTTACCCGTATAATTTTTCTTCCAAATGCCTTCGATAACTGCAGCCGAGGCCTTGTTTGAAGCCCAAATGTATTCAAATCTTAACACCTTCTTAGAAGCATGATGAATCATGAGATTAAGGAGGATTGGACAATGATCGGAAGCAATACGAGTCAAGTGCTTAACCACAAACCGATTTGAAGTGTTCAAAGCACTAGAGTTTAATAGGCATCTATCAAGCCTTTCAAGAATTCGATCAACACCATTTTGATTATTACACCAAGTGAACTTAGGCCCCACAAATCCAATTTCATTAAAAAACACCAATAAAAACACCAAGTGAACTCAAAAATTTAAAATAAAAAGCTTAATAGAGGCAAAACAAACTTCCTTAAAATTCACCAAAAATTTAAAAAAAATAATTTAAAAATAAAGGAAATCCAAAAATTAATTAGAAGAAATAATAAAAAATATATTAAAAAACACCAATAAATTTCAAACTTTGAAATCATTCATATGAATTTCTAATATTTGAGGAATATTTCAAGAGGCTTGGAGTTGATTTCTTTAGTAAAAAAAATAAGATAAACACCCTAATTAAATATTAAATAAATTTATTAAATCAACAAACTTTATAAATTAATAGTTGATTATAGAAAATTCAAAATTGAATAAGCTCAAAGGCATTTGGCTTATCTCTTGGTCTAGTATTTATAAAAATATAGAAACTCAAAAATTTAAAATAAATTAAAAAGTCATAATTTGAGTCAAACTTAATACATAAAAAGCATCAAATTGGAAAAATCTATAATGAATTATAAAAAAATTTAAATCTAGCAAACTTAATGATATTAGACTCATCTCTTGGTCAAGTATTTATGAAAAATATAAAAGCTCCAATATTCACTTTAAATAAAAAAATCAACCATTTGTTCAAACTTAAATACATAAAAATGTGATAAACTCGTAAAATCTAACTAATTATAGAAAAATCTTAATATATTAAACTCAAAGGAATTAAACTCTTAATTGAATCTAGTATTTATAAAAAATATAAAAATTTTAAAAGAAATGCAAATTAAAAAGTCAAGAAATGGATCCCATATTAAATGCATTAAAAAATTCATTTAAATATGAAAACTAAATAAATCATCAGGATTTTTGTAATTCAGCAACCTAATTAATTAAATCATATTTCTTCAAAAAAAAATTAATTAAATCATATAATAATAGTAAATAATTACCAACACTCTATCAATGAAGTGTTTTTAGGCTAAAATTCCTTGGGCTGCCGGGCTATATATCCTTAGGAGTCATTGGTTAACACGCCCATTGTGAAAATGCAACTAATAAATTAGTTAGAATGTAAGTATTAAAATTATAACTTTAATAAATTAGTAATCAACCAAATAAAATTAATAAAAAAAATAATTAATAAATTATTTAGGTATTATAACTTCTATATCCTTATGCTTGTTTTTTTTAGGAGGGCAAAGTTGTATTGGATTAAGATGCTTTAAGAAATAAAACAATTAATTAAAATGAAGGACTCTATGTTATCCATCTATCTCATTTTTGAAGGACTAATAGAATTACAAAGATGAAACTCTGACTTGCTCATCAATAGCTTCTAGCACTTAGAAGTTGTTGAGCGCTATATTCAATAAATTTTAAAATAATAATTATAATAAAAAAATCTTCTTTAAAAATAAAATTTAAAATGCCTAAATCCTTAAACACTTAATGTCAAAACATCCTTAAAGAAATTAAAAAAATTAAATTAGTTATAAATAAATTCAAACTAATAAAACCTAAGACATATCCATGTCACAGAGCCTTCTACACAGACTTAGATAGTTTGCTAATAGAATCAAATCAAGCCTAGGCTTGGATAATGATATCATTTGTTATTCTTGGAGTGACATACCTTGAGGGCACTCATGTTTGTTTGTTTACTTTTTGTACTTTCGATGTCATATTTAATTTCTATTGGTTCATACGTAATCAGAGTAAAATTTCAGAGCTACTCTTTTATATTCCTTCAATGTAGAATGTACCTAGGAAATGATGTAAATGTAAAAGTAATAATGTAAATTTTTTAGTTCTTTGTATAGCTAGATAGAATTGTACATTGTCACAAGTTTTAAAAGATTGAAAATAATTGTTCATATACATATATAGGTTCCAAAAGAAAATAGTTTTTCTTCCTTTGAAGATCATTATCTTTTTGAATATTATAGAAGATTTAGCATTCAAAAGATTAAAGACAAAAAATAAGCCTTTATATTCAAATCTACTTTATATTGGAGTATAAATCCAAGCTTGTGTTGGTGGAGCCTCGCCACCTTTTCTCTACCTCATACCTTGGGCAATACTTTGAAATTATAAATGAATAAAAATTCTTTTATTTACATTATGATTCATGCATCATTTCATAATGTGATCATAGCTAATTATAAATTCATAATTATGATGTTTTCAAATTTATAATTCCTTGATTCCTAGGATAAAGTTTATGTAGTTTTATATTCATATGGTGATAGAATATGGTTAGGATTCTTAGCTGGCAACTCACTTTAGATGAGTGTAAGCCCTCCTTGTATGCACTGCAAAGTCTCTATACATTTATGTTTTATTTTATTCTTTAAACATTCAAAAATCTAAAATCTAAATCTAAATTCCAAGTGAAACTATAGAATTTATATTCGAAATCTTGTACATTGAAATCTTATTAGACCAGCCATTTCTTTAAATTTATATGGATTTGAAAATTTTAGTCTTCGCTTTAATCAAGACTATTCTCTTAGGAGATATAATTAACTATAGGGGTTTGCCACTATAGGGAGTCATGTACAAAAATAAGCCTATCCTTAGTTTATTTTATAAGATAGGGGAAAAATTTAATGATGCAGACCTAGCTTTAAACATTGGTTTTGTTTCATAATCAAAATATAAGTGAATATAATTTTTATCCCTTCTTATCCTAAGGGGTGATTTGAATATTCTTTATATATTTGATTATAAGATAAACATATGAATTTATGTTCATGATTAAATAATAATTGAATATTCCATTAATCCTTATGTATAAATTGTATATTCCTTATAGAGTTGGATTATGAAAAATATATTTATTAATATACTTTCATAATTAAAATGATAAGTGAATATTTCTTTTTATCCTTAGGAAAGAACTAAATATTCCTTATGAAATTTTGATTATGAAAATATAGTCATTGATTTAATTCCATGATTAAAGCAATAGGTGATTATTCCTTTTATCCTTGGGGATAATTTGAATATTATCTATGATGGGTTTGATTATGAAAGGAAATTTAAGATTTCTCTTTTCAATTTGATTATGAGATATTAGTCTATCTGTCAGGATTAAATAGTATCAATCAATACAGATTTAAATAAAGAAACATAAAAACCAAATTTTAAAGTAAATCCATTATGGTATGACATGAAACTTTGTCCACATATTTTCTTAGCAATTCCAAAAGAATTCAAGAATTGTCTCCCCGCTCAAGAGAAGAGTATAATTCCAAGAAGTTGGTCCTAATTAACTAGTTACTATAATAAATCTCTAGCAATAATCTAGAAGATTTTTTTAATATGTTAATCACCATACAATACCTTCAAATGATGAAGGTCAACATAATCTTATCAAATCTTTGGGATATGGAGCATTAGCCCATCGAGGGTATAAACCCAATTTTCCTCCATCTTCATTCTAATCTAGAAATATTCTACTCTTTATTTTTATTGATATAAGCTTCAAAGTGGAGATTCATCTCCTCGTCTTAATAGAAGGAGATTGAAATCGGTAGTCAACCAGTTCTAATAACTAATAGATGTTGAGATAGTTATAACTTAATTTTTTTATTGTTGATATTCTTGCAACATGTATGTTTTTGATGATTCTAAATATTATTATTTTAATTACAATTTCTCCTAACATATTTTGGATGTAATGTTTTGTTGTTTGTGTGTACTAAAATTTCAGGAAAATCATACTCCAGATTGTTGAAGACTTCAAATCAGATTATATTAAGGTTCTTTATAAATGAAGTATGTATTTTTTATTTTATTAAGTCTGAGAGAGTGTGATTATAATTGAGTATCTATGCACACACACACACACTTTGGAAGTGTTTAAAATTTATTTTTTTTTTAATCTGATCTTACTGTACAAAGTCATTTCATACAGGATGATTTGTTCAGTTATTTTCCCCTTAGAGAAATCAAACAATTTTTTTTTTGAAAAGTGCAAATAGCATTAAATCAAATAAAAGCTAGGTACAAGTTATAAAATGATCACATTCTCCTTAATCAAACTAAACAATAAAGGAGGATTGTTACTAAAAGAGTAACTATCATAAAAGAAACTATTTTCTAATGCAAGAGTAGCACATAAATCCACTACTTTATTGCTACTTCTATTAATATGATGGAAGATTACCTTATTGAAGTCATTTAAAAAGAATAGCTCATTTCCATCCAATTGTCCAATTTCCATTTGGACTTATTCATTGAATCCCAAATGAATTTGATGATGTTAAGGTTGTCACTTTCAATGATAACCCCATTGCTATCCATCATCCAACTTTATATGCACTCCCTTGTTGCTAATACTGCCTCCAATTCCAGCTGTGCAACATCCCAGTGAGTTTTACTTTTCCCAAAGGTAAGAATTAACCTTCCTTTATGGTCCCTGAATATGTCTCCGATTCCTGCTTGGTTTGAGGCTAAGATAGAAGCATCCACATTGATTTTTATCCAATCTAGAGGTGGAGGGTGCCAAGTATCATGAGACTCCCTTAGGAGATTAGCACCCCAGTTATTTAGAATTGGATTAGATGAGATCTTGGAAGTTGACAAAACATTTGCTGCAACTATTGAAGCTGGAATTGCATATTTTCCATGCTTTATTTCTTTTATGTTTTTCCAAGATAGAAAAACTGTTGTGGAATACATCTTAGCAATACTAATTTGTTTAGAGGATAGATTTCTTAATTCAAACAAACAATTTTCCAATGAGATAAATATTGGAATAGAGAATCCCCAATCTCTAAGTTTTTGAATTACTTCCTTTAGGAATTTGCAATGAACCACAATATGAGAATAGCTTTCAATCTCATCACATCCTCTAGCACATATATCATCATTACTAAACCTCCTATATTTTAGAAGTTGATTTGTAGGGATTGAATTTTTGCTCAATCTCCACCAAAAAAGCTCTACTCTTGGATTAAGTTTAAATTTCCTAATCCATTCTTAATAACTGTAATCATCATTCTTGATGTTAGCTTCAATAAGTTTCCCATATGCTAAAGCTGCAATAGATTTTTTCGTGTGCTGAAACAGAGCTTCTCTTCTATCATTGTCACTACTGGAATCAACATAAATTTGTAATATCATCTTGACAATATCCTGATGGAAAAAAAAGCTTAAATTCATTCTCATTCCAGATACCATCAGAATTAATAAAATGATTGAGCATAACTTCTTCCAAATCCCCATAATTAGCAAATATTTGCCAAGTATTAAAACACTTGTCAAGAAACCATATATCATTCAACACGTTAATCTTCCTTCCATTGCACACTTTCCATTTGATGATTGGATTAAGATATTTTCCTCCATCTACAAGAATTTGCCATGAAGTAGAAGCATTCTTCTTGTAACTCCATTCATAATTTTATCACCATATGTAAGAAGAAGATTCCTATGCAATAAAGAGTCCGGATTATTAGTTGCATTCCAAGTTAACCATGAGTAATCAAATAAATTTCAGGCAAGAAATTTTTCTAAGTTTTGATCGTACTGTATGAAAGTTACTTCTCACAGATAATGTCTAGAGTACGAATTGGACGGGTACCTTTTCATCCCGATGAGTCCCAAAGTCTTCTAAATTGATTATACTGTATGATATCATGTTCGTACAAACGACTTCCAGAATACGAATTGGACAGGTCGCTTTTCATCCTGAAAAGTCCCAAAGTTTTCTAAACTGATTGTATTGTATGATATCCTGTTTGTACAAATAACGTCCAGAGTATACAAATGTGGGATACCTTTTCGTCCAGATGAAGTTGAAAATTTTTCTAACTATTCTTACAGTATGAACTAGATTCATACTGGATGATCATCGTGTACAAAAATACTTGGTACAGATTCACAAAAGGATTGTACGGAATAATTTTTGAACTGTTCGTATGTATGAACATACAATCGTACTGTACGATCATACACACTCAAAATGGAAAATTTTAGTTTTCTGGACAATTTTATGTCTTTCATATAAAAGGTCCTTAGAAACTAACATAAAAATGCCCTTCTTCATGATTTTTCAAGAGTAAGTGAAAGAGTGTGTTTGAGAGAGATTTCTTGCAAGAGTGTGAAGGCTTCACAAGGTTACTCAAAGGTAAGGAATTGTTTATGTTTTTGGTTACTACTCATCTTTTCCTATTTTTAGTTGCTTGAGAAAAGATCTTTGAAGTAGACGACGGTTCTCTACTTACACTTGGAGGGTTTGAAAGGATGACAGTTCTCTGCCGACACTTGGAGGGTGTGACAGGACGATCGTTCTCTGCCGACACTTGGAAGGTGTGAAAGGATGACAGTTCTTTGTCGACACTTAGAGGGTGTGAAAGGATGATGGTTCTTTGTTGACACTTGGAGGGTGTGAAAAGATGACGGTTCTCTACCGTACTGGGGATTGGTGGAAGAGAGGAATTATAAAAGCTTCTCTACCTTGTTGTTGGAGCAAAAGGAGAGTCACTTTAGTAATAGTGAAATACCTAAAGAGGAGGTCTTCTTTTTGAAGATTTACAAATTGCATTAATCAAGAAAAAAAGAAAAAAAAATACAATCAACTACGAAATAAAATCCTTACTAATCAACTAAACAAAAGTTGAAGGAAGTTCACTACACAAAAAAAGGCCCCAATAAAAATCTCCCAATATGGCATGATGTGAACAAAAATTAGCCATATTATTACTTTTCTAGAAATAAAACAAAAAATATCATTTCTAAGCAATTCTAGAAAAGTAAGATCCAAACTATGATTTTTATTCTTCGTATGAGAAGATCTCTTCATAAAATTCTAAAACAACTTTATAATATTCACATTATCTCCTTACATGATAATTCCAATGTTGGCCATCATCCAATCTCTTAATTTTTTTTTAAGTAAGAATAGATACCAATTCCAAGTAAGCAACATCCCAATGAAGTAGTTGTTTCCCATATGCGTACAAAAATATTCCTTGATAATTGCTCAATACACCAGCTATTCCCATAGTATTTTAACTCGTCAAAGCAGCATCTACATAAAGTTTGATCCAATATTTAGGTGGGGGACACCAAGGATTTGATAGCTCTTGTTGATTGATATCCCAACTCTTACCGATTGGAAACAAGTTAGAAAATGAAAATGATGATAGAATTTCAGCTGCAATAATCAAAGCCACAGGTGTAATTTTACCATTCTTAATCTGATTCATCAATTTCCAATTATGAAAAATAAGAGCAATGTAAATTCTAGAAATACCCCGGTTCAATTCTGCTCCTTCAAATTTTCACAACAATTTTGTAAATTGCAGAATTTTGGTAAATAAATCCCCCAATGCATCAACATATCCAGAACTTCAGACAACTTAGAACAGTGAAATAAAATATGCTCTGAATCTTCTATTGCATCACATCTTCTTGGATAACTAATACTTTGATGTAGTTTCCTCTTATTCAACCACAAATTAGTAGGCAAAGCATTTTTGATTAGTCTCCACCAGACTAAATATTCCCTATTATGAATTTTCAATTTCCTCATCCATTTCACTGTTGATATTATCTACCTCATTACCTATTTAAGAGATTTTTATGATAACAAATATATGCTTGGATGCTCTAATTTGTGTGCTAAGTACTTCAGGTGTAATGATGTGCATTGTAATTGTTTATGGGATTTACATTGCACAACTCAAGATCAATCAAATGTTGAGATTAAGATGGACCAAGATGTATAATTTGAAGCCTTTTACATTATTGTAGGAGTTTGTTAATGGTCCACCAATATTACTTGCATATTTTGATTTGCTCACAATCTAAATATCTTTTGATTATATATTAATCTTGATATAAAAATCTATAAATAAATAAATTTTATAATCAACAATGATTGATTAATTATTATCAAATATAGAAAGTTATATAATTAGGGAATTAAAGATAATAAGTTTATATGATAAAACTTTTATTATGTAGTTATTTTAAACTGACTTATTTCATATATATTAATTAAATTATGATTAATTTTATATATATTACATAATATTATTATATTAATATTCAATATATAATTAATTATTTAAAATTATGCATGAGTTTTGTATTGTACTAAATATGATCATATGATGTCCGAAACATGGTCAAATTTTTATTGCATTCGATTGTTTGGATTCTGTAGATGTAAATTGATATATTATATGACTAATTTGTATTTCATTCGAATTTATAATGAATTTCCAAACATTATCTGATTTAAATAAAAGCTGCTACTTGCCGTTTTAGCCCTATTTTGGATGCATATGATGACTTTTTGACCTTCCCATGTGGCTAGCCGTTTTCTACCCGTTTGAATCTCATATATAATTAATATAAATGAATTCTTAATGGAATATAATATTATTAGTTGATAGAAAACATATTAGAATAATATTTTTATTCAAATATGCCTTTACTTACCCTTTCCCTTTAAATACTCTCATCTTCTTCATGAAAGGGCTGCTCAAACAAGAAAATCTCCAGCAATTTTCTCATTCTTCCTTTCCTCTTTACATGCTAAATCTTGAGAGGAGAAGCCTTGATTTTATTCCAAGAGCTCTTTTCATTTGTGAGATCGAAATCATTGTTGGAAAGCATCAACACACAAAACTGAGGAATCTCTATTGAGTTCTTGAGTTTGCTTTCTATCTCTAAATCTTTACTTGCTGTTCTTTTAGCTTTCACCATATATTTCTTTCTTGAAAATATTTTTTTTATGGTGAAATATTTATTGGAAATTTTATTTAAAAGTTTTTTTTTTCACTTGTTTCAAATCCATAAAGTTTAGCAAAGGAAATATTTTACTTCTTTAAGGTGACATAGATTTACATCTATTATCAAATTCATTTTACTTTATTGGAAAAGTTAAAGTTTAAATCAGTTATATTATATTTTTATTTAAAATATTATTCTTATTTTAAACAAAATATAAATCTATCTTAAAGTTAGCAAGTTTAATATTCCATTTGCAAGTAGTGAGGTGATTAAAGTTAATTTGTAAGATCATCTCAAATATTGTGGATATTTTACTGCAAGATTATTTGAGCTTGTTTTAGTTACATCAAATTGTATTTTCATTTTTCTTATCTAAGTCATTTGGCTTAAAGAAGTTTTAATTGTAATTAGATTGGGTTGTACTCGCCCGTATAGGAGAGTACTTAGGTTGTAAAGAACTTCTTTGGTTTAAAGAAGTGAGGTTTGCAAAGCAAACCTGGGATTAGTGAATTCTAGCCCGAGAGTAGGATAGCGTGGACGTAGGTTGGATTGGAATCTGGGCCGAACCACGTAAAAATATTGTGCCTCTTATTTTTAGTTCTTGCATTTATTTTTCTTTGTCATTTTCATTTTGTGACTACTTACTCTTTTAATAATTGCTTTAAAATCATTTTAAATTTTTTTTTTAATTAAATTTTTAAGAACCCCAATTCACCCCCCCCCCCCCTCTTGGGGTGCCATAGTCATCCAACAATTGGTATCAAAGCCTTGGCTCTTTTTATTTTGGCTTAACATACTAGAGTAGATCCACTTATAAACTATGGCACAAGGTTTTCCTAAGGGTTCACTTCCCGAAGGACAATCTACTCATCATCCTCCATTATTAGATAATGTTCCTTTTGATTATTGGAAAAATAGAATTAGTACATTTTTAAGAGGGCAAGACTCTCGTATGTGGCACATGCTTACACACCAATATCATAAACCCACTAAAGAAATTAATGGTATTAAAATTGAAAAACCTTTTGATGAATGGACTGAATTAGAGAGGGAATTAGATGAATTAAATGCTAGGGCATGTAATACTTTGCATTGTGCACTTCTTCCAGATGATTATATGAAAATTTCTATGTTAAATTCAGCAAAAGAAATTTGGGACAAATTAGTTATAACTTATGAAGGTACTAATGAGGTTAGAGATGCTCACATAAATAGACTTGTTCATGAATATGAATTATTTCGTATGTCTCCTTCTGAATCTATTTCTGATATGTATACAAGGTTTATGAAAATAATAAATACGCTACATTCTCTTGGAAGAATATATAAGAATCAAGACCTAGGCTTCGTTTGGGACAGCTTTTTTATTGTTTTCTAAAATAGAGTTTTAGTACAAAAATAAAAAAATTTGTACTAAAACTCCGTTTTAGAAAGCAATAAAAAAACCGTCCCAAACGAAGCCTTAGTCTATAAGATTCTTAGATGCCTTCCTAAAGAATGGGATGCTAAAGTAACTGCAATTAGTGAGGCTAAAGATTTATCTACTTATCCACTTGATCAGCTTTTGGGTTCTTTGATAGCACATGAACAGGTTATAGCTCAAAGGGATAAATTGGATGGATCTTCAAAGAAAGAGAAAGAGAAAGGTAAAACTATTGCCTTGCAAGTTGATAATAATGATAAACCTAGTTCATCAAGCTCTAGTGAAGATAGTGATGAGGTGGCCATGCTTTCAAGAAGACTTGGAAGCTTACTAAGGAAGAAAAATCAAAGGTATAAGAAATCCAAAAATTATAAATTTCAAACTAAAAAATTTCCTGCAGGAGAAGGGATTATTTGTTACCATTGTAAGAAGCCTGGACACATAAGAGGAGATTGTCCAGATCTTATTGATTCAAAGAAGAAAGAGATTGAGGTAGAGAGAAAGAGTGACAAGAAAGAAAAGAAGTATTTCAAGAAGAAAAAGAAGGCACTATGGGCCAACCCAGATTCAGATGAATCAAGTTCATTAGATGAAGAGGTGAACATTTGCCTTATGGCGGGAGAAGAATCAGATCATGATTCTCAAGAGGTATGTAATGATATTTCTTATAAAGAATTAGATGATGCTTTTAATGAATTAGTTATTGAATATAAAAAATTAAAAAGAAAATATAATATTTTAGAAAAAGAGCATAAAAATTTAGATATACATTTTAATGATTTAAAAAATGAATGTGATGATTTGAAAAAGAAAAATAGTTCTTTATTAGATCGTTCTTTACTTGTTTGTAAACTTGAAAGAGAAAATATTCTATTAAAAGCAAGATTAGATTTATGCATGAAATCACATGTTTATTATAAAGCTCCAACAATTTCAACATCAAATAAAAATTCTTCTTATATGTCACATGGACATCATGTAAAGCCATATGCAAACACTAATATTTTGTGTAATTATTGTGGTAGAAAAGGACACATCTCATTTGATTGCTATGCTCGTAGATCACAAAATGCTAAACAATCATCTTTTGTATGGGTTCCAAAAAATACAAGCACTTCCACTACCATACATAATAGATATCATACTACTCATTTGGAATGTGGACCCAAAAATATTTGGGTTCCAAAAGTTAACATTTGATTTTCTTTTGTAGGAATTCCTTTAAAGTAAAATAAATGAAGGCATGTGGTACTTGAACAGTGGATGTTCAAGACATATGACGGGTGATAAAGCAAAATTCTCTACATTAGAACCAAGTGATGGAGGATATGTCACATATGGAGATAATGCAAAGGGAAAGATTATTGGCATTGGATCTATATGTAAGAACTCTATTACTTTAGAAAAAGTCTTATTTGTTTCTAGTTTAAAACATAATTTAATATCAATTAGTCAATTATGTGATAAAGGTTTAAATATTTCCTTTTATGCTTCACATTGCATTATTCGAAATAATGAATCTATTTTGCTTATAGGAAATAGATATAAAAATATTTATTTAATTGATTTAGAGAATAAAAATGATGTTAATTTGAATTTACTTTGCATGAAATCTACAAATGATGATGCTTGGTTATGGCATAGAAGGCTATGTCATGCCAATATCTATACTTTAAATAAAATTTCTAAGCTTGATTTAGTAGTTGGTTTACCAAAAATTAGTTTTCATTTTGATTCTATATGTGATGTATGCATTCATGGTAAACATATGAAAAGTTCATTCAAGAGTAAAAATATAGTTTCTACAAATAGACCTTTAGAATTATTACACATGGACTTATTTGGGCCTATTAACACAACTAGTTTAGGTGGTAAAAACTATGGATTTGTTATTGTAGATGATTATTCAAGATATACTTGGATATTATTCTTAGCTAATAAAAATAATGCATTTAATTATTTTAGAAAATTTGCTAAATATATTCAAAGAGATCAAGGTTATTTGATTCATAGAATTCAAACGGATTATGGAGGAGAATTTGAAAATAAATCATTTGAAAATTATTGTGATGAAAATGGAATTAGACATAATTTTTCAGCTCCTAGGACTCCTCAACAAAATGGTGTTGTTGAAAGAAAGAATCGCACTTTGGTAGAATTAGCAAGATCAATGTTAGATGAATATAAACTTCCAAAGTATTTTTTGGCAGAAGCAATAAACACCGCATGTTATGTTACAAATAGAGTTTATTTAAGACCAATTCTTAAAAAGACCCCTTATGAAATATTTTTTGGAAAGAAACCTAAGATTAGTCATTTACATGTTTTTGGATGTAAGTGTTTTATTTTAAATAATGATAAGGATCCTTTAGGTAAATTTGATAGTAAGTCTGATGATGGTATATTCTTAGGATATTCAATTTTTGAAAAATCTTTTTGAGTTTTTAATAAGAGAAAATTAATTGTTGAAGAATCTGTTCATGTAATTTTTGATGAAAATCCTATAGATTTAATAAGAAATGATTTGAATGATGATGATATTGAAAATATAAAGAAAATAAATTTGGAAGAAAAAGAGGGTGATTCATTACCTAAAGAATGGAGATATAATAGAAATCATCCAAAAGAGTTAATAATTGGTGATCTTTCCCAAGGTGTTAAGACTAGGAGAAACCTTAGCGATGAGGTAGAACATTCTGCATTTCTATCGGAAATTGAACCTAAAAATATAGATGAAGCTTTACAAGATAATTTTTGGATAATTGCTATGGAAGAGGAACTTAACCAATTTATAAGAAATGATGTTTGGGAGTTAGTCACAAGACCTCATGATCAAAATATAATTGGAACTAAATGGGTTTATAAAAATAAGCTAGATGACTCAGGAAGTATTATTAGAAATAAAGCTAGATTAGTTGCACAAGGGTACACAGAAATAGAAGGAATAGACTTTGAAGAATCTTTTGCACCCGTAGCAAAACTAGAAGCTATTAGATTACTCCTTGCCTTCACTTGTTTTAAGGACTTCAAACTTTTTCAAATGGATGTCAAAAGCGTATTTTTGAATGGATATATTGATCAAGATGCTTTTGTAGAACAACCACCAGATTTTGAAAGTATTAATTTTCCTAATCATGTATATAAATTAAAGAAAGCATTATATGGTTTAAAGCAGGCTCCACGTGCTTGGTATGATAGGTTAAGTAACTTTTTAATTGAAAATAGTTTTAGAAAAGGTAAGGTAGATACAACTCTTTTTATCAAAAATATTGTAGATGATTTGATTATTATACAGATTTATGTTGATGATATATTATTTGGAAGTACAAATGAAAGTTTATGTCATGAGTTTTCCTCATTAATGTCAAAAGAATTTGAAATGAGTATGATGGGAGAACTCACCTTTTTCTTAGGACTTCAAGTAAAACAATTAGAGTCTGGCACATTCATATGTCAAACCAAATATATAAATGAATTATTAGAAAGGTTTGATATGAAGAGATTCAAATTGAGTAAAACTCCTATAAGCCCATCAACTAGACTTGGTTTAGATGAATCAGGAAAACCAATAGATCAAAAACTTTATAGGAGTATGATAGGTTCACTTTTGTATCTTACTGATATTATGTTTGTCGTATGTTTATGTGTAAGATTTCAAGCTAATCCTAAGGAATCACACTTAATAGCAGTTAAGAGAATATTTCGCTATTTGATTGGAACTCATAAGTTAGGCTTATGGTATCCCAAAAATTTATTATCATGTCATTTAGCTGCATATTCTGATGCAGATTATGCTGGTTGTAAGGTTGATAGAAAAAGCACATCTGGAACTTGTCAATTTTTCGGATCATCACTTATTTCTTGGTCTTCTAGAAAACAAAATTCAATTGCTTTATCCACTGCTGAAGCAGAGTACATAGCCGCAGGTAGTTGTGTTGCTCAATTTTTATGGCTAAAGCAACAAATAGAGGATTTTGGAATTAAGCTTAGAAATATCCCAATTAAATGTGATAATACAAGTGCTATAAGTTTAACAAAAAATCCTATACAACATTCACGAACTAAACACATAGAGATTAGACACCATTTTATTAGAGATTATGTTAATAAAGGTGATGTGAATATAGATTTTGTAAACACAGATTCTCAAATAGCTGATATCTTTACAAAACCTTTAGCTGAAGAGAGATTTTGCATGTTAAGACGTATGCTTGGAATGTTAGATCCTAACATTTAAATTTCTTTTATATGTTTATTTATTCTTTTTGATGTTTTCAAAGGGGGAGAAGAACTATATATGTTGGTCATAATTCATTTTACATGCATATATTTAGGGGGAGAATTACTTGTTTATATTTTTCTAATGCTCAAAAGTTATGATAAAAGGTTAATTTGCACCTTTGTTATAACTATACCCAACATAAATTTGTCATCATCAAAAAGGGGGAGATTGTTGATATTATCTACCTCATTACCTATTTAAGAGATTTTGATGATAACAAATATATGCTTGGATGCTCTAATTTGTGTGCTAAGTATTTCAGGTGTAATGATGTGCATTGTAATTGCTTATGGGATTTACATTGCACAACTCAAGATCAATCAAATGTTGAGATTAAGATGGTCCAAGATGCATAATTTGAAGCCTTTTACATTATCGTAGGATTTTGTTAATGGTCCACCAATATTACTTGCATATTTTGATTTGCTCACAATCTAAATATCTTTTGATTATATATTAATCTTGATATAAAAATCTATAAATAAATAAATTTTATAATCAACATTGATTGATTAATTATTATCAAATATAGAAAGTTATATAATTAGGGAATTAAAGATAATAAGTTTATATGATAAAACTTTTATTATGTAGTTATTTTAAACTGACTTATTTCATATATATTAATGAATTTATGATTAATTTTTTATATATTACATAATATTATTATATTAATATTCAATATATACTTAAATATTTAAAATTATGCATGAGTTTTTTATTGTACTAAATATGATCATATGATGTCCGAAACGTGGTCACATTTTTGTTGCATTAGATTGTTTGGATTATGTAGATGTAAATTGATATATTATATGACTAATTTAGATTTCATTCGAATTTATAATGAATTTCCAAACATATCTGATTTAAATAAAAGCTGCTGCTAGCCATTTTAGCCCTATTTTGGATGCATATGATGACTTTTTGACCTTCCCATGTGGCTAGCTATTTTCTACCCGTTTGAATCTCATATATAATTAATATAAATGAATTCTTAATGGAATATAATATTATTAGTTGAAAGAAAATATATTAGAATAATATTTTTATTCAAATATGCCTTTACTTACCCTTTCCCTTTAAATACTCTCATCTTCTTCATGAAAGGGCTGCTCAAACAAGAAAATCTCCAGCAATTTTCTCATTCTTCCTTTCCTCTTTACATGCTAAATCTTGAGAAGAGAAGCCTTGATTTTATTCCAAGAGCTCTTTTCATTTGTGAGATCGAAATCATTGTTGGAAAGCATCAACACACAAAACCAAGGAATCTCTATTGAGTTCTTGAGTTTGCTTTCCATCTCTAAATCTTTACATTCTATTCTTTTAGCTTTCACCATATATTTCTTTCTTGAAAATATTTTTTTTATGGTGAAATATTTATTGGAAATTTTATTTAAAAGTTTTTTTTTTCACTTGTTTCAAATCCATAAAGTTTAGCAAAGGAAATATTTTACTTCTTTAAGGTGGCATAGATTTACATCTATTATCAAATTAATTTTACTTTACTGGAAAAGTTAAAGTTTAAATCAGCTATATTATATTTTTATTTAAAATATTATTCTTATTTTAAACAAAATATAAATCTATCTTAAAGTGAGAAAGTTTAATATTCCATTTGCAAGTAGTGAGGTGATTAAAGTTAATTTGTAAGATCATCTCAAATATTGTGGATATTTTATTGCAAGATTATTTGAGCTTGTTTTAGTTACATCAAATTGTATTTTCATTTTCTTTATCTAAGTCATTTGGCTTAGAGAAGTTTTAATTGTAATTAGATTGGGTTGTACTCGCCCATATAGGAGAGTACTTAGGTTGTAAAGAACTTCTTTGGATTAAAGAAGTGAGGTTTGCAAAGCAAACCTGGGATTAGTGAATTCTAGCCCGAGAGTAGGCTAGCGTGGACGTAGGTCGGATTGGAATCCGGGCCGAACTACGTAAAAATATTGTGCCTCTTATTTTTAGTTCTTGCATTTATTTTTCTTTGTCATTTTCATTTTTTGTGACTACTTACTCTTTTAATAATTACTTTAAAATCATTTTAATTTTCTTCTTTTAATTAAATTTTTAAGAACCCCAATTCACCCCCCCCCCCCCCCCTCTTGGGGTGCCATAGTCATCCAACATTCACATCAAGTAAATTATTTTTCTAATGAGGAGAACTATTTTTGTAAGCCAAAGCTGTAATAGATCTTCCAGACTTTGTGCTGATTAATTCCAACTCATCTTCTTCTTTTTCAATGAAAGTAGTAGTCTTCAATATAAGACTAATCATATCTTAAGAAAAGTAAGGTTTTAAATCCATCACATCCCAATTTTTATTACCATCTAGAAGCATGGAAACCATTTGTCTTGAAGATCAATAAAGTTACAAGTACCCGGCCACTTCTCATGACATTTGTTCAATAACCATATGTCCTTTACAGCATCAATATGAGTACCTAAAGACACATTCCACCTTACTATCGATTTTTAAAAAAGAAGCTCCATCTTTGATGATTCTTGAAGAAGGGGAAGCATTTCTCTTCAAATCTTCATCCCAAGCTCCTGCTCCATATTGAGACTTTAAAACTCTACTAAAAAGTGAGTCTCCATTTTGTACGAATTTCTATGCAATACGATCTCTTAAAGGACCCCGTCTTTCTATAGCACCTTGAACACCAAAACCTCCAATATTCATTGGAGAACATAGAGTCTTCCATGAGATATAATGCATTCCTTCTCTACTATGCTCCTTATGCCATAGAAAATTTCTACAAACTTTGTCAATTTCATTTAAAATGCTTTTAGGAATTAATGAATGAGACATAAAAAAAGTTAGGATGGAAGAAAAGAAGATTTAATGAGCAATATTCTTCCTGGTAGAGGCAAAGAACATGAGCCCCATGTGTTTAACCTCACCATTGCTTTATCCAAAATATTTTGAAAATTGGCAACCTTCATTCTTCTTAAACCCATTTTGACACCTAAATATGTCATTTCATCAACTTGAGGAAATCCCAAAATTTTATTCAATCTTCTTCTCCTCTTCTTTGATACTACTTTCCCAAAGAGAATCATTAATTTCTTAAAATTAATATGCTGTCCCATCCAGGTACAATAATCAGATACAATCTGATTTAGTTTTCTAGCATTACTTCTTGATGCCTCAACAAACAATAAGATATCATCAACATATTGAATATGAGAAAGTTTATTAGCATTTTAAGATACTTTGATTCATAACCAATCACCATTATCTCTAAAAGCCTTCGAAAGGAGTTCTAAGCAAAGGATAAACAAGCAAGGTCCCGCCTTGCCTAAAACTGCAATCAGCAACCATCCATTTTCCAATATTTCCATTAATTTTAATAGAAAATTTTGGATAAGTAATACATTGCAAAATAAGATTTATAATCTTATTTGGGAACCCCATTAACTTCAATATTTGATCCAATGTCTCCCAACACATGCTATCGCAGGCTTGTTCTATATCTAGTTTCAAAAGCATTAAACCCGGCTTAGTAATAGAAATTCTCATTTTGTTGATCACTACTTTAGCCAAAGATAATTTTCTAAAATATCTCTACCCAGAATATAAGCACCTTGAAATTCAAAAAAAAATACAAGGGAGACAAGGATTGAGTTTAGACAAAATCATACCAGTCACCATTTTGTATATCGATTGACATAAGCTTATTGGATGGAATTTTGAAACTTCAGATGCATTTGGAATTTTAGGAATGAGAACAATCATTATTTCCTTCCAACTATCTGGCATTATACCAGTAGAAAAGAAATCTTCTACTGCATTCCAAGTCTCTTCCTTCACAATACTCCAAAAAGATTTAAAGACACATTTGCTCCATCTGTTCGAGGTGACTTGTTATTACTCATCTTCATAACAATTTGAAATAGGTCATTAGTAAAATTAGAATTGACTAGAGCTTTCATTTCCTCACTCAGCTGGTCTTCAACATCAAATTTTGGTCAATTTGATAATACACAATGTCTTATCTTCCATTTCTTCATATAAAAATCCTCAAAAATTAATTACAGTTTTTCTGGGTCCATTTCTATCAAACCATTAAGGAGAGAAATTTCCTCATTCCAGATGAACGAGATGAATCGTCTGGACGATCAGTGTAACTCAAGTTTCCAGAGAACTTCATCCAGGGATGAATGGGATGAATTGTCTAGACGATCAGTGTAACTCAAGTGTCCAGAGAACTTCATCTAGATATGAATGGTACATTTCTTCTGGACTAACAGTTCAAAGTGAGAATCCAGAAAACATCATCCAGGGATGAATATGGAAATTCATCTAGACGATCAGCACTTAAAAAAATTTTCTCATTTCCTGTTCGTTCCATTGCTCTTTTGAGGGGATAACTGACCTGATCGTCCCGTAGAAACTTGGTTCATCCCGTACGATCAGTATGATTTTTTTAAAGATCTCCCCAAGTGTGTGTGTGCTAAGCTACTCAATTATAATCATACTCTCTCAAACTTAATACAA
Organism: Dendrobium nobile; assembly: GCA_022539455.1. NCBI lineage: Eukaryota > Viridiplantae > Streptophyta > Magnoliopsida > Asparagales > Orchidaceae > Dendrobium > Dendrobium nobile. Next base: position 20,338,229 of record CM039724.1, on the reverse strand, counting down.
TGAAAAATACAAACTTCGATTTATAAACTATCTCATACTGAATTTGATTTGAAGTCTTCTTTAGTATGGAGTTTGATTTTCTTGAAATGTTAGTCCACACAAGAGCAAAAATAATTCTTCCAAAAAGTGTTAGGAGAATATAATACTTAAAATAATAATATTTGGAATCATCAAATTTATATAAGTTGTAAGAATGTAAAACATGCAAATAGCAACTCTTAATAATCTCTCCCTTTTTTATGATGGCAAAACAATTATTGTTTGTACATTTTTCAAATTCTAAGAATCTCCTAAACTCCCCCTGAATTAATAAACATGTGAAAATAATGAGGCATTGCACGACGATTTTATCTCTTTTTTTTGTTTTAAAAAATAAACAGATACGATCCGAAAATAAATGAAAACAAACAGATACGATATGAAACAAAAATATGAATAATATTTTCTCGCCCTCTTTGACAACAGCAAAAAGAGAAGAAGAAAAGGAACAAAAACAGAAATGTAAGCAGTCATATGATAATCCTTTTATAAATGATCCTTAAAAATGATTGAAATAGATTTGCATATAAAATCAAATCATTAGGCAAATAAAATTATTCATAGGATTTAAGCAGAGATATTTCATTGATAATAAAGAGGATTTATAAAAAATATGAATCAATTTAGACATTGAGATAAAGAATATCATTGCAAAAAGGATGAATATAAAATTTATATAATTCAAATTTCAATACGAAATGAAATCGTGCAGAAGATTAATTTGAATTAAAAGGTTGAAAGATTAAGGAAAGAATCTGAACAAAATACAACTTGTGGCGCTTTGCACATCTTTTCAATATTTGTGGCACTTTTTGTGCATCTTTTTACAGGTGGGCTAAATTTGTGCCTCTTTTTCAATTTGCGAACTTTTGCGCATTCTTTTGATTTTTGTACATTTATACATTTTCAAGTGTATTCTCAATCTTTTCAAAATAAAAAATCTAAAATTTCAAATTTCTCTAATTACAATAATATTTATATTGATAATAGAAATACAAAATAAGAAAACATCACAATTTGCAATAATAATATGAAAATTTAAATTAGTCTAACAAGAGATATGAGATTGACATTCTTATTTACATCAAGTTAAAAGCACAACTTAAATTTAGAAAAATTAAATTTTCTAAGAAATTTAATTTTGTATTGCACCTCAAGGTATAGCACTTGTAAGATAAAATATTTTAGGGATTTTCATATAGGCTAATACACATTTCAAAATAAGATTAAAATCAAGACAAGATAACTTATATTGATATCTTGATGAAGATATTACAATAAGCATAAATAATATCAATAGTTTATAATTTGAACTTAAAACATAAAACATAAATGCTAACACATCAAATGCAACTTAACACAAAACTAAAACACATCACACTAAAACACATCACATTACAATCAATCACATCACAAGTACATGAATCGCTCTAAGGGGCCATGATCTGGAGGAGGTCGAGCATTGAAGAAATTAAAATAACAGCTCGTCATAAGCATATTGGAACTTATACCATCTATCTTCTCACGATTTAATCCCATGTCCTGATTGTACTGAGCATCCTGCTGTTGTAAGTGAGTTTCAATTTGATCAAATTATTGATCAAAATGAGTCTCTAAATGATCAAATCTGTGAACCAAATCTTGATAATTTGGTTCACCAGCTGGTGCAGGTGTAGGTGCAGGTTCCTCCTCTGAGTCACTAATAACATATGTTTCTTTATGGAAGATTGCTCTAAAAGATCCATCGTTGTAGTAGAGAGGTTCTACAAAATCTTGAATTAGATGAACTAGATCATACTTCTTCTCTAAAATGTAAGTTACAAGATGTCCTGATGCAATATTTTTCTTTCTCATGTGGGAGACATGACCAATCTCAGAAAGTCCATAAAGGTAGTCAATGATTAATTGGGCTTCATCTATAGGTTAGCTAGTCAGAATCAGATAGGTCACTGTAGAAATAAGAGGAGTAATTTACTCGATCACCAGCTTTAGGTATAATAGAAGTACGAAGAACATGTTGGATGATTCGGGCCTTTTTACTAAGAGTTGATACTTTGGATATATGAGTTACTCTACCATGTCCTCTAATAACATTATTTATTTCAAACTAGTCAAAATTAGAAGAATTGGTCAAGGTATGGGCTCTAATCCCTTCAGTCCTTAAGTTCAGAAAAATTCCTTAGTCTGCCTTAGTGATCTATACTTTCTTCTTAAAAACAAATGACCTAATCACAGAATGGTCAGAGTTAAATAACATGTTTGCAAGAAAGTAGTGAAAAGCCTCCTTATTGTAGAAATGGACTAGAGTGAGAATGAGGCCAAATTGGGTGGCAGCAAACAGATTCATTACCTGAAAATTCAGTTGTTCTTGAAGAAGAACTCTAGATGGAGTGATTTTGGCAGAAGCAAATCTAGGAAATGACTCTTCATTAGCCTTGGACAAAAAGTTTTCAGTAGAATTTTTGGGTGGTCCCTTAGCCAATACCTTTTATCTTTTGCTAGAGCTAGCCATAGAGAAGATCTAGGGGTATAGGGGTTTGAAAGGGATGTTTAAAGTGATGACATTTGAGTTTAAAGCCCTTTAATTTAATGAAAAAATGAGTTTTAGTACAGATAAAATTAAATTCATCCCGTACGAATTTCATTTCATCCCGTACGAATAAAATTTTGTATGGACGAACGAAGGAGTCCAAAAATGAAATGGCTTTTCTTAATCACACAAGTTACGATGCATCCTTCATACAGACTTTTGACCAAACGATTATACAGATAAACAGGTGTTCGTCCTGGATGATCAGACATTTAAGATCATTCTTATGGCCGTTTAAACCGTCTCCCACATTGAATTGCCAAGCATTCGTCTATACGAACCAGGTTCGTACATACGATCATGCATAATGAAGCTGACCTTACCCATTTAATTGTCTACATTCGTACATACAATTGAACAGATCGTACGGACGATCATGACGATCGTACAGACGAATAGAAAAATGAAAACTAAAAAACTTTATGCAAACCGTTCCAATCCAATAGTTAATACACTATACAATTCGTCCCGTATGAAATGAATTTCGTCCCGGATGATTTTCACTTAATTTTTCAAGCATGCATTCAAAAATCTAGATGTGAGAATTTTTTCAAAACTAAAATACAAACACAATAAAAAACTATAGAAAATATAGAAAATCACAAAATAAATAAAATAATAATAAAAAAATACATAAAAATATTAACAAGAAAAATACACATCAATATTGCAGAATCACTTTAATTAAGCATTCAAATCGATAACACCAAGCCTTGTTCTTAATGTACTGAAAATATCAAAGCCTAGTGGTTTTGTAAAAATGTCTACAAGTTGATTTTCTGTAGAAACATGAATGAGTTCAATTTCTCCTTTAGATACATGATCCCTTATGAAATAATGCCTGATGTCTATATGTTTGGTTCTTGAATGCTGAATAGGATTTTTAGAAATGCAAATAGCACTAGTGTTATCAAAATAAATGGGAATAGTGCCTATAATTAATCCTAAATCAATCAACTATTGTTTCAACCAAAGTACTTGTGCCACACAACTTCCTAATGTAATGTATTCAGCTTCAACATTAGATATGGCTACTGAATTTTGTTTTCTACTGGACCAAGAGACTAAAGAATTTCTAATATTCCAGTAGTGCTCTTTCTATCAACCCTACAACCTGTAAACTGAATAACCAATTATTTCAAATGAAGAGCTAAACTTAGGATACTAAATTCTTAAGTTCTGAGTTCCTAATAGATATCTTAAAATTCTTTTTACTGCTGTCAAATGTGATTCTTTTGGATCTGATTGAAATCTAGCACATAAACAAACACTAAACATGATATCGGTTCAGCTAGCTGTCAACTAAAGCAAAGATCTAATTATCCCTCTAAATTTCTTTTTATGGGTCCTTATCCAACTGAATTGAGGAACTCATAGGTGTACTAACAGGTTTAGCATTGTCCATTTCATACTTTTTGAGGATGTCCTTAACATATTTTGAATAACTAAGAAATATACCCTCCTCAATTTTCTTAATGCTAAAACCTAGAAAGTAACTTAAATCTCCCATTAGACTATCTCAAATTCATTACTCATAGTGTTAGAAAAATCTTCACAAAGATTTTTATTTGAAGATCCAAAGATGATGTCATCAACATAAATTTGTATAATGAGTATATCCTTTCCAATTTTCTTCAAAAAGAGAGTTGTATCCACACTTCCTTTTTTAATTGATCTTTTAAGTAGGAAGGTGCTCAATCTCTCATACCAAGCCCTAGGTGCCTATTTCAATCTATATAATGCCTTTTTAGTTTGAAAACATGATTTGGGTGTTTAGAATTTTCAAAACCTGGAGGTTATTCTACAAAAATCCTAATTGCTTCAAGTCTAGCTACAGGGGCAAAAGTCTTCTCAAAATCAATCCCTTCAATATGATTATACCCCTTAGCTATTAATCTAGCCTTATTTCTAATGACTACTCCTAGGTCATTCATTTTATTTTTGAATACCCACTTAGTTCCAACTATATTTTGATCCTTTTGCATTGCAGTTAATTTCTAAACTTTATTTCTTGCAAATTGATTTAAGTCTTCTTGCATAGCTAAAATTCAAAATTCCTCTAAAAGTGCTTGATCAATATTTGTGGATTCTATGGTTGAAATAAAGGCTGAATGATTGACTTCTTTGTTTAGTCCACGCCTAGTCCTTACACCCTCACTAGGTTTACCTATAATCAATTCCTTTAGGTGGTTTTTAGAAAATCTCAAATTTATAGGCAAAGAGTTTTCTATCTCCAAATTTTCTTTCAAATTTTCTTCTAAATTTATTTTATCAATCTTTTGGGAGTTAAACTTAATCTCATCTTCTACAACATTTGGCTCTTCCAAAATTCCAAATTCATCAAATACAACATGTGTGGTCTCCTCAATTACCAAAGTTCTTTTATTGAATACTCTATAAGATTTTGTAACACTTGAGTATCCTATAAAAATTCCTTCATCTGATTTTGGATTAAATTTTCCTAATGTATATTTTTCATTGTTATGAATAAACATCTTACATAAAAAAATATGCAAATGTGACAAATTAGGTGTTCTTCCTTTTAGCAACTCATAGGGTGTTTTATTTAATTTTGATCTCATATTCACCCTATTCAGAACATAACATGCAGTGCTAACCACCTCAGCCCAAAAATATTTAGGAAGTGAGTATTATGCCAAGATGGCTTAGGCGACTTCTATTAATGTTCTATTTTCTTTTTGACTACCCCATTCTGCTGAGGGGTTGTAGGTGCAAAAAAATTGTGATCAATTCCTTTTTTCTTACAGAAATCCTCAAAATTTTCATTCTCAAATTCTCCTTCATGATCACTTTGAATAGTCATAATTTCACATCCTAGCTTTCTTTGAATCCAAGTCAAAAAGTTTCTAAATTTCTCAAATGATTCACTCTTATTAAATAGAAATCTAATCCATGTGACTCTAGAGTAATCATCCACAATCACAAATTCATATACCTTCCCTCCTAGACTTACAGTTCCAAATGGTCCAAAAAGATCCATATGCAAAATCTCTAATGGTTTACTAGTTCTAAGATCCTTATTAGATTGAAAAGAGGAACTTCACCTATTTTCTTAATTGACATGCATCACAAAGGTGGTCCTTAGTAAAGTCTAGTTTTGGTATACCTCTCACTAAATTCTTCTGGGTAATCCTCCTAAGGTTTTTCATGCTAGAGTGATAAAGTCTCTTATGCCAAAACCATGACTGATCAAAAATAGTTTTTAAATAAAAAGCAGTAGGAGTTTTAATGCAATTCAAGTCTAGCATATACACATTGTTTACCCTTAGACCATTCAAAATATCATTTCTATTTAGGTTTAATATGCAGCTAGTAGGAAAAAATTTTACACAGTATCATTTATCATATAGGTAACTTATACTTAACAAATTATGCTTTAAGCCTTCTACCAATAATACCTTTTCAATGAAAAAGTTTTTAAGATTTCTAATCATACCTGACCTAACCACCTTCATTATGGTGTTATATCCAATTGTAACATTACCTCCACTCCTGGCTTCCAGCGATATGAATTATGTAGTATCTCCAGTAATATGCTTTGAGCATCCGCTTTCCAAGTGTCATATGCTCTCACGAGGTCTTGTGTGAGAGCGGCCCTGCAAAATTATCAAATGTTAGACCTGGGAACCCAAACAAGTTTGGATTCTCCTTTTGGCAATTTATTAATAGATGCATGTATGATATGTCTAGGTTTATGCATCTTAGGTTTCCACATGTAGCCATCTACGTTAATAAAAAAGTAGTCTAAACTTATAATTTTGAAATAAAGCTTTGATAACACTTATTGAAACTTGATCAATATGAATTAGGTTACTAAACCTAAGCTTATATCCCAGCAGCAAACAAGAGCGAGGGAGAATTAGTAATTAAAAATTTATCCCTCTTTTTAAAAAAAAAAATTGAACCAATAATAACTTTAGTGAATTTTTGTAGAAAAGGTTTTTCAACCAAAAATTAAAAATTAAAAACAAAAACAGCGGAAAATAAAAAGACACAAGAATTATTATGGTTCGGTCAAATACGACCTACATCCACTCCCCGGAGGCATCCTCCGAGTATTGTACTAATACCACTAGTGACTCTCCTTTTGCACCCATAGCAAGGCGGAGAAGCCTTCACAAAAACTCTCTTCTACCACTACTCGGTGCAGCAGAGAACCATCTTCCTTTTATACTCTCTAAGTGTTGGCAGAGAACCATCCGTCCTTTCAGACTCTCTAAGTATGGGCAGAGTACCCTTTGTTCTTTCACACTCTCTAAGTGTAGACAGAGAACCCTTCGGCTGTTCACACTCTCCCAGTGTCGGCAGAGAACCGGATCTCCTTTACAGATCTTCTCACAAGAAATCTAAAAGGACAAGAGAAAAGAGTGAAGTAATCACAAATCATAATTGAAGATTCTTACCTTTGAGTACCAAGTGAATCCTTCACGCTCCAGTAGTAAGAATCCTCCTTCAAACACTCTCTCACACTCTCTACTTCACTCTCCCTTCAGTTAACACGAAGATCAGAAGGCAAAAAGATTTCAAGACAGTTTTAAGTGGACTTTATATAGGAAAGACATGAAAAAATGTCCAAAAACTACTGACTTTCAAGTCTGTACATAGTCGATCATCCTGGACGATCGTCAGATCGTCCCTTATGAATAATGTTAAAATAGTTGCATACGAACTCAATGTATAGGTACGAACTGACTTCATACCCCATTATCATCTCGTATGAAATAAGTTTGTCCTGGGACAAACAGTTATATTAAGGGTTCATTCTGATGAAACTGCATGACGGTCCCAAATTTTTAGGGAACAAATGACTTCATCCTGGGATGAATATGAATGTTCATCTAGAAAAATAGTTCAAGTCATGTGTCCAGAGAACTTCATTCAGAGATGATCAGGATGAATCGTCTCGATGATTAGTTTAACCCATGTGTCCAGAGGGCTTTGTCCTGGAATGAATGGGATGAATCGTCTAGACGATCAGTGTAACTCAAGTGTCCAGAGAACTTTGTCCAAGGATGAATGGGATGAATCGCCTGGACGATCAGTGTAACTAAAATGTCCAGAGAACTTCATCCAGGGACGAATGGTACATTTCATATGGACAAATAGTTTAAAGCGAGAATCTAGAGAACAACGTCCAGAGATGAATAAGGAAATTTTTTTGGATGATCAGGACTTAGAAAAATTTTCTCACTTCCTGTTCGTTTCATTGCTCTTCTGAGGGGATAACTGACCTGATCATCCCGTACGAACTTGGTTTGTCCTATACGATCAGTATGATTTTTTTAAAAATCTTCCCAAGTGTGTGTGTGCTAAGCTAATCAATTATCATTATGCTCTCTCAAACTTAATACAATGAAAAATACAAACTTTAATTTACAAACTATCTCATGCTGAATTTGATTTGAAGTCTTCTTTAGTCTGGAGTTTGATTTTCCTGAAATGTTAGTCCACACAAGAGCAAAAACAATTCTTCCAAAAAGTGTTAAGAGAATATAATACATAAAACAATAATATTTAGAATCATCAAAACTATACAAGTTGTAAGAATATAAAACATACAAATAGCAAGTCTCTTGAATGGGGCGATATAAGAGGATGTTTATGTTAAACAACCTCCAGGTTTTGAAATTTCTAAATTCCCTAATCATGTGCATAAATTGAAAAAATCATTATATGGATTAAACTAGAAACCTAGGGCTTGGAATGAGAGGTTAAGCACTTTTCTATTAAAGACATCTTTTGTAAAAGAAAGTGTGGTCACCACTCACTTTTTGAAGAAATTAGGAGACAAAATACTCATTGTTTAAATTTATGTTGATGGTATCATTTTTTGTTCTACAAATAAAAATCTTTGTGATGATTTTTCTAAAATAATGAGTAGTGAATTTGAGATGAGCTTAATGGGAGATTTAAGTTATTTTCTTAGTTTTAGCATTAAGAAAATTAAGGAGGGAACATTTCTTAGTCAGTCAAAGTATGTTAAGGACATCCTCAAAAAAGTATGAAATGGACAAAGCTAAACCAGCAAGTACACCAATGAGTTCCTTAGTTTAATTGGTTAAGGACCCAAAAGGAAAATCTACTGATCAAAAGAAATTTAGAGGAATTATTTGATATTTGCTTTATTTGATAGTTAGCAGAACATATATTATGTTTAATGTTTGTTTGTGAGCTAGATTTCAATCAGATCCAAAAGAATCATATTTGACGGCAAAAAAAGGATTTTGGGATATCTTTTGGGAACTCATAACTTAGGGATTTGGTATCCTAAGTATAGCTCCTCATTTGAAATTATTGGATATACTGATTCAAACTTTCCAGGTTATATTGTTGATCAAAAGAGTACATATAGAACTTGTTAATTTATAAGAAATTCTTTAGTTTCTTTGTCCAATAGAAAATAAAATTCTGTAGCCCTATCTACTGCTGAAGCTGAATATAATGCCTTATAGAGTTATGTGGCACAAATTCTTTGGTTGAAATAATAGTTGATTGATTTAGGATTTACAATCGGCATAATTCTAATTTATTGTGATAACACTAGTACGATTTGTATTTCAAAGAATCCTATTCAACATTCTAGAACAAAACATATAGACATAAGACATCATCTTTATAAAATCACTAGCCTTTGATACTTTTAGCACATTAAGAACAAGGTTATGGGTGATTGATCTTAATTCTTAGATAAAATCTTTTACGAACTTGATATGTTTTTATGTGTGTTTGATTTTATTTTTGTGTTGTTTTCATTTTAATAGTGAATTTTTTTATTTTTGTTTTTGTTTTTAGTTTTTTAACATAAACATTTCTAACTTGTGTAAGATTGATTGAATTTGAGAAAATTTTATTGATTTTATTTTCCCAAGTGTTTTATTCGTACTGTACAAAATTATCTTCATACCGTACGAATTCTGTAGCATGTCAATTGTTGTTTTAGAGTTGAATGTGTAAAATTTAATTTTTTAAATTGATCATATTGTACTATAATTCCATCTTCCCATACAATCTGTATATATTCATCTATACACAGGTAGATGATTATCTTGGTAAAATTATTTATTATAAATGATCATATGTATAAATACAAATTTTATCTGTACGATCCACATGTCATTTTAGGTGGGGGATGAACCTAACCATTATTAAAATGATTTTAAATAACTAATCATTCTAGACGAACACCTGCTCGTCTGTACGATCATATGGTCAAAAATTTTGTACGAAAGGATGCCTCGTAATTGTGTGTTTACGAAATGTTATTTGATTTTGAACATTTTTGTTCATCCATAAGAAATTTTTTTTGTCCTGTATGATTTTAATATCCATTTTTTTACTGTATGATGGGTCATTATTCTTTAAATAAGAGGACTATAGAATTCTTTTCCTTTCATTTTCAAACCCTTCTTGAATCCTTCTAGAGGCACCAACCTAAGAATGGCAAGTTCTAGCTAGAGCTCTAGAGTTACTAAGGGTTCATCATAGGGTGGGGACGACAACTTCTTGTCAAGACCTAATGAGGATTCTTTCTATAGGTATATAGCCTCCAAAATCACTCCTTCAAAACTACCAATTCAAGAATAAATCTACTTTTTAGTTATGCCTCTATTTTCTTCAACCCAGTTCTCCTTCATTTTGACTTTGATCTATGTTATCACAGAGAGAATTTTCACTATTTCCTCGCAAATATGAGGTTCAGTAAGGATGAGAGTAGGATAACATAATGTTACAAAAAAAAGCGGGTAGAAATCACTAAGGAAGATCTAAGAACCTTTCTTCATTTAAGGACTTGTGGGACTAGAGCACTCACCTTAACCTCTAAATCTAACTATGACTGGTCTGAGATAAATAAGACTCTTAGAGGTGTAACTCAAGTATGTCACTTAGCCAGAGTCCACACTTTGAACCAAAATGCCACGATCATCCAGCATGTCTTAAGAACTTTAATCATTCATGAAGCTGGTAATCACTTAAATTTGACCCCTCTTTTTTCACACCTTTACCAATTTGATCATGGCTGGATAAATTATTGATAAGCCCCAACTCATCATATATTACATTTATAACCTTTTAAAAATTTAACTTCCTCATCACAAGAGGAAGAAAAATATTACTCTAGGACACATAGTGACCTATATTTTGGAAAAGAAGTACAACATAATTCATCCTAAACCTCCTACAAAAAAAGCCAATATTCTTCACCGATGCCTCTTTTTGATCTCTTTTTGGGAGAAATGAGAGTTCAAGTGAGGATACTAAGGGAGAAGGGGGAGCACCCTGCACCTGCTCAAGAACCTGATCAAAACTACTTTCAAGAGATGGTCCAGCAATTTGATCGAATGAAGATTTATTTTGGTTAATATTTTGATCAAATTCAGACTCATTTAAACCAATAGGATGCACAATACCAACAAGATATGGGGTGGATCTGAGGCAAGTTTGACTGGGTGAACACGAATGTAGCTATGATGAACAGCTATTTCTCAGTCTTCAACCAACCTCCTCCTCCAAATCAGGGACCTTTAGAGTTTTAGATTTACATTTTTATAGTCTCTTTTGTCATTCCTTTCCTGATGATGTGATGATGTGATGAAATGTGTGTTTGCCTATATGAAAAGCCTCTTTTAATTGATCTAAAAAGTGTTACAAATTAACTTGCATTACAAAATTAATTTCATTATGAAATCTAATTTTTAAAAAATTTAAGTTAACTTATAACTCGATCAAGTTTAGCATATCAATCTCATGTTCTTTTTATTAAAATATAATTTGAAAATTATTATTGTAATTTTGATGTCTTATTATTATTTATTTCTTTTTTCAATATAATTATTTTTTTAATTATAGAAATTTGATTTTTAGATTAAAATGAAAATATGCACAAAATTAGCCCAAATAAAAAAAGATGCATAAAGTGTTCCACGAATATTTGAAAAGATGCACAATGTTGCAAATTGAATATGTTATTTCCTCTATAGTTTAATTTTTAATTCAAATCAATCTAATTTTCAATTATATTATTTATTGAAAATTGAAATTAACAAATCTTCATTTCATCACTTTTGCAATAATCCTCCTTATCTAACTATATAGAATGCTTCGTGATCTTAATAAATTTTTTTTATCTAAGTTGTTCTTTAATTTAAAATTTTTGAATCTTTCTTTTCATCATATGGTAATTAACTATGTTATTGCAACTATATTTAAATCTTTTTCAAGATCAATTATTATGGTTTCTCATTTGATATCTTTCATTTCAACTTTCTTATTCCCTTTTTGTTGTTATTAAAAGAGGGAGTAATATTGTTTTGTGTTTTGTATTTTGTGTTTTTGTGTTTTTGTGTTTTTGTGTTTTTGTGGTTTTGTATTTTGTGTTTGTGTTTTTTGGATTTTGTTGTTTGTGTATCTTTTATTGGATTTTGTTTTTTCTGTATGTTTTAAAAGTAAAAAAAATAATTTTGTGCTCTTCATTGAATTTCCTTATATTCACATGTTTATTCTTTAAGGGGGAGAGAAGGAGAAATTTAGAATATATATATATATATATATATATATATATATATATATATATATATATATATATATATATATATATATATATATATATATATATATATATATATATATATATATATATATATATATGTATATATATATATTAGTGGAAACACACAAAGGGCCCTGCGTGTTAATTAAAGTAAAATTATACACAGTCCTTAAGGGGATTTCAAGCTCACTATTACTCAAAGAGCTACAAAAATAAATAAAAGAAAAGCCTAGGAGCTTGAGTTCCCCACTAACAAGCAATACAAAAATCCCTAAGTACCTGTTACGGTGCTTAAGAAAAAGTACCCAAAAAGACGGAGCTAACAAAAAATAGCCAAATTGCTCCTAACAACCAATCCCTTGGCAACTTTGCAATCATCCACACAAAAGATAACCTATAAAAAAGACTGATAGGCAAGAAGAATATTGTAGTAATAAGGCCTAAACCTGATATGAGGATAGCCCAAAAAAATATACAGCCGAATTAAGGGTAACCAATCCAAGTCCAGGAAAAAACAACTACCAGAACCAATCTCCACCAAAAAAGGATACATCCCAATGCTCCCATTATATAAACCATACCAGGCAAGAAGAAATTTAGCCTAAGTTAGGACCAGAAGATACTAGAAGCATAAAAGAAACCAAATCGAGCCATTTAAGATCCCAAAAATGAACAACCACAACATGCACCGCAGCAAATGCCCAGGCACGAAGATGGAGTGGAACCACCCCAGCAACTGCTTAAACTCAACCATCCAAACCACCTGGTAATCCAATAGATAGAGACAAAACAACCAGCAAGAAAGAATAGAACCATAACGAGGCTATCAGATAGAATCGAAAAATAACTCAAAGAAGAAATATAATAAAAGGAACATAATGCAACCCAACAAAGAGGAAGAGAGTAAATACACCTGCCAAAAACCCAAGTAGCAGAAAATACCAAACCTGAGCCAAGAGGCAAATAGAATACCCCAAGGAAACTAAACAACATACAACAGAACAAGGGGACCCCACAGCCACCAGAAGGGAACAGAAACACCAAAGCTAATGCTTAACATAATATAAACCAATTTGATCCAGTTTAAGAAGGCCTTTAATATGAAAAGGCAGCTGAGAAAAAGCAAGCTTATTCAAACCATTAAAATCATAATCTAAATTGGCCAAACCTATTGCACAGACATTCCCCTCATCCAAAATGATAGAAAAGGAGCAATTCAGAGAGTTGAAGATGTCTATAATGTCCCTTCGAATGTAAAACAAAGTAGAGGAACAAGTGCTATCCTCCTTAGCATGGAGAGACTTGTAGTCAAAATAAGAACCCACTTCCAGCTCAATATTAGCAAGATAAAGGTTAGCATAGAGACTTAAACCATGAAGCACAACATAATAAATAGTAAAGTTAACATCACCATTAGCAACAGGCTCAGCAAAACCCAACATGTAGGTTCCATTATGATCTCTAATAATACCACGACAACCAACAATATTACCCAATCTAGCACTAGTGGCATTCAACTTAAAAGAATTAGCAAGAGGCTTATGCTATGTAATGCACCTCATCAACTTATTAAAATTATCCATTTCCAAATTAGTACCAAAAGTGGGGGAAGAAAATAAAAAGTTCTTGAAATTCTTAAAAGAGAGTAAATTAGCATAATGGTAGCCACTTTATCTTTAACTTTTAGGATAATTATCTTGTAATTCATAACAACACCATTGAAACGAGAATCATTTCTCTAGAACCAGAGAAACCAAAGGATAAAAGAGGGAATAATATTTCAAACATGCTCTTTAGACTTAAAAAACCAAGAAACAAACAAATAGTATATAGAAATCCTCACAGTAAAAAAGTTAAAATGGAAGATGTCTTCAAAATAAGTCCAAACCTTAACAGCAACGGGGCCAGAGATGACAACATGGTGCATATTATCAACATGGTAACAACATTTTCATTTAGAACGAAATATAAAACCTCTTTTCCTCAAATTCTCATCCGTAGGAATAAGTTTGTGAAGAATTCTCCAAATAAAGACAGAAACCTTAGAGGGGAAACTTCTATGCCAAATCATTTTAAAAAGCTTAGAAGACTCATTTTTAGCTCTAAAGGAATGCCAAGCATCCTTAACTCTAAAAATACCATCTTTAGTAAAAGTACAAAGCAACACTTCCTTAGAGGTAGTTTTTAGAGGAATCTTTAAAATAAGTTGAATAATAAAGTCAGGAAAAACAGAAGATAATTTCTCCAAATCCCAACCATTATTAGAAAAGAAGTAGTTAACCTTAAATTTAGAAATGGAAATAGAGTTCAATAAAGAATCAATCAATTGGCCTTTCAGCCACTAATCTTGCCCAAAAAAAAATTGTCATTACCAAGACCCCAAACCATGGAAGGCTCAACCTTTCATTAAACTGAGCACCGTCATTGCCAAACTTTAGAGTGGCCTTTACTAATACAACACATGATAGGATGTCTCTCCCCACAATACTTGGCCGTCGTAGAATTGGCTCAGAGACTCACATTGGCTCTAAGATTATACCAAAGTTTGAAAGAAAAAGAAGAAGCCAAATCAAGCGTAGTCTTACACCCTAAAGCCCCTTCTTGCAAAGTCCCACAATATTTACCCCAAGAAGACAAATGAATCTTAGATTTATTTCGAGAACCTTTCCAAAAAAAATTATTAAAAATTCTATCAATTCTATAACACACAATCTTAGTAAGAAAAAGTGTTTGAAAACCATATACCGAAATAGAGTAAAGAACAATTTTAATAAGAATAAGACAACCGCCAAAGCTTAAAAAGTTAGAATCCCAAGAAGATAATCTGTTCTGCACCATAGATATTAAATCATCAAAAATAGAAGACTTCTTTTTGCCCTTATAGAGAGGGATACCCAGATATTTTAAAGGCAAAACACCTTGAGAAAAACCAGTAAGATTTTTAATTTCCACAACACAATCAGAAGAAACATTCTTTGCAACAATAAAACAACACTTATGTTTATTAATAACCAAACCACTAACTCATTCAAACTGATCAAAGAAGCTCAGAATTTTAGCAATCCTATTCATAGAAGCATTCAAAAATACATTGAAATTATCAACAAAACATAAATGAGAGATTTTAATACCACCTAAGGTTCTGAAATAGAGACTAGGGCAATTATCAAAAAGATCAGCAATAGCCCTAGAAAGGTAGTCTGCATCAAAAATAAAGAGTGCAGGGGAAATGGGATCCCCTTATCTAAGCCCATAAGAAGCCATAAAGAAACCATGGCTCTTACCATTCACAATAATGGAGAAAAAAGGGCTTTTAATACAAGACTTTATGAGATTGATAAAAATATAATCAAAACCAAATAAACTCAAGATATTATAAATAAAATTCTAATTAAAATTGTCATAAGCCTTCAAAATATCTAGTTTCATGATCATATTACCACCTTTAGCCTTAACATCCAAGTCCTAATAAAATAATGCGCCAATAGAATATTGTCAGCAATGGCCTGACCTTTAACAAATCCCATTTGAAAAGGAGATATAAGTTTAGGAAATAAAATAGTTAACCAATTCTTCAAGATCTTAGAAAGTAGTTTATTAAAAATAGTACACAAACTTATAGGTCTAAAATCATTCCAGAAATTCACAACATTATTGTTAGGAATAAGAACAATAGAAGTAGAGGAAAAAAACTTTGGAATAGTACCATTAAAAAAATTAGTAACAGCAGAGAAAATATCATTATAAATAATATGCGACATTTTTTGAAAGAATTTAGTAGTGAAACCATTTAGGCCAACAACTAAATCAGCATACATACCAAATAAAGTATCTATAACCATCTCAAGAGAAGGAGACTTAGATAAGCCAATGTTATCATCTTGAGAATCAATATTAGGAATAATGGATGGGTTGGCAATAGTAGAAGGATTAAATGATTTATTAAGATGGTTTTGAAAATAATTAATAGCAAGATTAGCAATCTCATCACTTTCCTTAGAAACAGATCCATCCTTACGATAAATTTTATGAATGCAATTAATAGCACAATTCTTATTAACCAAAGCATGAAAATATTTTGTTTATTATCACCTTCCACCAAGTGCATTACAGCCGCTTTCTGCTTCCAAAAAATTTTCTTCTTGTGCTTGGAGATTACAAAGCTCCACCTTAACCTCTTTCAAAAGATAAAAATTGGACTCAGCTGGATCCAACTGATAAAGTTCCTTAGTAGAATTCACTCTATCTTCCACAAACAAAATATTAGAAAATAGATCTTTAAAAACATTTTGATTCCACCAATTCAAAACATGCTTAAGCCTTTTTAGTTTAAGCCAATGTTTATTCATACCTGAAAAAGAATCATTAGGGACAAGAGGAGCTTGCCAATTATTCTGAACCACATCAAGAAATGAAGCATGAAGCAACCACATATTTTGAAATATAAATTGGGAAGGGATACCTCTGGTTCTATTCTTAATTTTAATAAGAAGAGGAGAGTGATCCTAATGGGTGGGTCTAAGGTGGTCAACCTTAGTCAACCTAAAAGCATTAAGCCAAGCATGAATGAATAAAACTAAATCAAGCCTTTTCCATAAATGCCCACGATGCTAAGTAAAATTATTTAAAAAAAAAACTAATATAAATAACGTTTCACTCCATAATCATGTCATTCAAATCCTCCATCGACTGATATATAAGAAGAGAACCCCCTTATACGCTAAGACGGGTTCGTAATAGTGTTAAAATCACCACCAACAAGCTTAGGAAGGTTGCAAATACTATTAAATTGAATGATTTGATCCCATAAAATCCTTCTAGTATAATGAGAAGAAGTAGTATAAATAAGAGACACACAACATTGGAAATTAGAACTTTCAATATTACAATGCAAAACTTGGGTAAAGTCCCCAATGAAATCAATTCTAACATACTCTTTCTAGAAAACCCAAATTTTATTGGCAACATTGGACTTAGCATGTTTAAAACCCAAATATTTAGTAGTACCAAGTAATTTATCCACAATAATAGGAGGTTCAAGAAAAATAAGAATAGACACATTATGAATATGACATAAATTTTGAACTCTAAATTTAAAGAAAGGGCAACCAATACCCCGAGCATTTCAAATAATGGTGATAAACATAAAAACCAAATTAATGTGAAGTATGTGAGAGGGTGCTTCTAGGGGAATGTAAGATAATATTTTTTGGGTTTTTTACCTCTCTTATGACGGTCCTTGGAGAAACTCAAAATCATGATCTTCTCTAGCATAACATTTAGCCATAATATCCACTTTCGTGTCCGTAAAAGCATCATAATAATAATGGTCAGATAAAAGAAGCCTACTATCATTTAAGTTACATGAAGGCCCCTTAGAAAGAGGCAACTCACCTTCTATTTAGAAAATTCCATCCTCCAAATTAGAAATATTCCTCTTAACGCCTCCACATAATTCCTTCACACTCTCGGTTTGGTCATTTGGAGGGTTCACTTGTTGAGAGAAATCTTCCTCTGCAATAGAGGATAAATTTTTATAATGAATAAGATCATTAACCTAATCATTCATTGTCATAAATTGAAGAGGATTAGGATAATTAGTATTAACATCAGAAACAACCATTTGGGGCAAAGTTTGTTATGAATCATATGGAATAGCTGCAGGAAATGGACTAGGTTAAATCTTGGAGTTAATAGGTAACATTTGTTCCTCTCCATCAGAAAGAACATGTATGGTTTCCATTAATGGTTCAACGATTTGAGAACTAAGAAATTCACCTCCAAAAGAAGAGAGGGGGAGGGGGGCAACCTAAAAAAGATCAAGCTAAATATTACCCTCAACATTACGTTGGGTTATAACTCCATTACCTTCCACCATAGTATGATTCAAAGTAGAATTAACATGAACATTTGAATTTCCCTCTTGCACTTTAGAAGGTTTGACCGATTCTTTTTCCTTCTTAAGGTGTGGATGCAATTTAAAGCATTCACTCAAACCATACCCATGCATCTTATAGTGAGAAAAAAAATTCGAATAATTTTCAAACTCAACCTTTTGGAAAAAACTGTTCAAATCAAAACCTAGCCATATATCCGAAGAATGTTTTTAGAAATATCCAACTCAACCAAAACATGAGCCACTAATGGGCATGAAATCGAAGTAGTGGTTTATTTCGTTTGTAGAGCCCGACCAAGAATGGAAGCTAGCCCAAAAAGAACTTGAGAATTGAAAAAATGGAGCCTCAAACTATGGAAAGAAACCCAAACAGTAGCAATTGGCGATTCCTCACGTACATCAAAGTCAGGTGTCCATTTAAGGAGCCTCATTTGGCAAGCCTGAATGTAATAAGATCTCCTAAAAAAATCTGGCTATAATCCAGCTCAATTGGATTGCCATATGATGGGGGTCATGTAATCTTATATGAAAGGTACCAGAGAGTTTCAAATTCACAAAAAACTTGTTGATTACTTCAAGGTTAGGACGCCTCAAAACAAACTTACCCACAAGAGTTAGAGTAAAGGGGGAAACTAATTGAGCCACAACAAAATTATCAATCATTAATGTGGGACATCCCTTAAACAACGAGTTAACAAAATGGAGGGGGGGGAGCAGAAGGTCCAGCAAGCACATCCTTAAAACATCATGATTTTCCATTCAAAATAGAAGCCAATGGAGGGTAAGATGACGACGGGGTTGTCATCTCCCAAAACCATAGAAACTATGAATGAAATAAAATAAAAGCTCAAAAGAAACATGAGAAAACCCAAAATTATGGGATAAGAGAAAAACTGAGAGAAGAAGCCATAGACCTCGCAAGGGACAGCCCAAAATAAAACCACACGGGAAGCCGAGGAAGCGAAGCAGAAACCCAAAGCGGCAAAAAGGAATAACCAAAAACTAGAGAGAAAAAGAACACAAAATCTAACGAGGAAGACACCAAACGATCGCACGAAGAAGAACCCTAGAAACACCTCAGAATCTCCTCAAAAGCCAAAGCCAAAGAGATGTTGAAAGAAGATGTATTACTAACTATTTAATTTGAAATTTAGGGTATATATGTTAACCGAAACAATAATTATTTTTCCAACATAAAAAAGGTGGAGATTGTTGAGATAGTTGTAACTTAGTTTTTTTATTGTTAATATTCTTACAACATGTATGTTTTTGATGATTCCAAATATTAATATTTTAATTACAATTTCTCCTAACATATTTTGGATGTATTATTTTGTTATTTGTGTGTACTAATATTTCAGGGAAATCATACTCCAGATTTTTGAAGACTTCAAATTAGATTAGGTTAGGGTTCATTGTAAATGAAGTATGTATTTTTCATTTTATTGAGTCTGAGAGAGTGTGATTGTAATTGACTAACTGTGTACACATACACTCGGGGAGTGTTTAAATTTTAGATTTATTGTAATTGATTGTATGGTATGAAGTTATTTTGTATGGATTATTTTTTCAGTTATTTTCTTCTTAGAGTAGTTAAACTACTGCAAGCAAAAAAAAAATTTAAGTACTGATCGTACAGTATGAAGGTTACTTAATACAGATCATTTCCAAAGTATAAATTGGACGGGTACCTTTTCATCTTGATGAATCCCAAAGTATTTTGAATTGATCGTATTATACGATATCATGTTTGTATAGATGACGTCAAGAGAATAAATTGGATGGGTCCCATTTCATATCGATGAATCCCAAAGTTTTATGAGCTGGACATTTTGTATGATATCATGTTTGTACACACAATATCTAGAGTATAAAAATGTTGGGTACCTTTTCATCCCGATGAAGTTAAAAAAATTTCTAACTGTTCGTACAGTACAAATTCAATTTGTACTGGACGATCATTGTGTATGAAAATATTTCATACATATTCACAAAAGGTTCGCACGCAATAACTTTTTAATTGTTTGTATGTATGAACATACAATCGTAATGTATGATTGTACATGCTCAAAATGGAAAATTTTAATTTTTTGGATGATTTTTGTGTCTTTTAAATAAAAGGTCCTTAGAAACTGATGTAAAAAATTTCTTCTTCATGTTTTTTAATGGCAAGTGACAAAGTGTTTTTGGGAGAGTGTTTGAGAGAGATTTCTTACAAGAGGTGGGTGAATGGTTCACAAGGTTACTCAAAGGTAAAGATCTCTTTTTATTTTTGTTACTACTCATCTTTTCTTCTTTCTAGTTACTCAAGAGAAGATCTTTGAAGTAGATGATAGTTCTCTGCCAACACTTGGAGGGTGTGAAAGGATGATAGTTCTCCATGTTGCAGATCTGATTTTATGGATTAGATTTTGATGATAATAAACACTCAAGATTTTCTACGACTGCTTTTCCTACTAACTTTTCAGGTCCATAATGAAAGTTCGTTAGGGATGTTAAGCCCTTAAGAACTAGCCCGAGGCTAACTAAGAAGGGTGGGGGGTGAATTGGTATTTTAAAAGTTTTCTTTAGCACAAAGCATAAAATTAAAACCAAAATCACCACAGAAATTAGAGTACAAAAATAAATAAACACGAAAAAAAATAAAGAAAGATCACACCGGATTTATAGTGGTTCGGTCAATCCTTGACCTACGTCCACTCCTCGGAGACACCCTCCGAGTATTGCACTAACTAAGTGCCTCTTCTTTAGCTCCTACAGCTAGGCGGAGAAGCCTTTACAACAGACTCCTTTTCACCAACCCCAGTGCAGTAGAGAACCGGCTCCTTTTGCTTCCTCCTGAAGCGGGCAGAGAACCCAAACCTTTGCTGAAGTAGACCTCCCAAGAACCTCCCAAGGATGAAGGATGAAGAGCTGAGACGACGACTTGGAACCTTGCATGGAGCAACCTTTGTGAACCCTCTTATAAACTCCCCCTCACAAGTTTCTCTCTCTCTCTCTCTCTCTCTCTCTCTCTCTCTCTCTCTCTCTCTCCCCCTCTCCCAAGGCTCTCTCAGGTCAACACAGCAGCACTCAAGGTCTTATTGCATGAGAAAATTCGAGTCCTTTAAATAGAATTTTAAGAACCGATATTATCATCCAGGATGATAGGAAGCCGATCAGTATAAAATTAGCTCAATCAGCTAGGACAATTCAGTACGATCAGAAGAAAATTGGTTACATCATCCAGGCGGATACATTATCGTCCTGGACGATTAGTTCAAATCTGTCCTAAACATCATCCTAAAAAGAGTCTGGCCGATGTCAATCGTCCAGGACATCATCCCGACCGATTCTACAATTGGCCCGGCCAATGTGATCGTATCAATTAGCCTTAATTGTTTTCTATAATTGCCAGGTTAATTTAGGCATAATTGTGCTGTATCGTCTAGGCCGATGTATATATCATCCTGGCTAATAATTTAAAAAAAATAATACCTAAATTTATCATGGTAGCTGATTCTTTCTGATTTGAGGCTGTCGTCCTGGCTGATATAGGTATCGTCCAAGATGATTTACTTAATGACGGCTACTTAACCAGGATGCTCTAATTAGGGTTTCTTTTTTAGTTAATTTGTCCTGGCCGTTAGGAACATTGTCTAGGCCGATGCACTTAAAACAGAAAAATACAGAAAATCCCTCAAGTGTGTGTGTGTGTGCAAGATTACTTAGCATCATGAACAACTTTTACAATTGACTCAAGAAAAAAAATACATACTTGACTCAACCTAAATCCACCTGATCTTGAGCTGGATTGAGCTGCATTCGATCTTGTGGTCCTGAAAAGTTAGTAGGCAAAGCAGTCATAGGAATTCATGAATGTTTTCTATCATCAAAATTCTAAACCATAAACTCAGATTTACAAAAATCTCCCCCCCCCCTTTTTTTTTGAAGAAGCATAAAGCAAATACTATAGATAATTTCTGGAGGATTGAGCTGCATTCTTCAAAAGAAGGAATCTAATGTTTAAACCCTAACAAATAAAGTCATTAGATTCCTTCTTCAAAATACTGATAAATGAAGAAGGAACTTTATCCAGGATTAAATCATCCCAAAAGAAAGAAGCAAAAGTACCAAAGTTAGCACATAAGTCCACTAACTTATTACAATCTCTACTAACATAATTAAAAGTATCCACAAATGAAAACTTTTCCATACCTCGATCTCCCTTCTTTATAGACTTATGAATCATCTTGATTACGTTCAAATTATCACTTTTAATGATAATGCCTTGATATCCATGCACCTGATCCTTGATGATCTCTTTGACTGTAGCTATAGCTTGATACTCTAAGTAGGTAATGTCCCAATGCATTTGAGATATATCATATGCTGCTATAAATCTACCTTTATAATCTCTAGCCACTCCTCCAATACCTCCTTTATAGGAATGAAATAATGTAGCATCTACATTTACCTTGATCCAATTAGGAGGAGGAGAATACCAACGACTTTCAAACAGCGATTGCTGATTGGTACTCAACTGTTCCATTTTGTCATAATTCGAAGAATTTAGAGCTCCTGTATTGCTAACAGCTTCAGCCACAATATGAAAAGAACTTCTTTCCTTCTTCCCGTGTACAATCTCATTCCTGTCTTTCGAAGTAAAATAAATTGCATTGCACAATAATCTAGCGAGAAAAACATTTTGTGCAGAAAGCCAATTATACATCTCTTCTTTGTTTTTGAATAGAGGAATGAAAAAGCCCCATTCATTCAGATGATGAATAACATCCATAATCTTCTTACATTTGCAAATTATATGACAAATATCCTCCTCTTCATTACAATCTCTAGGACATTTAGATATCCTATATATTCTTCTGTGAGATAAAAATGCATTAGTGGGTAAGGCATTGTTTAAGACTCTCCACCAGAAATTATCTATTCTAGCACTTAGTTTTGTTTTCTTCAATCATTTCCAATCAACCATGTCAATTGATTTATCCACATTTTTATCAACAGCCATGGAAGTAATAGATCTTCCAGATTCCATGTGAATGAATTCCACTTGGTCTTCAATCAGTTCAGGATTGATATTAATCCTGCAGATTAAATCCATCAGTTCCTTGCAGAAATATTTCTGCATTTCTGGGATACTTCATTGGTTTTCTGAAATAAATTTTTCCACTCTAAAATCATCAACCAAATCTTCATGAGAGTTAACAAATGTAGGCCATTTGTTTAAGCATTTGTCCCATATCCAGATAACTTCAAAAACATCAATAGAGTGACCATTTGAAACGTTCCATCTCACAATACTTCTCAAGGATTTACCACCATCTTTGATAATTTTCCGTGCAGCATAATTTGATTTAATTCTATTTTTAGCAACCCAACAAGAGCCATACTTTGGGAACAAAAATTTATGCAATAAGGAATCATCCTCTTTCATGTACTTCTAAGAAAGTTTAGCTCTTAGAGGGCCCATTTTGCTCAAGCAAGAATGTATACCTCTGCCACCTAGTTCCACAGGATCACACAACTTTGTCCAGCTAACATAGTAACAACCATGAAATTTCGGCAAAGCTTCTCCACCTCTTGAAAAACTATTTTGGGAACTAAGGAAACAGTTGAGTGGAATGAAGGGATAGATAGAATTACATATTTTACCAATGTAATTCTTCCCGCTAATGAAATGAATTTGATTCCCCAATTGTTAAGCTTCTTCAAAATTTTGTCCAATATGAATTGGAAATCCATTTTAGACATCCTCTTTAAAGCCAATTTAGTTCCCAAACAATTGAATTCCTTCACTTCTTTGAACCCCAAGATGTCTTTGACATTTCTCTTCTTCAAGCTAGAAACTGCTTTCCAAAAAGCATACCGATTTTGCTAATATTCACCTTTTGGCCTGTCCAACCATTGTAATTTTTCACTTTACCTTTTATAGTTCTCACATTTTTGAGTTTAGCTTCAGCAAAGAAGATTATGTCATCAGCATATAATTAGTGCAAAATTCTTGGGCTGTTATTGCTAACCCGAACACCAAAATCATCCTTTCCTATTATAGCATTGGAAAGAAGCTGAGAACATAATATGAAAAGGTAAAGAGACAAGGGACACCCTTGTCTAAAGGCGCACCTAGCTTTGATCCACTTGGTAGGAGTACCATTAATTAAAATAGAGAAATCAGGATTTTGCACACATTCTAGAATAAGTTTTGAGAAGAAATCAGGAAAACCAAAGTAAGAAAGAATTTTTTAAAGAGTTGGCCACCCCATTGAATCGTATGCTTGTTCCATATCTAATTTAATAGACACCAACCCTTTAGAATCTTTAGAGAATCTGAACTTATGAATAAGTTCATGAGCTGTTAAAATATGATCTTGAAGAGATCTCCCTCTAATGAATGCAGCTTGTTCAGGAGAGATAAGTTTTGGAATGATGTTTTTCATTCTGCTAAGAAGAATTTTGGAAGCAATTTTGTACACTATGTTACAAAGACAAAATGGCCTATAGTTATTAGCAGAAGTTGGATTGTTTATTTTGGGAATCAGAACAATCAAAGTTCTTTTCCAATCCTCATTCATAATAGCAGTTTCAAAAAAATTTCTTATTGCTTCCCAGACATCGGTTTTAATAATAGGCCAATAGATTTTGAGAAGAGAGTAAGAAATACCGTCGATTCCTAGAGAGGATCCTTTTGTGGTGTCTTTAATTGCATTTTCCACTTCTTCGAAACTGAATTCTTTGTTCAATAAACTCTTGTCTTCCTCGTCAAGAACAGTGTGAGTATCCGTCCAACCTTCAAGAATACACCTTCTATCATGCCACTTGTCTTTGAAGAATTGTACCAAAATGTCTTTAATTTGGTTCTGATTTTCCACCATAGTACCGTTAACATCATTGATGATATGAATGTGATTGTTGTTTTTCCTTGCACTTTCCATTGAGTGAAAAAATTTTGTATTTTGGTCTCCTTCACCAATCCATTTAACTTTGGATCGTTGTTTCCACCAAGAGTTTAACCGAGCCAGAGTAGAATTGAGTTCATTTATTTTAAATTTCAGAAGAGAATAATCATCCATAGATAGCATACCAACTTCAGATTCTTTGATTTGAAGCATAAGAATTTCTTCCTTGAGCAATTCCTTCATTTGATTTAACTCTTTGTGCTAGCCTTATTCTAAAAGAATAAAGATTTGAGAGTCCTTTTGAACTTATAACTCAGAATTTCAGCTGGATTTCCTGAATCTCTTCTCATCCAAGCCTTTTTCACAACAGCAAAAGATGCTGGATAGGAAGCCCACACCTCCTCAAATTTGATAGTTCTTTTGCTGTTTGTAGGAAACATTGAAATATCCAGGAGAATTGGACAATGGTCAGATGCGATTCTGGGATGATGTTTAACAACCATCTATTGATTACAGTTAACTGTTGTAGCATTGACCGAGATACGGTTTAATCTTTACATTATCCGTTCATATCCTTTTTTATTATTGCTCCAGGTCATTCTAGGACCAGTGAACTTGAGCTCATGGAGATCATTGGAAGACATAAAGTAATTCATCTCTCTCGGCCCCAAAGAGAAGGTGAATTTCCTACCACCAATCTTATCTTCTTTAGCAAAATACAATTGTAATCTCCACCTATCACCAAAGGCATATCTTTGGTGATATGATTTTCCAAGCTATTCCAAAGAACTCTTCTATTGAGTACATCTGTGCTGCCATATATAGTAGCTACTCTCCATATCCCTTTATTGAGGATATCCAAATCACCTATGATGTATTGAGACATAAACTCAATTATGTTAAAATTGGCTTGGTTGCTTCTCCACATAACTAGTATGCCTCCTGCTAAACCTTTAGACGGAACATAGTTGTAATTCTAACCTGTGCCAATCAAAGATTCCACTTCCTTATTCTCAATAGAGACTAGTTTAGTTTCCAATAGCCCAACAAACATAACATTTTGATTTTTAACTACCTCCTTGAGGTAGAGAGAAGCCCTCTTTTTTTTGGCTCCTCAATAATTCCAAACTAGGATGGAATTCATTTTTGGATCAGAGGGGAATGAGCTCCCCCTTTCTCCTTAGCATCTTCTTTAATTTTTCTGGCCCTTGTCTTAAGGTTGATTGGTCCCAAACTCTTTAGCTGCTTAGTCCCTCTCTTCTTCACAGTAGAAGAGATATCTTCGCATACTTTAGTTACTACTTCAATTGTCTCTATCTGAATGTCTCCCCGATCCTTTGGTTGTAATCCTTCCTCAGTTATTTCACCTTCCTCTGCTAAATTTCCCAATATATCAAATTTGTTTACTGAATTTGTAATTTTAACTTCAGAAATCTCTCCAGGTATGATACCCACTACGGCAGAGCATGTTTCAACATTATTATTGGATTTTGTAACAACATCTCCTTCTTTCTGATTCAAATTAGTAGAATGAGATGAATTTTGATTGAACAAATTATTTCCAGTGGTTCCCATGAATGAACTGGTTAGTTTATCTACTCCAACTGCTCTGTTGATCTCCCCTCCAAACTGGAATTTGCCTTTGTTAAATCCTTGCTCCTAGGTGCTTTCTTTTGTAACCTCTTTGCTTTGTAGTCTACATGAATCCAAGGACAATAGCCATCTTCTCTGCCATTATCAACAGTAATCTAATTTTTAATAATTCTGCTTGTATCTCCATTTCCTACTTTGCCTTCATTGGTTTGAATTTCAGTAACTTGTTTAGCTTCGTTTGAAATAGAATTCTTCAAACATTCCTCCATTAAGTGACCAAGTTTGCCACAGTTGAAACAGAAAGTTGGTAGCCTTTCATATTCAATGCTCTGATAAAATTTACCAAGTTCTCCTTTAACCCATACACCCATAGGAAGCTTCTCATTGAGTTTGATTCTCACACAAACTCTAGCGAACTCTCTTCTAGACCACTGGAACATGTTGCCATCGATCAAATAAGGAATCCCTACCAAGGAAGCAATTCTATAAACATTCACTTCATCCTAGCATTGAAGTGGTAGATTTGGCATGCGGATCCAAATTGGAGCTATAAGGCCTTTGAGTGAAGTAGGTGAGAAATTCGCTGACCGCCTGTCCATACCCACTATGTTTCCGTTGACATACCAGGGTCCTGTTGTAGTTATTTCTTCCAAGGATTCTTGATTTTCAAAAGCACAAAGCACCCATCCAAGTCCAAGTTGGGTTAAATGAAATTTACCATATTTGGACCATTATTTTCTTAACTCAATGCAAATGACATTAAAGGGGATGTTATTACCAAATATCTTTATCACCA
This sequence comes from Dendrobium nobile, assembly GCA_022539455.1. NCBI lineage: Eukaryota > Viridiplantae > Streptophyta > Magnoliopsida > Asparagales > Orchidaceae > Dendrobium > Dendrobium nobile. Next base: position 20,310,851 of record CM039724.1, on the reverse strand, counting down.
GTGACTTCTTCAGTCTGTTTGAATTTTCAAACTCTTTTCCCACATGAAGTTTAACAGCTCCTTCATTCACAAAATTTTCTCCAAAATTAATATCAGAGACTTTGATATTTTCCTTCTTCTTCCAAACATTTAACCCCTATTTTTCAGTAACAGGATTGAAGCTTGCAGCATTATTGATTTGATTACAATTCCCGAGTTCTCCAGAGTCACATTCTCATACTTTGATCAGGTCAGTTCTCCGTTCAGCCTTAGCAATACCTTCCTGTTCCATAGACTTCGTATTGATTTCTTCTATAACCAGATCTTCAGTAATCTGGTTGTTTTTCTGAGCATCATGCAACACCACCTTATTAGCTTCAGCAGCATTCTTATAAGAGGCTTGCGTACAAACCTCTTTTCGGATCGGACTATCTTTGTGGAGATTTGTTCCTTGATTACTGAATATTTTTGAATTATCATCTTCAATTAAAATCTTTTTCCCTTTACAAATACAGTCAACAATCTTCTTCTTTTCTTCAAAATCTCCTTCCTTGATAATCAGTGGCCGCTCTTTGTTAAACCAGAAAGAATTATCCTTCACAAGACCATTGTCTCCGAAAGCAGGTGGAGACGAATCAAATTGTCGTGAATCTCCCCCTTTTGATGATGGCAAACATACCCAAAAAATTTTAAATAGTTATGGCAGTTTAGTAAAAAAAGTGTGACAAAAAAATAGTTCACTAAATTCCACAATTTAAAGTACAGGATACATCATACTACTCCCTCTTTTGACATCACAAGAAGGAGAGAAACACAAATAAAAACTTAACAGAAACTAAAACAAAACATAAAAAAAAAAAACAAACTATAGAAAACTAAAACTATAACTAAAAGAGAAACAAACTAGAAAAACATAAAGAAAATCAAAGAAATGAGGGACCCTGATCATTAGATGGAGGTGGTGGTGGTGGTGGCTACTGAAAGAAAGTGGAAAACATGGCAAACTGTGCCCCAAACCAGGCCATGTCCTGGTCGTGTTGCTGCTGCTAGTATGCAACATAGGCATCGAACTGAGCCACGTCCTCAGTATGCTATTGTTGCTGGTGTGCTACGAACATGTCTAAGCGGGTCTCCAATTGATCAAATCTCTCTACCAACTGATCCAAATGAGAGTGCTGGCGGAGAGGAGCAGGTTCAGGAATAGGAGCAAGAGAAGGAGCCTCCTCCTCCTCTGCCCCTAAGCATCCCCATCCCCTAGGTGGAGACAAGTACTGTGAAGGGTATTGAAAGAATTATTTGAGTAGAAAGGTGGCGGATGGTTGGGAGGAGCAGGATATTGAAGATTGTATTTGGATTCTAGAACATATGTAATAATGTGTCCTAGAGCAAGATTGAGCTTTCTTCTATGACCTAGATCTCTATTGGTAGTCGAATGCTCGATATAGCAAAAAATCATGTCTGTGGCATTGAATTATCTTTGGGCCAGAAAGTAAAAGGTAGTAAGTGAAAGTAGTGGAGTGATGTGGACTCGGTCCCCAACTTTGAAATAACAGAAGTACGAAGGACATACTGGATTGTCCTTACATCTTTGAGTTAATAGCTAGTATCTCCAACATGAAAGTGTACGTTCGTGTGGCAAATAAAGTTGATATGTGATCTGGACTGACATCGATTCACATAAGAGGTGAGAGCAGTGTAGGAGGAATTTATTCAAAGGTTTGCATAAAATTCAAAAAGAAGTTTAGAACTAAAGGGGACTACGAGGGTGAGAATAAAGCAATGAGAAGTGTGGGTGAAAAGATCCAGTACCAGATAGGAGAGATAGACTGGATTGACAGTTTGAGAGAGAGTAATGCCGCACTCCATGTAACGATGGTAGGCAGCCTGATCGTCTGCCTCCCGAAAATATAGTTCTAGTGTGGCCCTCGAGGAGCTTCTAGAGGTTTGTCGAACATGTTTTCCTCTAGCCATAGCAAGAATCAATAAGCAAATGAGTAAGGAGAGGAAGTTTGGTGTGATGAAAGTGGCTAGAAGGCTTTGAATTTAAAGAATATATTGGCTAGGTCGATCGTAGGATCGGCTAGCACGATTCGGTGCAATTATTGTGAACAGTCTGATTGGTCAAAAAAGCGGTATGATCGTCCGGGCCAATCAGATATTGGCCGGGACTATTAGACACAGATGATCGTCCCGAGGAGTCAGGCCGGACGACCGTTGAAAAAGCAAATAGTCCAGGCTGATTAGGTGGATCGTCTAGGACGATGCTCAATAAAGGATCATACCAGCCGAATTTAAAATATTTTAAATCATGTGCCACGTGTATCGTTCAGGATGATTGTCCAAAAATGGATCGTCCCGGGCAATTTTAAAGATTTTAAATGTTCAATCAGGTGATTGGATGGGACGATAACCAATAAATGCATAGTCTAGGATGAAATAAATTATCGGCCAGGACGATCAAGATGATTATAGCAGACTTCGATCATATCATCCAAGATGATAAAGAATCGTCCAGGACGATTATAGCAAAAAAGTCAGAATATTCAGCAGATGGAGTATTTGAAGTATGAAAAGCCGATCATTCAGGACGATATAAATATCGGCCAGGACGATGTGAAAAAAAAATTTAACTCAAAGGAGGGATGGAGATGATCAGAGAAGGCCTAAAAATAATAAAATAAAAAAAATAAAAAATAACAATGATAAAGCAAAAGTCAAAAAGTTTTTTTTTTTTAAATCAAGGCATGAAATGATATAGTCTCCATGTGATTGATTCTAAAAATTTTTAAGTTAATGAGTTAACAACGTTAAAAATATAAAAAAAAGGTAAAATATTCGATCATGTTAACCTTAAGCTCGGACCCTTTTTTTATGGCAAAATCTCCTTTTGACATCAAAAGGCCTAACTTAGAAAAACATTTGGATAAGAAAAAGAAATCTAATCAAGACTTGATTTCAGAAAAATATCTTATAGAATAATATATCAAAGTAGTTTGTTACAATCACGAAATTCAAAATCAAGTCTTTGAAAATCTCAAGTGATACATGAAATCTTCTAATTTTTAAAAGTTAGAGGAAAGGAAGATAGTTTGCTTTTTGATGGGCTCATTTTATGCCACTTGTCCATTGAATGGTGCACTTTGCACATCTTATGATTTTTGATACACTTTGTGTATATATATTCAATTTGGCGTCATTGTAAATCTTTTATTTTTGGCATCATTGGCCACTTTTTTTTTTTTGCAAGCTAGATTCATTTCCAAAAACTCTTAAATATTCTTAGTTGTGAGTATATCTTCCATATATTTGAGAAGAAAAGCTCACTCTCTAATATAGGGAAGAATAATCCACAAAACAGAATCAAAAATCATGTGAGAGATGTATTGACATGATAACAAGATATCTTGAAGTAACATAAAAACTTTGATTATTATAGTATAAGCTAGATTACTGTAGCAAGGTAGAAAAGATCTCAATTGTAAAATTCAGTTGTTAATTTGAGATAGACTTTTGGTTAGAAAAGAAATTTTTACCACCAAAATAGGTTAGAGAAAGAGACACAATCAACGGTATTTTTTACTCTTTAGTGATCAGGAGATGTAAAATATTAACTACAAATTTTTAAAATAAAAAATAAAGTATAAAATATCAATTCAGTGATGATTTGAAAAGGAAAAACAAAGCAAGGAATATGAAAAATAAAGTACTAAAGACAAAATAAAAACTAACAAAAAAAACTAGCAAAGAAATCATCAAATAAAACATCAGTAGAAATCAAGTTCATGCATTAATCTCAATCACACCCAATCTGGTCCTTAAATTGCTGAAAGTGTCGAAGGCCAGTGGTTTAGTAAATATGTCAGCCAGTTGATTCTCAGTCGTCACATTATGTAACTCAATGTCTCCCTTAGTCACATGGTCTCTAATAAAGTGATGCCTAATGTCAATGTGCTTAGTCCTTGAATGTTGGATAGGATTCTTAGAAATATAGATGGCACTAGTGTTGTCACAAAGAATAGAGATGGTGCCTACAAGTAATCCTAAATTCAGTACTTGCTATTTTAACCAAAGAACTTGGGCCAAACAACTTCCTAAAGTAATGTACTCAGCTTCAGCAGTGGAAAGAGCAACAGAGTTTTGCTTTCTACTAGACCAGGAGACTAAAGACTGTCCTATGAATTGACAAGTTCCATAAGTACTTTTTCTATCCACTTTACATCCTGCAAATTCAGAATAAGAATATCTAATAATCTCAAAAGAAGTGCTGTGCTTAGGGTACCAGATTTCTAAGTTTTGGGTCCCTAAAAGGTATCTAAGAATTCTCTTAACTGTAGTCAGGTGGGATTCCATAGGGTCAGCTTGAAATCTAGCACAAAGACAAACACTAAACATTATATCAGGTCGGCTAGTAGTCAGGTAAAGTAAAGATCCAATCATCCCCCTGTACTTCTTCTGATCTACTTATTTTCTATTTGGGTCCTTGTCTAATTGAATACCTGAGGTTATGGGAGTATTAATTGGTTTGGCTTTGTCCATTTCATATTTCTTCAAGATGTTCTTTATGTACTTTGTTTGGCACAAAAAAATTTCATAATTTAATTGTCTAATGATAAACCCCTAAAAGTAGGACAATTCTCCCATCATACTCATATCAAACTCCTTACTCATTATTTTAGAAAAATCATCACATAGCCTTTTATCAGAAGATCCAAAAATTATATCATCAACATAGATCTGAACAATGAGTAAATCATCTCCTACTTTCCTCAGGAAAAGGGTGGTGTCTACACTCCATTTAACAAACTTCCTTTCTAGTAAGAATGTGCTAATCCTCTCATACCAAGCTCTAGTGCCTGCTTTAATCCATATAAGGCCTTTTTTAATTTAAAAACATGATTTGGAAATTGGGAACTTTCAAAACCTGGGGGTTGTTCTACAAACACATCCTCTTTTATTTCCCTATTTAAAAAGGCACTCTTAATGTCCATTTGGAAAAGCTTAAATCCCTTATAACACGCAAAGGCTAATATCACTCTAATGGATTACAATCTAACTATAGGGGCAAAAGTCTTCTCAAAATCTATCCCTTCTATTTGGTTATACCCCTTAGCCACTAATCTTGCCTTATTCTTAACCACCACTCCGGAATCATTCACCTTATTCTTAAAGACCCACTTGGTTCCAACTACACTTTATCCCTTAAGTCTTTCTAGAAGCACCCAAACATCATTTCTAACAAACTGGTTAAACTCCTCCTGCATGGGTAAGACCCAAAACTCATCAGTAAGGGCTTGGTTTATATTGGTGGGTTTAGTCATTAAGATAAAGGCAGAGTGATTCACTTCCTTTCTAAGTCCATGTCTAGTCCTAACTCTATCGGAAGTGTCTCCTAAAATCAAATATTTAGGGTGACTCGAAGAGTATCTCCAATCACTAGGCAAAGAGTGTGAAGGTTCAACCCTTTCATCCAGATCTACATTTTCTACTCCTTGGGTAACCTCTCCTACTCCATTAGTGTTATGGTGCTCTACCCCCTTCTCCAAGTTTTCTAATGCAGTGGCAATCTCTCCATCATCATCATCTTCAACTCTAGGCTTTCTAGGATCAGACTCATCAAACACTATATGTGTAGTCTCTTCCACTACCAAAGTCCTCTTATTAAACACCCTAAAAGACTTCCCAACACTAGAATATCCTAAGAACACTCCTTCATCAGATTTTGGGTCAAATTTTCTTAAGTGAGACTTCCCATTGTTATGAGTGAAAACCTTAAAACCAAAGACATGAAGGTGGGAAAGATTGGGTGTCCTACCCTTATGAATCTCATAGGGTGCCTTATCTAATTTGGCTCTAACATTCACTCTATTCAACACATAACAAGCTATGTTAACCGCTTCATCCCAAAAGTATTTTGGAAGTGAATACTCAGCAAGCATGGCTCTAGCGGCTTCCACTAAGGTTCGGATCTTCCTTTCAGCAACCCCGTTCTGCTGAGGGGTCCTAGGAGCTGAGAAGTTGTGGCTAATCCCCTTATTCTCACAAAAATCTCCAAATCTGTCATTTTCAAACTCCCCCGATGGTCACTATGAATGGTCAAGATATCACAACCTAGTTTTTTCTAAATCCAAGTGAAGAAGACTCTAAACTCATCAAATAACTCATTTTTGTGTGACAGAAATCTAATCCAAGTAAACCTCGAGTAGTCATCGACAATCACAAAACTATAGACTTTCCCTCCAAAGCTGGCAGTGCTAATAGGTCCAAACAAATCCATGTGAAGGACTTCTAAAGGTCTAGAGGTGCTAATGTCCTTAATGGAGTGAAAGGTGGAGGGGATTTGCTTTCCTAATTGGCGGACATCACAAAGGTGGTCTTTTGAAAACGTAAGCTTGGGGACACCTCTAACTAGGTCTTTTTGGGTCACTTTCCTAAGAGTTTTCATACTGGCATGACATAATCTCCTGTGACACAACCATGAATCATCAATAGCAGTTTTTAAGCAAAATGATGCAGCACATTCAATGTTATTTAAATCAATCATGTAAACATTTTTTATCTGCTTTTCCTGCAAAACAGTGTTGTTATTTTTGCTCATAATGCATGAATTTGCCAAAATTTTTATGATGAAGCCCTTGTTGTAAAGCTGACTGATGCTAAGCAAGTTATGTTTCAGTTAATCTACAAGCAAAATAATTTCAATCAGAAGATTCTTGGAATTATCAATTATACCTGCTCCTACCACCTTCCTAGTGGTGTTGTCTCCAAGAGTCACCTTGCCTCCTGTCCTGGTCTCCAGCACTATGAATTGAATGGCATCTCCAGTCATATGTCGAGAGCATCTGCTGTCTAGGTATCACATGCTCTCATGAGGCCTTTTGTGAGAGCTTGCCCACAAAATTATCAAATGTAAGATTTAGGAACCCAAACATGTTTGGGTTCCTTCTTATGAAAAGTAGAATACAAAGTATGCTGTGGATTATGTAACTTGGGTCTCCAAACCCAATGTGGGCTATGGTGAACGGTGCAAGTGTGTGCTATGTGTCCTAGCATGCCACATGAAAAACATCTAACTCCAGGAAAATGATGCATTAATCTACTCCTATGGTGATGCTTTTATGCGATGCATGAAATAAATATTTTTTATTTTCAAATGTTTTTAAATTTTATAATTTTTTATATTCTTTTTCTAACTGAGAATGGGAAAATTTTAAAGAATCATGAAAATCAGATAACTCAGAATGCTTTTTTTAATGCATCAAACTCATCAAGTAAATCCATATGATTTGACTCAATTGTTGAATGGTCTTTGAGAAGATTTTCATGTTTATTTTGTAAATTAAAAAATTCAAGTTTTAGGCTAGCATGAGTTTTCTTAAGTTTTTTATATGATGTATGTATTTTTTTTCAAAAACTTCAAGGAGTTACTCATAGGTTAGTTCACATACTTCTTCTTCATCACTTTGACCAAGATTATTGTCTGCCATTAAGCACAAGTTTGTTGTCTCCTTCTCAGGTTCCGTTTCAGAGGAATCTGATGCAGAATTCATCCAGAATGCCTTTTGGAATTTCTTCTTGCTCTTGTCCTTTTTGAAGTTTGGTTTCTCCTCACCCTTCTCCTTACTTGGGTGTGCCTTTAGCATAGGACAATTAGCTTTAACGTGTCCAGGCTTCTGCATTCAAAGCAAATTATTTCATTAAAATTCTTAAAATTTTTACTTCCCTTACCTTTATTCCACTTTTGATGATTCTTGTGCACCTTCCTTAGAAAGCTCTTAAATTGCCTTGTGATTAAAGAAACATCATCACTTTCAGACCCGAAAGAGTCAGTGTCTGAATCATTTGCCTTAAGTGCCACTATTTTCTTTTTCTTCCTTTCACCAGCACCAAGATTTCTTTAGTTCACCCCTTGCTCATAAGCAATGAGTTAACCAAGTAAGTTATTGATCGAATATATATTTAAATCTTTAGATTCAGATATTGCAGTAATTTTTGCATCAAAAGAGGATGACAAAAATCTTAAAATTTTGTTTACTTTTTCATAGTTAGAAAGTTCTCTTCCTAATGCATGCAATGAAGTAATAATCTAAGTAAACCTTGTATACATTTCAGAAATCAATTCAGAAAGTTTCATATGAAAAAGTTTGTAATCATGCAAGAGAATATTCAAATGGGATTACTTGACTTCACTAGTACCTTCATAGGTGATATATAATTTATCCCATATTTCTTTACCAGTAGTGCAAGTGGAAACACGCATGTAATCTTCCAATTTTAAAGCACAGAAAAAATAGTTCAAACATTTTGTATTTAATTATGCTAAATCCCTATCAACTATAGTCCATTTAGTAAAAGGAAGTGGAACAGTAATGTCATTCCAAAAAACAAAAGGGATATTATCAAACAAAGGTGGTCGGGTAATAGAATACCCTTCTGTAGTATTACAATTTCTGTTGTTAGCCATGGATCAAAAATTCAAAAAGTTTTCGAACTTAGTTTTTATGAATCCCGCTCTGATACCACTTGAAAGTTTGTTTGGGATATTAAGCCCTTAAGAACTAGCCCGAGGCTAACCAAGAGGGGGGTGAATTGATATTTTAAAAATTTTCTTTAGCACAAAGCACAAAATTAAAACCAAAATCACCATAGAAATTAGAGTACGAAAATAAATAGACACGGAAGAAAAATAAAGAAATATCACACCAGATTTATAGTGGTTCGGTCAATCCTTGACCTATGTCAACTCCTCAGAGGTACCCTCCAAGTATTGCACTAACTAAGTATCTCTCCTTTAACTCCCACAGCTAGGCAAAGAAGCCTTTACAACAGACTCCTTTTCACCAACCCCGGTGTGGCAGAGAACTGACTCCATTTGATTCCTCCTGAAGCGGGTAGAGAACCCAGACCTTTGCTAAAGTAGACCTCCCAAGAACCTCCCAAGGAGGAAGGATGAAGAATGGAGACAACGACTTGGAACCTTGCTTAGAGCAACCTTTGTGAACCCTCTCACAAACTCCCCCTCATAAGTTCATCTCTCTCTCTCTCTCTCTCTCTCTCTCTCTCTCTCTCTCTCTCTCTCTCCTCTCCCAAGGCCCTCTCAGGTCAAGACACAAGGTCTTATTGCATGAGAACATACGGGTCCTTTAAATAGAATTTCAAGAACCGACATTATCAACCAGGATAATAGGAATATCATCCTGGCCGATCAGTATAAAATTAGCTCAATTAGCTGGGACGATTCAGGACGATCAGAAGAAAATTGGTTACATCATCCAGATCGATACAATATCATCCTGGATGATTAGTTCAAATCCGAGCATAATCATCCTGACTATCACCCTGAATAGAGTTTAGATGATGTCAATCGTCCAGGACATCATCTCGGCCAATTATACAATCGGCCAGACTGATGTGATCGTATAAATCAGCCTTAATTGCTTTCCATAATTACCAAATTAATTTAGGCATAGTTGTGCTATATCATCCAGGCTGATGTATATATCATCCTGACCGATAATTTAAAATAAAGAATACCTAAATTGATCATGGCGGTTGATTCTTTTTTATTTGAACCTATCATCCTAGCCAATACAGGTATTATCCAGGATAATTTGCTTAATGATGGCTGCTTAACCAGGATGCCCTAATTAGGGTTTCTATTTTTAGTTGAATAGTCCTGGCCGATAGGAACATCGTCCAGGCTGATGTACTCCAAACCCCTCAAGTGTATGTGTGCAAGGTTACTTAGCATCAGGAACCACTTTTACAATTTACTCAAGAAAGAAAAAAATACAGACTTGACTCAACCTAAATCTACCCGATCTTGAGTTGGCTTGAACTGCATTTGATCTTGTAGTCCTGAAAAGTTAGTAGACAAAGCAGTCGTAGGAAATCATGAATGTTTGTTATCATCAAAAGTCTAAACCATAAACTCATATTTGCAACATATAAGATCGAGTGGAACTCAAGCCAACTCAAGTTTGGGTAGAATTAAGTCTGAGTCAGTTTGTAATTTTTCTTTTCTTTAGTCTTTTGTTAACAAAGTGGTTCCTGATGCTATGTAACCTTGCACACACATATGGGAAATTTTCTGTCTAAGTTAGAGTTCTCTGTTTTGATCACATCGGCCAGGCTGATCAAAAATCATCCTGGTCAATCAGCTAAAAATAGAAACCCTAATTTGGGCATCCTGGTTAAGGTAGCCATCATTAAGCCGATCGGCCTGGACAATATTCGTATCGGCCGTGATGATAGGCTCAAATAAGAAAGAATTAGCCGCTAGATCTATTTAGGTATTCTTTATTTTTGGGGATTATTCAGGATATCAGCCTAGACATGCAGCTCAATTATGCCTAAATTAATCTAGTAATTAAGGAAAGAAATTAAGGCCTGATTGGATGTTCACATCATCTAGGATGATCGCTGAATCGGTCAGGACGATACATTTGAACATTGATATCGTCTAGCCTCAATTCGGGGAGATGTTCAGGATGATTTTCCTCATATTTAAACTAATCAGCCTGGACAATTGTGAGATAATCCTGGATGATATGACCAAAATCTTCTGATCGTCCCAGATCGTCTTGGTTGATTGAGCTTAATTTGTACTGATCGGTCAGAACGATAATTTCAGCAAGTTACAATTAATGAGCTTATTTGGACCTCTTCTATTTAAGCTTTGTCAGGGACTTTGTATATATCTTTGGCAGCCATTGAGGCTTCATTCTTTTGGAGGAAACTTGAAGAGAAATCTTGAAAGGGAGAGAGGAAAGGGTGGAGTTTGAGAGAGGGAAAAGATCCTTGGAGGGGGTTTCAAGGGAGTGTGGAGGGGGGTTCCACACGGTTGCTCCAGCATGCTTGCACCTTAGTACCATCAGATTTAAGGCTTGTCTTGAGGGAGGTTTTGGGAAGAAGTTCTCTTTGGTGTCAAAGGACCCAGCTACTCCACTGTACCGGGGAAGGTGGAATTGATTTTGTAAGGGCTTCTTCGCCTAGCTGTGGGGGCTAAAGGAGAGACACTGAGTTTTGTGTAATACTCGGAGGGTACCTCCGAGGAGTGGACGTAAATCAAGGCTTGACCGAACCACTATAAATCTTATGTGTTTTTTGCTTTATTATTTCTGCATATAATTTTTGCATTATTTTTTTTTTTTGTGGTTAATTTTAGTTTGAGTTTTGATTTAAAGAGTTTTAAAATATCAATTCACCTCTCTCTTAATTAGCCTTGGGCTAGTTCATAAGAGCCTAATATCCCTAATAAACTTTCACTTTACCGACACTTGGCGGGTGTGAAAGGATGACGTTTCTTTGCCGACACTTATAAGGTGTGAATGGATGACGGTTCTCTATCGACACTAATAAGGTATGAAAGGATGATGGATCTCTATAGTACCATGGATTGGTGGAAGAGAGGAATTATAAAGGCTTCTCTACCTTGTTGTGGGAGCAAAAGGAGAGTCACTTTGGTAATAGTGCAATACCTGAAGAGGGAGTCTTTAGGGAGTGAATGTAGGTCGTGTTTGACCGAACCACTATAAATCTTTATGTCATTTTATTTTCTGCATTTTTTATTTTCTGTAATTTTGTTATTGTGATTGAAAAGCTCATTTAGAAAGATAATCAAAGTTGGAAATTTTATTAAAATGATTTTCTAATAGAAAATCTAAGGGAATTTTTTTAAATAACCAATCCACCCCCCTCTTGGTTAGCCTTGGGACAATTGCTTAGGTTTAACAACCTATACAGAATCAACAATAGAGAAATAGTTTGATATCCTAAAATTATTTTCATATTAATTACACCAGTCATTAGTAAGAATCAATTAGCAAAAGAAAAGCAAGGAAGGGAAAAATATTTTGAGGAATCATTAATTGTTATAGAATAAATTCATGTAGATATGCACAATGTAGAAGAAAAATCCATGGTAGAGATGATGGATCACCAAAAGGAAGTATTTAACAAATAGATGAATAAGAAGCAGGGTTAATACATGACCATTTATACAGAAAGATGAGAGGAAAAAGACAATGAATATAGTAGACGCTAAAGAAGAAGAATAAGAATAATAAGAAGAAGAAGAATAAGAATAAGAAGAAGAAGAAGAAGAAGAAAAAGAAAAGTAAGAAGATGCAGAGTATGTTCCTAATTTGACTAGTAGTATTTTAGATTATCTAAGTTATAAAGATGAACAAATAGATCAGACGTAAAAGAAAATGGAAGAGCTACTGGCTTCTATGATGACTCCCAACCCAAGTTAATCATGGTTGACCAAAACCCAACCATATACACTTCAAAAATTTGAAACTGTAGATTTATACATCATCATTGAACACAAATATGGTGGATAGCTCATTGGATCCCCATTACTCATCAAAAAATGGTTTAGACCATAATCCTACAAGGTTTGACCAATACGGTTAAACCAAGTGCTTAAAATTGGAGTTTCTTTATCTAAATCATTACCTTTGTTGAAATAAATGTTGAAAACTACTATAATAGGTGTGTATTAACTCTACCTGAACCAAGGGTTGAGCCTGTATTACTATAATAGGTGTGTATTTTAGCATGTCTAAAAGTATGGGCTGAACCAAGCTCTCTAAAACTCATATTTTTGGACCCTTGATCAACACGACAAGTGATTTGCATGCATTCTAGAACCTTCCCCCTATAGGGTATGTCAAGTTCTAGCCACTTGGGCTACTAATACGATAAATTCCTTAATTCCCATATAGTTCCTTCTAGCCTCCCTTAGTTTCAAAAAAATTCAAACTAGCAAGAGAGAAAAGATAATTCAAATCCACCAGTCCTTGGAGTATTCTAAGAAGTTGAAGAGGAACAAGCTTTCTATAGAGTCTAAGATCTTGGAAATGCAATTGCAAGTTAGTTAGTTATCCAAACTTTAAGTTTTAAAATAAAAATTAAATTTATGTGAAGATCTCAATGCTATTTTTGACCAATAAATTTTTAAAATCAAAAGGGAATAAGCTCTATAATTTTTTAAAATAACAAAGGAGTGAGCTTTATAAAATTTTTTGTATTAATTTCAACAATAGTTGACCAATAAATTTTGAGAAAATTAAAGATGTCATTTTTTATATTGTTGTGATTTTCTCAACATCCAATGGTCCAATTTAGCTCAATTTTTGGGAGGTTATTCATTGATTTGGTATTAACCTCCTATAATTTTCTTGAGTCATGGTGAGTTCAGGATTTTTGTGATTTGAATTTCTGAATTCATTTATCCATTTAAACACATAACTTAGAAAATGCATAATGATTAAATTATCAAGAATTTTGTTGCAGTATTTTTGTGGTTTGTTTATATTCATATAAGGATTTGGTAGCCACTGGTTTCACCTAAATCGGTTTCACCTAAACCCAACTAGAGTATTGCCTAAAAAAAATCAAAGCTATAGATTTATTTAGCATTAATATTTAATTTTAAAACCTAAAGGGACTTTGATGAGCCCAAATTCAATGAGTTAGTAGCACATGCATTCATTTACCTATATTTTAAATTTCTTTGCATGTGGAGGTCATTTAGTCTTTCCTTTAGTGAACTCAAGATTCATGTACATAATAGACCTAAGATCTATAAAAATTCATAATAGATCCATTTTAAAACAAAAAATTATTTAACATATCAAAATACCAATAATTAAAAGCTTAAAAGGGGGAAAAAAAAGCCTCATTAAGTTCACAAAAAAAAATTAATAATAAAAAAGTTTGAGAATTAATTAAAATATATAAAAATACCAAATAAATTTCAAGGACTCAATATCATACCTAAAAGCCATTTTTGACAATTGGGGGAATATTTCCAGAGGCTTGGAGCCGATTTGGTAAAAAAAAATATAATTCAACATAAATTAAAAAGTTCAAAAACTTGGTCAAACTCAAAAACTACAAAATTCACTTTAAATTAAAAACTTAACATTTGGGTTAAACTTAATACATAAAATACATCAAACTTATAAAATCTATAATTAATTATAAAAAATATATAAATATAAAAAAATCAATGGCATTAGATTCATCTCTGGATTTAGTATTTATGAAAAATATAAAAACTTCTAAATTTACTATAAATCAAAAAGTCAACCATTTGGTTAAACTTAAATACCTAAAACTGCATTAAACATGTAAAATCCAAAATTAATTCCAAAATAATCATAATCAAGTAAACTTAAAGGCATTGACCTCATAATTGAATACAGTATTTATGAAAATATAAAAATTTTAGAAACAAATTAAAAAGTCAAGAAATGAACAACATATTAAATGTATTAAAATATTCATTAAAATATGAAAACTCAATAAAGCATCAAAATTTAATAAATCTCTAACCTAATGAATTAAATTAGATAACTACATTAAAATAAATAACTAATACTCTATCCATGAAGTTTTTATGATGGGCTATCTCATTTTGCAGTGCTAAATGACTTAAGGAGGACGTGGTCCTCATGCACATTATGGTAACGCCACAAATGAATATGATAAAATTTAAATATTTATTTATAAATTTAATAAATCAATAATTGATCAAACTAAATTAATAAAGAAATATTAATAAAATATTTAAACATTACAGCTTTTATGCCCTTATATTTGATTCATCTTAGGAGGACAAATGTTCATTGGATTGAGAAGATTTAAGGACAAAAATATGTAATTAAAATGAAAAACTATATGCAATCCATCTACCCCAATTTTGGAGGACTGGAAGAATTATAAATATGAGCTAGTGACTTGCTAATCAATAGCTTTTAGACATAGAAGTTATTGATCACTATGTTCTATAAAATCTAAAATTAATAAGTACAAAAAAATAAAATCCTCTTTAAAATTAAAATTTAAAATGGTTAAATCATTAAACCCTTAAATTCAAAACATCCTTAAAGAACTAAAAAAAAAATCAATTATAAATAATTTTAAGCTAATAAAATTTTGACATATCTAAGCCACATAGCCGTCTATGCACACTTAGATGGTTTGCTAGGATAACCAACACTATCTTTGGCTAGGCCAATAATTTGATTTGATTTTTTTGGAGTGCCTTGCCTAAAGGTGTTGACCACATTTTTGTATGAGATCAAAGGGACCCATCCAGATCTCTACTTAATTGATCTGATGGTTAATAAGGATCCAGGTGTTAACCATCTAGATTTTAATATAAGACTTAATATATTCAATCTTCGAATCAATCTAGACCTCAATTCATTTTAGATCTCAAGTTAATCTATACTTCAAATCCAGCTATCTTCAAATAAATCCAGTCTTGAAACCCAGACTAAAAATAACCTTTGTTCTAGCTCTAATCAAGCTTCAATCATTTCCATTCATTAGAAATAATCTAGGTTATTTATATTGATATAAATATTTCAAACATAACCAATTAAATTTAAAATGTAGTTTAAACCCAAAAATCTAAACCAAATCTACAGCTAAATGGCATATGCTTTGTGAACCTTTTTGAGTGATTTTTTAATCATTTCAAAACACAAAAAATGACCACTAATTCATGATCTACTAGTTGCATATTGAATAGGCATGTCCCTAGGGTAAACTTGATAAATTTGAACTTAATATAGGGTCTCTAAACTCAAAAGCTAAATTTATTTTTGAAGGTTGTAAAACCTTAAAATATTTAAAGCCCATACCACTAGACCATCCACCTTGTAGAATTTGACCTTGGAGCTTCCTCCAAAGCTTTTGATCATGTGAAAACCCTTGATTATGAAATTTTAAGTATTAAATTACATTTATGTTGACCCAGATTGACTCCTAGTTGACCTGGGGTCAAAATAACCAAAATGGCTCTAAAGGGAAAAATTGAAGTTTCCTCTAAACTTTAACAAGCCCAATCAAATAAAACCTTGGAACCTATCCCATTGCATCCTAAACACATTTAGAAGTGCATAGGACATAAACATAGACCCCAGTCAAGTCTGGTTGACCAATTCAACCTATTTTGACCAAAATTCCCCTTAAGGATTTGAATAGCCATTTCAGTCCAAATGTCCTCCTCTTTGCATGAGACCACTTACACCAAACTCAAAAGTTAAACCAAACCTGTTGAGCCTAAACCCAAGCCCTAGATCACCTAGTTAACCAAGTCGACCCAGGTTGACCAAATTTCCCTTTAAGAATCAAAATGTTCATTTTCACCCAAATAACCATCTTGACCCATGAGACCACATCCTTAGTCTTCATTGATCATTCTAAACAGGTTGATCACAAACCTAGGCCCTGAGACAAATATGGTTGCCAAAAAAGCCTTTTAAAAGTTTCAATGGCCATTTTGACCCAAATGACCATTCAGACCCTTGAAATCAAATCTACCATACTCCATTAATCAAACCAAATTTTTTGAGCCCAAACCTAGGCCTTAGGTCAAACTAGTTGAACAAGTAACCCTTTGAGGGTCCAAATAGTCAATTTGACTAAAATTAGTTTTTTGATCTAAGAGACCATACCACACCCATTGGCCTCCATTTATTATTTTAAACCTATTGAGATCAAACCCTAGCCTTAGCTCAACCTTGTTGACCAAGTCAACCTAGGCTAATCAAATCAACTTTTAAACCCTTCCTTCACTACATCAAGCTTCAAACCTATTTAAATATCTTCAAAACTCCTTTGAACACACTCATAGTGATTTGGGCTTAACTAGTCATCTAACCTAAATAATAGTTAACATGGTCAATTGTACCAATTTCTAGTCAACACAAGCTAATTTGGGTCAATTCATGACCCATATTTAAATCTAATCCAATCCAACCAAGATTCTAAACATTCAAAATTATTCAATTGCATACCTTGAACCTCTCCAAAAAATCTCATGAATCAAATCATGGTCAATTTGACCAAATTAAACTAATATCACTTGATCAAACTTCTTGTCATGTATACATATGCATTCAAATTTAAATCTCTTATCATTTAAACCTTTCCAATCCATTCCATTAACACTCAAGACCCCCCTCTCCTCATATGCCACCTCAGCATCCAATTTAATATTTGACTAGTCAACAAGCAAGCAAATTGGTTTAAGAGGTCAATTTGGCTAAACTTGGGCTAATCCACTCTATTTAAAATCACTCCAACTATTTAAAACAATCTATGGAATTTGCTCAAACTAATCTTAATCCCTAGATTAAATTCAAATTTTCCCTAATGACCCATGTGCTCACAACGTGAGAAACCCACTTTACACCTAGATGTCCTTCCCTTGACCTTTACTCCTAACTATCCTAGGGCACATGGCGTCACCTAAGAATCCAGCCAAAGACATCTCAGCCATCCATTTGAGCTAGAGGAGTTTGAATTGGACAAAATATTCAAAATGAGACTCATTCCAAATAAAGCCTTATCTCACCACATTCAAGCTCTCAAGCCTCTGCCTATTTTTAAGCTCTCAATATTCCCCTCTACCCTTCTCAAGCCAAATCTAACCAGTCAAGGTTATCAGTGGTGACCTTTCCGTCCAATTGAAACAAATTTTATTTAAGAGCATGGACAATACGATCTAGATGTTTCTAGCATATGGAGTCTTCAATGAATTTATATGTGGATAATCATATAGTCATAGAGCCCAAGATTGCCCAAATCCATTGGTTGGATTGGGTAAAATATTAAACACTAGTTTAGGACACATAGCTTTAACTAACTTTCTTAAAACAGTGTTTTAAAACTCAAAATCACTTCCCCAAGACTTCTCTTCATTATGAGAGGCTCTGTTTAAAATTTTATTAGATTTGATCATGTCGTTTATGAGAACAAAGAATTTTTTTCTCTTTAAATTTTTTATTTAACTTATTTTCTAACTCATCCAAATCTGGATAGTTGATCTCTTGATCAACATTTTAGATTCAATCATAATGAACTTTGTTCAAACTACGTGGCTACTGCGTTGATCCAAATCATCATCTAACAACATCTCAATCTCTCATTCTAAAGATTGGGTCATCAGACTATTCTACATCCTTGATGATGTAGTTAATGGAACCACATCGCATCATTACCATCATTCCAATCATTGCAAATGACTGTGCGGTGACATAATCATTGCAAATGATTGGTCGCCATTACGTGGTTTAGTTCCCATCAATCTGGAGCTCCCGCATGTTCAGCATGCACCACCGCACCACAATTTTATTTAAAAAGGATTTAATTAATTTAAATTTAATTTAAAATCATTAAAACTTTAAAATTTTGAAAAAAATTGATTTTAAATCCAAAGTTCCAAATAATATACCAAATTGCTCAGATTTTTAAGCCCTTTAAGTTAAAATTAAATTTAATTTAAAACATTTTATATATTTTAATTTATATCAAAATTTTAATATTTGGTATTTTAATTATTATTTAACTAAAAATAAATCCAAATATTTTCAAAATTTTAGAAAACTTATTTTAAAATGTCTTTGATTCTAAGGGGATATTTCAAAATTATTGTAGTTTTATTTTAAAACTATTTTGAATAATTAATTACTTTTCATTTTATTAAATGAAATCAATTATTAGAATATTCAAAAAATTATTAAGAATTCAAATTTAATCAAAATATTAATGTTTTACATAAAAATTCTCAGATTTTAAAAACCTTTAATTTAAAATTAAAATTATTTTTAAATTTTTAAAAATTTTAAATAATTTTAAATTTTAAATATTTCAAATTTTAGTTAATATTTAGTTAAATATAAATATAATTAATTTCAAATTTTAGGAAAATCTACTTTAAATCATTTCTAATTTTTTATAATTCTTCCAAAATTATTCGAATTATGTTATGATATTATTTTTTAATTTGTAAAATTCAAGACTTGTACTTTAATAAGTAACTTTTTAGGAATTATTTATAATTTATGCATGTTAAATCCTTGAATGTTTTTTAATGATTTCCTTAAATTTTAATTAGAGATTAGATACATGTGAATTGACTTAATGGGGATTGATTTATAGATAATTAAGTTATTAATTTCCCTTTCTTTAAGATTTCCAATTATTTAAGCTATATCTTTATCTTAATACTTTAGGATTGCAGATGAACCTAACTTTAGTCTCCACCTAGTTCTATGATTCTTGATTTGTGTGATTTCTTTTTTTTATTGGTGTGATTGCATTCTACTCATGTTTGTTTAAGGGTTGCAAAACATTGATTCGAGCCTATATAACATAGTCTCACTTAAGGACAATAATTAAGGGCTTATTTTTATAATCTAAATTAGTTTTAGGAAATTACATTGACATCCAATAAAGATAAAACTTTGAACATTTAAACTTAGTGACATTCCCTACCTTAAAAATATCCCACTAATTTTAAAAAATCATTAATTTAACTATTTAATTAATTTCAAATTAAAATTTTAATTAAGAAATTTACCTTTTAAAAATCACAATAAATTAATATTAAATCTAAATTATAAATAATACATCAAACAAACCAGACATCAACCCCCAACTTATGAAAATTAAAAGCCCCTTCATTGGACTTCACTTTTAAGTGAAAATAAAAATTTAATTAAATAAAAATAATTAAAAAATTTCAAACACGTGAGAATATTCCCTTTAGGTCATTCTTGACCTTTGGGAGTGATTTCAAGAAGTTTGAAATAAGTTTGGATTTAAATTATTAAAAGCACTTTAGTTAAATTAATTAAATAATTTAATCAATTACCTAAACTTCTATAATAAATAACTAATTCCAAAAAAAATCCAAATTGAGCAAACTCAAAGGCATTAACTCCCTTTAGGGGTAATATTTATTAAAAATTTGAAACCACCATAAATAATTCAAAATTAAAAAGTTAACTTTTTTGTCAACCTCAAGTCAAATTCAAGTTAAAGCTTCAAACATTCATAACTAAATATAAAAAAATTTAATTCTGGTGATATTAGTCTCTAATTACTCATCTTAAGTTCTAATATTTATGAAAAATAATAAAACTTTAGAAATCAACCTTAATCAAAAAGTTAAATTTTGACCCTTTAATTTAATATATAAAAAAAACTAATAATTGTCTAAAAATCCAAAAAAACTCTCTAATTTGATTAATTAAGTCAACCAACCAAAGAGGACGGCCAAGAGGAAAGAGATATAAGCTCCACAAAATTAGGAGGATTTTGAAGGAGCATTTGAAGATTTTGGGTGCCAAAGTTGGAGATGGAAGAAGGTGGCCGGTCATCTAAGGATGACCGGAACACCAAATCCTTTGCTTCTACCGTGAGTCCAATTATATTGGATTCAAAAGGTAGATTCTCCTTCAAACGCATCTCCCCTCACAATCTTCGGGTTTTTGAATCTCCTCTTGTCATCAAAGAGGGAGGTTTGATTTCTAAACACAAGCCTTTATCGGAGTCAAGTAAAGGGAAATAGGTAATTTCGGTTGTTGAAAAAATACCAAAAGTACCTACTTCGGTTATTATCTCTGGAGAAAATGACAATGAGGCTTCTTCTTCAAGGAGCAGCTTTAGTGATTTATTGAAGAATGATAAGAGTGTTAATCCAATTATTTCATCAAGATTGGACAATTCTAATGTGTGGCAAAAAAACCACACATTAAAATTAATTTGAATCAGATTCATGATGAAACTGAAGATGCTAATGTTGTTAAACTCGACGTGGAGAAGAAAATTTCCAATATTCAAGTTTTGAGTAAATCGTTGGTGGTGAAAATTCTTGGTAAGAACTTATCTTTTTCACAATGTGCTATGGAATTGAGGATGCAATGGATGAAATATGGAGGGTTTCATATAACCTTGCTTGGCCTAGATTGGCTACTCTGTTCCTTTCATACTCATGAAGCCATGGAAGAAGTTCTTAATGGAGGTCCTTGGTTTGTAGGAGGCTTCGTTGTTGGGTTAGATAAGTGGTCTCCTAACTTCTCTCCCAATTCTTCGGATGGAGTTTCTTCTCCGTTATGGGTTCGTCTTCCTCATCTACCTCTTCAATGTTGGGATGAATCTAATATCACAAGGATTGTTTCTAAAATTGGGACTCCTCTATTGTTGGATGGTAATATGTTTAGATGAGGAAGAAGAGAATTTGCTAGAGCATGCATTCAGGTGAATTTGAATTCCAAACTCCCTTATGGTGTTTGGGTTGAAGGTTTGTATGGTAGATTTTTTCAAAAATTTGAATATGAAAATCTTTCTTCAATTTGTTTCAAGTGTGGGAGAATAGGACATTTGGATTCTATTTGTCCTAATTCTAAAGGTGTCTCTTCAAGCTCAATCCATATTGAAAATCATTATGGACCTTGGATGCATGTAAAATTCTAAAAGAAAAATTATGTGAAAAAGCATTCCAAAGCTTTCTCTAAAAAAGGAATTTCAAAAAAAGGGAAAGATTAAGATGCTAATGATCAAAGTTTGGTGTCCGAGCCTTTGATAGAAGCAAGAAATGTTGATCCTTTTGTAGATCGTAATTCCAAAGACAGCATTTGGGTAGCCAATCCTCTTGAAGATACATATTTTAATTGAAGGCCGATCCATTGAAGAATTTAGATTGAAATTGCCAAATTACAGAAAATGCTGAAATCAAGGAAGGAGATGAAGTTGCTATAAAAAATAATTCAAATTTGATAATTGAGCCGGTTGTTGCTCTTAATTCAAATTTTGAATTCAATAAATCACATAATTTGTTTGCTGAATTTTTTACAGATTTTGCTGTAGATCCCGTGGAGCAATAAAATAAGGCTGAAATTGGGGAGATTCAAAATTCAACTTTTGAATTACCTCAAATCACAGATAAGGAGGAAAACTATTCGGTAACAGACTTGTTATCCAAACAGGTTGTTGGTTCCAGCTCAGCTATTATCTCAATGGACGGGTTGAATAAAATAGAAAATTTTGAGGAGATAATATCGGTCTTGACTCCAATAAATGCAGCAAAGTTTTTTGAAAAAGATGGTTTTTATGAAACCAAAACTCCTACTTCTACAATAAGTTTGAAATTCAAAAAAATTGTATTATTGAAGGAAAAAAAGAATTCTACTATGGAGCTTGATTCTTTCGGCCATAAACATAAATTGTTTAAAGAACTATGGACTCTAGGACCGGTGAAAGAGCAGAATAGAAGAGGGATCACTGATCTCAAAAAGAAGAACTACTTGAGAGGTTCTTCCCAATCATCTCAGAAATATAATAGCCATTTTTTACATTGCAAACATCAAAATGGAAAGATACCAGAGGTTGGAGCTTATGAACAAAGAATTTACCAAATCTCTTGCTTTGGATTACATCATTGGAAGTTGGTATAGACATCCAAAGTACCTATTAATGTTATTCTTAGGTATTTTGCGATTGTCTTGGTTTTTTTGTAATTGTCTTTTATTTCTTTTTAGTAGCTTCCTTTTGCTTTTATCATTCTATTTGTTTTTTAAACTTATTAGATTTGATTATGGGGTCATTACTAGATCATATTTTTAACCGGATGAGAACTCTGGGATACTAACCAACCCTTGGGTTATTTAAAACTTTGGTATCCCCTGCATCTCAACGGTTCTAAAATAAGAAATAGTGGGTTCCATTTCAAAATTAATAAGTTTAATTTAAACAAATATGATTTCAATAAGGATCATTTTTCTATTGATCAATAATTTTTCACAATTCACCCCCCCCCCCCCCCCCCCCCCCCCCCTCTGCGCATCTCGTAATTTCAATTGGTATCAGAGCGGGGTTTTAAAAAAAGCATTTTAGAAAACCTTGAAAATTGATCATGTCTCGTTTTGGTAATCGTAATACTACAAAGGGTTACTCAATAACCCATCCACCTCTTTTTGACAATATCCCGTTTTGATTTCTAGAAAATTAGAATGTTTATTTCTTTATAGTCTACATACTATCGCATGTGGATGTTAGTTAATGATGGTTACGTTGCACTGTTTAAACTTTTGAATGGAGTGAAAACTCAAATACCCTTTAATGAATGGAGTAATGAAAATAGGGATTTTGCTCAGGTAAAGGCGAAGTGCTTAAACTATTTCTATTGTGCTTTAAAATCTGAGGACTATATGATAGTATCTACATATGCTACTAGTAAGGAGATTTGGGATAGACTGTGCATTACATACGAAGGAACTAGTGAAGTTAAACAATCTAGACTTAATATTCTATTGCATGATTATGAACTCTTCCATATGAAAACAAGAAAAACAATATCTGACATATACACTAGGTTTACCCAAATTGTCACATCCTTGCATGCATTAGGTAGAGAAATTTTAAATTTTAAAAATTTTAATAAGATTCTTAGATGCTTACCTAGTTCCTATGATGCTAAAATTATTGCCATCTTTGAATTTAAAGATCTAAATGTTTATTATATTTATAATTTGCTTGGGTCACTTATTGTATACAAGCAAGGAGTGAGTCAAAAGCAAAGTGATTCAGGTGAAAAAAAGGAGTGGATGGTGGCATTAAAAGTAAATAATTCAGAAAGTGAAAGTTTTGCATGGGAGGAATAAGATGACATAGCCTTGATGACCCGACAGTTCAAGAATTTTTTGAAATGAAAACAAAGGCATCATCAGAACAACTGGAATAAAGGTAAAAGCTCGAGAACAACTAAAGTTTCATCTGACATAGATTGCTTTGAGTGCAGGAAACCAGGTCACCTCTGAGCTGATTGCCCCAACTTAAAGAGTCAACCAGCTAAGAAAAAAGGCGAGGATAAAGCTAAGTACAAGAAAGGGAAGATGAAGACACAAAAAGCATTTTGGGCCAACTCTGCCTTAGAATAATCTAAAAAAGAAGCAAAGGAGGTGGTAACAAATTTGTGTCTATTGGCTAAATATAATCTTGATTAATTGGATCAAGATGAGGTATGTCAACTTTCATATGAAGATTTACAACTTATTTCTGATAAAATTCATGACTTGTATAGAAAGTTGAAAAATATGCATGCTAGTCTTAATATTGATTTTAGTACTTTACAAACTAAGCATGATAACTTAATTAAAGAAAATTCTGATTTAGATAGAGATCATATGTCCCTTCCTGATGAGTATGAAGCATTAAATAAGAAGCATATTAAATTAATAGAAGCACATGAATCCTTGAAAATAATGCATATTGAACTAGAAAAGGAGTTTGACAAACTAGAGAAACTTGCATGGGAGATAGATCACAATAAACATCGATTAAAGTGGGAAGTTGACAGATTGACATATCAAAATAACACAATTAACAAAAAAAATCAAAGAATTAGAAAAAGAGAAGGCATCAATCACATTATCCCAATCTAGCAAACCCCCAGCACTGCATGCATCACACAACTTTAGGAAGAGGCATCTGAAAGTTCGTTCGGGATGCTAGGCCCTATGAACTTAGTCCCAAAGCTAATTAAGAGAGAGTTGAATTGGAAAACCTTAAAACCAAAGTTAAAACTTAACCAAAATCACCACAAACAAAGTGCGGAAATTAAATGTGAAAGTAAAAAAGAAAGAACACACCAGATTTATAGTGGTTCGGTCAAACCTTGACCTACATCCACTCCTTGGAGGCACCCCCCAAGTATTGCACTAAACTAGTGTCTCTCCTTTAGCCCCCACGGCTAGGCGGAGAAGCCCTTACAAAATCACTTCCACCTTCCCCGATGCGGCGGAGTCACCGGGTCCTTTAACACCAAAGAGATCTTCTTCTTTGGTGAACTTATCTCGAGACAAGCCTTGAATCCGATGGTACTAAGGTGCGAGTTCGCCGAAGCAACCGTGTGGAATCCCCTCCACACTCCCTTGAGTTCCCCCCTCACAGGATTTTCTCCCTCTCAAACTCCACCCTTTCCTCTCTCCCTTTCAACCTCTCTCTTCAAGTCTCCCCCACAAGAACGAAGCTCCAATGGCTACCAAAGACTCTTATAAAAGTTGCCATTCCATAGCTTAAATAGAAACTCTCAAAACGAGCTCATTAATGCAAGTTGCCGACATTATCGTCCAGGCCGATAGGTATATCATCCTGGCCGATCAGTACAAATTAAGCTCAGTAGCCCGGGACGATATGGGACGATCAGAAGAAACTTGGTTACATCGTCCTGGCCGATATCACGATCGTCCTGGCCGATTAGTTTAAAACTAGTTCAATCGTCTTAATCATCGCCCTGAATAGAGTCTGGCCGATGTCAATCGTCCAGGATATCGTCCCGGCCGATCTCACGATCGTCCTGGCCGATCTGATCGTATCAATCAGCCATTAATTCTTTCCAAAGATACCAGATCATTTTAGGCATAATTGAGTTAGATCGTCATGGACGATGTGTATATCGTCCTGGCCAATTTCCTAAAAGATATAATGCCTTAACTGATCATGGCGGCTGATTCTTTCTTAATTGAACATATCGTTCTGGCCGATACAAGTATCATCCAGGCCGATTAGTTGACGGCTGCCTTAATGAGGATGCCCTAATTAGGGTTTCTGATTTTGGACAGATCGTCCAGGCCGATATTAATATCATCCCGGACGATGTTACCAAAAACAGAAATCATATAGGGAGCAAGAGAATTTCTACCAAGTTATAGCCACACCAAATACAACAAACTCAAGAAAGAAAAAAGATTACAAACAAACATAGACCTAGTCTACCCAATCTTGAGCAGATTCCAAATATAGTCTGATCGTGAGGACCTGAAACGTTAGTATAAAAGGCAATTGTAGGGAAATAAGGAATGTTTGCTATCATTAAAACCATAAACCATAGATCCACAACAATCTCCCCCTTTTTGATGATGGCAAACATTTCACTTTGAATTTTCAAAAATCTCCCCCTCACTTGAATACCGCTTTAAAAATAAGGGAGATAAAAATATTTTTGTAGTTTTAAATTTTTGAAAAGAAAACAAGAGATATAAGTACATTCTCCCCCTTTGACATTATCAAAAAGAGAGAAGGCACAGAAAACACAAAGAAACCTCATTTTTTTTTAAAATAAAAATAAAAATGAGAAAATTACCTCTTAGTTTTAATCAAAATTTTAGTAGAATTGGATTGACAACGCATAGCCCAGAAAAGATTAGAAATTCAGAGTTTGATAATCCCAACTCAAGTTCTTTTAAAGGCTCAAAAACTTTTTAATCCAATATCCAAATCAAGGAATAAATGGGAAGAAGAAACATTAATTTTTCAAAACTCCTTTCATAAAACATATCTAATAGAAGATCAATGCACGAATTGCTGAATCAGGAACCAAGATTTTAAAGCACAAGTTTCGGACATATCAAGGATTTTCTTAGGCTTTTAGTAGTATAAGAAAAAATAAGCATATTTTTTGTGGGCTCATTTTATGCCCTTTATCACTTGAATGGCTCTTTGAGCATCTTTTGACTTTCAATACACTTTGTGTATTATTATTTTTTTTCAATTTGGCGTCATTGCGCATCTTTTGGTTTGGCATCATTGGCCACTTTTTTTTTATTATTTTAAAAAATATGCTTTCTTTCTTATATTTTCAAAACAAAAGTAAACCCAAATTATTGACAACACGAACAACTTGATTAAGAAAATTTTAAGGTGGATTTAACAATCTTGCAAAAGAATTCTATGCGATAGAAAAAATATAGGGAGATAAAAAAATCAGTTTCAAAATCCAATTTAAAATATGATGAAGATTTTAAATCAAAAGTAGAATAACTTCTTTTAGGAAATAGAGATTGAGAATCAAAAACATGAGTTTCCTTACTTTGACTATTTTAGAGAAGTCAAACACAACTTATCAAAGAATTCAAGAAAAATAGGAAGTAGATTTTTCATTTTTAGAAAAGTGAATGTGTGTGTTGGTCAGAGAAAAACTTTCACGAAAAAAAAATTTCAAAGAAAAAACAAAACTAAAAAACAAAAATAAACAAAAGAAAAACACAAAAACACAACAAAAAAAAATGAAAAGCTCTTAACCATTATCTCTCTCCTGGTCCAATGCTTCTGAGACCAGATCTGCCCATGAGATTTTTTGCCTTTCATTATTTCCCCAGTTTAAATTTTGCTTCGCTTTGCCCTTTTCTTTAGTAGGAAAAATTCTTAAATTATGGCACTGATTTTTCATATGTCCAGGCTTCCTGCATCGAAAGCAAATAACGTTAGAAGAAATATGGACATCCTTACCACTTTTACCTTTTTTCCACTTTTGCTTATGCTTTGGTGAGCTTTGTGATTTGCTTGACACGTCATTGCCTTTGTCACCAACTAGGCTATCTTTCTCTATATCTCCAGCTTTTAGAACAATAGTTTCAACTGCATCCAAAAGTCTTTGACCCAAACTTTGCTCGTAGGCAATGAGTGAGCCAATAAAATTATCAATAGAATAATCATTCAAATCTTTTGATTCACAAATAGCAACAACTTTGGCATCAAATTTTTCAAGTAAACAACGAAGAATTTTATTGACTTTTTTAAAATTTGAAAAATCTTTTCCTAAAGTATGTAATGAAATTACAATTTGAATGAATCTGGTATACATGTCTAAGATCATTTCAAAAGGTTTCATGGAAAATAATTCAAAATCATGCATTAACAAATTCAACTTGGATTGCTTGATTTCACTAGTGCCTTCGTATATGGTGTGCAATTTATCCCAAACTTCCTTACCAGTAGTGCACGTGGATACTAACATAAAATCTTCAGAATTTAAAGCACAGAAAAAGTAATTTAAAGATTTTGCATTCAATTGAGCATTTACTTGTTCTTCCTTACTCCATTGATTAAAAGGAATATCGATTTTAATTCCATCTAAAACTCGTGACGGTGAAGAATAACCATTTAAAATCATATGCCACATATGAAAATCTATCAATTGCAAGAAAATAGATATGCGAGTTTTCCAAAAATCAAATGACATATTTTCAAATAAAGGAGGTCTTGTGATTGAATATCCTTCCGAAACATTACGATTTGAAAAATTAGCCATGGATCAAAATTCAATTGCTTTTAAAAACTTATTTTATGAAAACTGCTCTGATACCACTTGAAAGTTCGTTCGGGATGTTAGGCCCTATGAACTTAGTCCCAAAGCTAATTAAGAGAGAGGTGAATTGGAAAACCTTAAAACCAAAGTTAAAACTTAACCAAAATCACCACAAACAAAGTGCGAAAATTAAATGCGGAAGTAATAAAGAAAGAACACACCAGATTTATAGTGGTTCGGTCAAACCTTGACCTACGTCCACTCCTTGAAGGCACCCCCCAAATATTGCACTAAACTAGTGTCTCTCCTTTAGCCCCCACGGCTAGGTGGAGAAGCCCTTACAAAATCACTTCCACCTTCCCCGATGCGGCGGAGTCGCCGGGTCCTTTAACACCAAAGAGATCTTCTTCTTTGGTGAACTTACCTCGAGACAAGCCTTGAATCCGATGGTACTAAGGTGCGAGTTCGCCGGAGCAACCGTGTGGAATCCCCTCCACACTCCCTTGAGTTCCCCCCTCACAGGATCTTCTCCCTCTCAAACTCCACCCTTTTCCTCTCTCCCTTTGAACCTCTCTCTTCAAGTCTCCCCCACAAGAACGAAGCTCCAATGGCTGCCAAAGACTCTTATAAAAGTTGCCATTCCATAGCTTAAATAGAAACTCTCAAAACGAGCTCATTAATTCAAGTTGCCGACATTATCGTCCAGGCCAATAGGTATATCGTCCTAGCCAATCAGTACAAATTAAGCTCAGTAGCCCGGGACGATATGGGACGATCAGAAGAAACTTGGTTACATCGTCCTGGCCGATATCACGATCGTCCTGGCTGATTAGTTTAAAACTAGTTCAATCGTCCTGATCATCACCCTGAATAGAGTCTGGCCGATGTCAATCGTCCAGGATATCGTCCCGGTCGATCTCACGATCGTCCTGGCCGATCTGATCGTATCAATCAGCATTAATTCTTTCCAAAGATACCAGATCATTTTAGGCATAATTGAGTTAGATCGTTCTGGCCGATTTCCTAAAAGATATAATGCTACTGATCATGGCGGCTGATTCTTTCTTAATTGAACATATCGTTCTGGCCGATACAAGTATCGTCCAGGCCGATTAGTTAACGACTGCCTTAATGAGGATGCCCTAATTAGGATTTTTTATTCTGGACAGATCGTCCAGGCCGATATTAATATCGTCCCAGACGATGTTACCAAAAACAGAAATCATATAGGGAGCAAGAGAATTTCTACCAAGTTATAGCCACACCAAATACAACAGACTCAAGAAAGGAAAAATATTACAAACAAACATAGACCTAGTTTACCCAATCTTGAGCTGGTTCCAAATGTAGTCTGATCGTGTGGACCTAAAACGTTAGTATAAAAGGCAATCATAGGGAAATAAGGAATGTTTGCTATCACCAAAATCATAAATCATAGATCTGCAACAGCATCACCACCCACATAGGTTAGTGAACCCATTTCTCAGTATTAGGTGCTTCTCTTGTGGCATGCTAGGTCACATAGCCCGCACTTGCATGATTCACCATAGGACACACCTAGTATGTAGAAGTAAGTTGCATTCATCACAGTATAGCATGCATATATCTCATTCATGCAAGCATAAGGAGGAACCCAAAAGACCTAGTGAGAGCATGTGGTACCTGGACAGTGGATTCTCATGACATATGACTAGAGATATGAAGAAGTTCATTTTATTGGAGACCAGGATCAGAGGCAAAGTAACTTTGGGAGATAACACTACCAGGAAAGTGGTAGGCTGAGGTATTATTGGAAATGCTAAGAATTTTTTAATTGAGAATACTTTATTAGTTGATGGTTTAAAGCAAAACTTATTAAGTAATAGTAAATTGTGTGATAAAGGTTTTGACATTAAATTTCTTTCTGACAAATTCCTAATTAGTTTAAATGACAAACTTATTTTAGAAGGAAAACGAATGAACAATGTCTACATGTTAGATCTTGATTGCATTGATAATTCAAATTCTTTTTGCATAAAAATAATAGTAGATGACTCGTTGTTATGTCATAGGAGACTATGCCATGCTAGTATGAAAACACTTAGAAACATCACTCAGAAATACCTAACAAGAGGCTTACCTAAGTTAGACTTCACTAAGAACCATCTATGTGATGTCTGCCAACTAAGAAAACAAATCAAATCATCCTTTCATTCAATCAAAGATGTGATCACCTCTAGGCCATTAGAAATCCTTCACATGGACTTATTTAGACCCAATAGCACAGCTAGCCTACGTGGGAAAAATTATGGATTTGTGATTGTAGACGACTTCACTAGATTCACTTGGGTGAGATTCCTAGCACATAAGAATGAGTCATTTGAGGAATTTAAGACTTTATCCACTTGAATTCAACAAAAATTAGGATGTGAAATCTAAACAATCCATAGTGATCATGGTGGAGAGTTTCAAAATGAAAGATTTGAATCATCTATCAAGAGATAGGAATAGAGCATAATTTCTCAGCCCCTAGAACACCTCAGCAAAATGAAATAGTAGAAAGAAATAATAAAACCTTGGTAGAAGCTGCTAGGGCAATGTTAGTTGAGTACTCTTCTAGAGAACCTCAAGAAGATTTGCCTAGAGAATGGAGATACTCTTCTTGTCATTATAAAGAATTAATCTTAGGAGACCTGTCGGAAGGTATAAGAACTAGGCGTGGACTTAGGAAGGAGGCTAGTCCTTCAGCATTCATCTCTATGATAGAACCCATGAGTATAGATTAAGCTTTAGGAGATGAATTCTGGATTCTAGCAATGTAAGAAAAACTGAACCAATTCACCAAAAATGATATTTGGGAGTTAGTCAAGAGACCTAAAGAACAGAGTGTAGTTGGACCAAAATGGGTTATTAAAAATAAGGTGAATGATTCAGGAACCATAATAAGAAATAAAGTCAGATTAGTAGCTATGGGGTACAACCGAATTGAGGGAATAGACTTTGAAGAAACCTTTGCCCCAGTTGCTAGACTAGAAGCTATAAGAGTGCTCTTAGCTTTTTCTTGCTTCAAAAGTTTTAAAATATATCAAATGGACGTAAAGAGTTCTTTTCTGAATGGGGTAATCAAGGAGGATGTCTATGTTGAGCAGCCCCCCCCCCCCCCCCCCCCCCCCCCCCCCCCCCCCCCCCCCCACAAATTTGAAAGTTCATAATTTTCAAACCATATATTCAAATTAAAAAAGGCACTTTATGGGTTAAAGCAAGCACCTAGAGCCTGGAACGAAAGACTTAGCTCATTCTTACTTGATAGAGGATTTGTAAAGGGTAGTGTGGACACTACACTCTTTTTACAAAATGTTAAAGATGAAAATCTCATTATTCAGATTTATGTGTATGACATTCTATTTGGATCTTCAGATAAAATTCTATGTGATGAATTTTTAAAAACAATGAGTAATGAGTTTGAAATGAGCATGATGGGAGAGCTTAATTATTTTCTTGGCTTTGGTGTGAAACAAATGGATAATGGAATATTTCTTAGCCAAACGAAATACATTAAGGATATTCTTAAAAAATATGAAATGGATAGTTCAAAGCCCATGAACACTCCAATGAGCTCCACGATTCAACAGGATAAAGACCCGAATGGAAAATCAGTAGACCAGAAAAAATATAGAGGAATGATTGGACCTCTCCTCTACCTAACTGCCAGTAGACCGGACATAATTTTTAGTGTATGCCTCTGTGCCCATTTTCAAGCTGATCCTAAAGAGTCTCACTTAACTACGGTCAAGAGAATCCTTAGATATCTACTAGGCACCCAGAACTTAGGAATTTGGTATCCTAGGCACAACACTTCCTTTGAAATCTTAAGGTACTTAGATTCTAATTTTGCAGAATGTAGGGTAGATAGAAAAAGCACATATGGTACCTGCCAACTCATAAGATAATCATTAGTTTCTTGGTCCAGGAGGAAGTAAAATTCAGTAGCCCTCTCCACGGCCAAGGCAGAATATATTGCAAAAGGAAGTTGTGTTGCACAAGTACTATAGTTAAAGCAACAAATTCTTGATCTTGGATTACCTATAGGAACCATCTCAATCAATGCGACAATACAAGTGTAATTTGCATTTCTAAAAATCCAATTCAACACTCTCGAACAAAACTTATAGACATTAGACACCATTTTATAAAAGATCATGTTGCTAAAGGAGATATAGAATTGTATCACATAGCTATAGGAGATCAATTGGCAAACATCTTCACGAAACCACTAGCCTACGATACCTTTAGCACATTGAGTATGAGACTATGCGTCATAGACATTAATGCATAAATAAAAAAAAAATCTTCTAAGGTTGTTCCTGATCATCACACACTCACCACACAAAATTCAAAATTTTACATTTTCCATATCGTACTGTACGATCCATTATCATACTATATGGTATATCAAATCTACACATATCACAACCCAGGCTCAAATTTTTCCTCTATTGGTCGTACTGTACGATCCATATCATATTGTACAAATTAGTGGTAGTTCATTGAATTCATTTGGTACGACATTATTAAACATCGTACGGTACGACATATCAACTTTGTTCTGTACAATCCACGTCAGCAACTAATTGGGATGAATTTAATCAATTTGGTATGATATTATTGATGATCGTATTATACTATATCTCCTATTCGTACTATATGATCCACATCAGCAAAATGGATGAGGACGACTTAAAGGTAGTTGGTACGATATAATGGTAATTCATACTGTACAAACACATTCGTACTGTATGAAGCTTTTCATCAGAGGTCGTATCGATGACTCTCGAGACGATCAAAATTCTTTTGATCATACTGTACGATACCAATCGTACTGTACAATTTGACCATCATTTTCAAAACAATCAGTCAGACAACATTATCACCACATCGTACTATACGATACAAGATCGTACTATACGATATGTCCAACTTTTTATAAATTGGCCGTATTTGAAGCTTATTTCACTCATTCATCCTTCTCTCACTTAGTTTACCTGCCTTCCCATAATGCCGAGTTCTCCCAAGCGCGGTCATCTAGTCGTTGGAAGCTCTTCTTCCTCGCGCCAACCCAACAATAGTTTCCTGAATGCTGACAATGAAGTTGCATGTCGCAAATATAAGGCCTACAATATTACACCATCTCGAATGTTAAACCAAGCAGCACTAAATTTTTAGGTAATGCCTCTATTCGCATCCACAACTTTGCAATTCCTTCTAACTCTAGCCTTCCCATATAATTCAAAACTCATTCTTAAATTCTTAGCCAACCTCACAATCAACATCAAAAACCATACCCTCACCTCTTTCGCCTGCCAATAAAATGTTGAGATCACTAAAGCAGACCTTGTCCAATACATTGGGATCTCCACTGAAGGTCCTAGAGTTAACTCCTTTCTTACCAATGAATTCAACTAGAGTGCTGCGAACTTAGTTCTTAGGAATGTCACCTTCTACCAACACCAACCACTTATTCAATCCCTCACTCAAAATGCCAGAATCATTCAACACATACTTAGAACCTCAATAGTACCCAAAGCTGGCGATCAAATCCACATGACCCCAAGTTTATCTGTCACTACCTATCTTATCATGTCCAACACCAAATTGATGAGGCAGATTTGATTATCGATTACATTCAAAATATGACCTTAATTCGCCTCTCTACCACCTGTAGAAAACAAAACATAGCCCTTGACTACCTTATAGGGTACATTCTTCAAAATAAATATCAGTTAACCTATCCTGATGTACCTGATAACCTACCTGTTTTCTATACGGATGCCACTTTCCGTACTTTGATTGATCACCAATTCGAGATAATCCATCAATATTTCCAACCACACCCACATGCACGTCCAAGTTATCAGGATCCTCCTTTCTGAGGTGTATCTATTTTGTACTACCTTTCTTAGTGTTGTTTGATTACTCTTCTTTTTGGTGATGTCAAAAGGCGGAGAAGTCTATCATAGTCAGTTGTCTTGCTTAAAGTCTGTTGTAGTCAGTTGTTTTAAGTTTGTTGTAGTCAGTTGTTTTGCTTATGTATTTTTTGCTTATGTTTACTTAAATGCATTTTTCTTTTCATATCTATTTCTTGATGTTTTAATTAATTAAAAAAATAGAAAATAAAAAATGCCATGCAAATTTGCTTATAACCAACATTATTTGACATCATCAAAAAGGGTGAGATTTTTGCAATCAATGACCCCGATTCTGAGATTTTGATGATGATAAATAATATCGTCTGAATTACTATTCATTGAATACATTTGATTTCTGCTATTGTCTATGAGTACTAATATTTCAGAGAGATCACAAGTTCCTCAGGACAACAAGAAGACTCAAGACTGGGTAGAGTAGGAGTGTGAGTTTATAAATTATAATTTTTCACTTATTTTTATTTTTTTTTCATGAGTCTGGCCATAAATTTGTAAATCTTGCTAAATCCTGATAAAATGTTGGATCATTTTTTTATGGATTAATGATTTGTGATAGGGGGACATCTTTAAATATTTAGAAAGGATTAAACATGAAAAAACTGTTTGGCATTACATTTGTAAAAACTTGCTAAATCCTGATAAAATGTTTGATCATTTGTTTATGGATTAATGATTTGTGAAAGGGAGACATCTTTAAATCTTTTAAATCCTGCAAATGGAAAGATTTCTCAAATCTCGTAGTTAATTAAGGAGTGAAACAAGATTGATCAAAACTGTCGAATTTAAAGTCTCCAAAATTAAGTTTAAAGAATTTAGATAAACTTTACTAAAATCCTTACAACAAAACCATACCAAACATTTCCTAATAGGTTTCTTTTAATTTTATTTATGTTTATTTTCAGAGTGAGAAGTGTAGTAAACGATTGGTTTTAGCGAGCAAAAACATTTTGTGAAAAAGGTAAAGAAGGCAAATGTGAAGGAGAAGAAGAAGCACAAAAAATTTTAAGAAATTGAAAAGAGGCATTAATAAGTTTACCATTTGAAATGGGGATTGTTGGTGGGTTAGGCGAGAAGGATAGTTGTAGGCACCAATAAGAGGAAGAACAAACCAGAGGGATGTTTGCTCTAGAGTAGATGAAATTGTATATAAGAATGGAAAGGGCCATTTCGTGCATGTATGTGTTGATATGAAGACTGAATAAAAGTGAGGCTAATCTAAAGACTTATTATATCCACATAATTTTGGCTTATTCCAAAACTTAATTCAACTTTATGAAATGATAAATTGAGGCTAATTCAATAAAAATTTACCAAAAGCAAAACAACTATTGACTTGATTCAAGTTTTATTATGAAACAAGAAAGCTTTGGGGAATAGCAACGAACACCAAAAAACAAAAAAAAAAAATAGATATTAAAAAAAATTACAAAAATTTGAACAAAAATAAATAAATCAACTATAAAAGAGATCGCAATTGAGATAATCCATAATGATTTAGCAAACTTACATGAAATGTACTGGAGCATTCAAGCGAATTGGTGAGTAGATGGGTTTTGCAAAAGGAATATAGATAAGCATTTGCGTTAGGAGAGAGGAATATTATGATGAACCACTACTATACACCACTACTATACATTTCCTTTCTATTAATTCTTCAGTCAATTGTAAAGAAGAAATATCCCTATAAGAAATGAAGTTGAGGAAAAGTAATCCTCATACACTACAAGTTGTTTGTCTCTAGAATATAAGAAGGCAAAAACTATTTGTTAAGTTAATATTTGATATGGGAAGAGTATATTTTATTTTAGTAGGAAGACTTCATCTTGTACAGATCACAATAGTCTTCGTTTAGCAAATTCTATAATTTAAAAATCATAAACTAAACCTTAAGAAATTTGTTGGTCAACTAAACAATTTAAAAATACCACAGAATTATACCTATCATTAAATATAGGAATATTACTTTAACTCAATAGCAATCAATTTGAAATTGTCTAGTATAATTACTAAACTAATTTTCTTGTATTGCAACTTATTGTTGTCTTGTTTACTGACCTTAATAATATTCCAACAATTAGAAAACAAAGTAATATGATCTTAATAATTATTGCAAACCTAATCCAAGCACTGTGATTTTGTTGATAACAAATATTATTGTGTATGTTACTACTTTATCCTATTTCTATGACATTATTTTGTACTGTACAAATTTAATTCGTACTATGTGATTTGTTGTGTTCGTCAAAACCCTAGCCGCTGAAGGTTAAGAACTGTACTAATTATGAGTTGATCATACAATATGATTTAGTTCGTACTATACTTCCTAATTAAAATCATTCTAATTAACCCCTCGATATTAAGCAATTAAATCATGAATAATTATTGTGTTAGATTGAATTGTATGATATAGTGTGCACAATATAATTAACAGTGTAAGAAGTTGGCCATCTTAGATATTATATCAAACAAAATTCATGATTTTTGTAATGATCATACTATACAATATCCACAATAATGGATGATCGATAGTGTACAAAGTTGGCCGTCCTAAAGGTCATCCCAAATAAACAAAAAAAACTCTATAGTTTGTCTCATATGATATTTTAATTGTACTGTATGAAATGTTATAAAGGTCGAACAATTCGTCTGTACAATCTTGCTAGACAAGTCTTAATTACACTGATCATACTTTACGATACATATATCATACTATAAAAAAAATGAAACTCTTAAAAATTAGGGTTTCTTGAAGTCCACTACTTCAGGTTTTCTAATACACTTATTAAAAAATATTTTGTTGTTGAGAATTCAAGAGAGAGAGCCTTGAGGGAGAGATGAAGGAGAGCTTTGTGAGAGAAGAGAGGGAGATTTGGTGAGGGATAAGTTGGGAGGGGATTCACAAGGTTGTTCCAAGGAAGAATCTTATCTTGTATCTACAAGCATTTGCCTAGATTCTCTATGGCTCTAGAGAAAAAGTTCTTTAGTAAAGATCGTGGTTCTCATACCATCTCCTAGATGGTGAAAATAGAGTTGTGGTTCTATGACCATCACTTAGAGGGTAAACATAGAGTTGTTGTTCTCTTACCATCACCTAGATGGTAAAAACAGAGTTTTGGTTCTATGGCCATCAATTGAAGGGTAAAAATTAAGTTGTGGTTCTTTGACCATCAACTGAAGGGTGAAAATAAAATTGAGGTTATCTGCTTTCACGATTCTCTACCACATCGGGGTGGTGAAATAGTGTTTGTACATATTTCTCTGCCTTACTGTGAGAGAAAAAAGAGAGTCACTACTATTTAGTGCAATACTTGGAGAGGGAGTCTCCAAGGAGTGGCCAAAAGTTAGGTTGACCGAACCACTATAAATTTTGGCAAGTTCATTCTGTTTATTTTATGCACTTTATTTTCTGAAATAATATGTGTGGTTAAAAAATCTTATTTAATTCATTATTGTGAAATTTACTTATTTTTGTATATGTTATGTTGATTATCTTGGGTGAGTTTGAGTTGATAAGTTTTTAAATAAATTTTTTTCCCCTAAATAATTTTTTAAATATCCAATTAACCCCCCTCTTAGTTAGCCTTGAGACTAGTTCTATAAGATCTAACAATCATCCTGAACTTTCAAGTGATATCAGAGTGAGATTCAAAAATTAAGTTTTAAAAATCTTATAAAAAATGATCAATGACTAACTATGAAAATTGAAATACTAAATAAGGATATTTAATCACACGACTACCATTATTTAAAAATATTCTTTTTTATTTTTAGGAAATTTGCATGTCTTGTTTATTGTAATCAATTGATTATTGCCTATGGGTGTTAGTTTGGGAAGGATATTATGCACTTTCATGTTTAGTTAATAGTTTGAAAACTGAACTTTCTTTTTTCTAAATGGAGTTTAGAAGATAAAAATTTATCCCAACTTAATGCTAAATGCTTAAACTATTTCTTTTGTGCTTTTAAATCTGAAGATTATATACATGTATCTACTTATACAAGTGGAAAATAAATCTTGGATAGACTCTGCATAACATATAAATGAACAACTAAAGTGAAACAATCTATGTTAAATATTCTGCTCCATGATTATGAACTCTTTCACATTAAACCTAGTGATTATATATCTAAAATATTTACTAGGTTTATACAAATCATCACATCCATGCATGCTTTAGGTAAACAATTATTAAATTCTAAAAAAGTAAATAAGATTCTAAATTATTTACCTTCTTCTTACAATGCAAAAATTACTATTATTATTGAATCTAAAAATTTGAATATTTACTCCATTGATAACTTACTTTGATTACTCATTGCCTACAAGCAAGTAGTGAGTCAAAGACAACTTAATATAGGAGAAAGAAAGAAGGAGAAAACTATAGCCTTAAAGGCTAATGATTCAAATAATTCCTCTGAAAGAGAAGAGGAAGATATCACACTGATGACTTAACAGTTCTCTTTCTAAAGAAAAAGTAAAAGCATCATCAGCAGTGGAGCAAAGGTAAGAATTACAAAAATTCTAATGCTTCTCTGATATTATCTGTTATGAATACATGAAACAAGGGCACATTAAAATTGATTTGCTCAGATGTTAATAATCACCAAAGCAAGGAGAAGGTTGAAGAAAAAGCTAAGTTATATAAAAACAAGAGAAGATCTTTGAAAGCCTTTTTAGCTGACTCCATATAAGATTTATATGGAATATAAATAGAAAAGGAGGTGACAAACCTATACTTAATGGAAAACAACTATCTTAATTAGTCTGATCAAGATGAGGTATGTTAAATTTCATATAATGAATTACTTGTCGTTTCAAAAAGATTCATAATTCTTATAGGATTTTGAA
The DNA here is from genome assembly GCA_022539455.1 of Dendrobium nobile. NCBI lineage: Eukaryota > Viridiplantae > Streptophyta > Magnoliopsida > Asparagales > Orchidaceae > Dendrobium > Dendrobium nobile. Next base: position 20,272,168 of record CM039724.1, on the reverse strand, counting down.
AAAAAAAAAAAGCACGCTTGCTTGAAAACTGAATGCTCAGTTTTGCAAAAAGAAAATGAAATGCTTAGAAAAAATTGTTTTGATTTAAATAAAAATCATATGACTTTATTGGTTGAGTTTGATGAATTGAATAAGAAATATAATGTTTTATCTTAAACACATGATACTTTGAAAGCAATGCATCTTGATTTATAAAAATCATTTAAAGAGTTAGAAGCATGTGATAACATTTTAGATCTTTGTGAGCACTCTTTAAAAATTGAAATATCTACTCTTAAAAGTGTTAATGAAATTATGTTAGAACAAGTAAAGGATTTTCAAAATAAACCTTCTCTTAAGCATTCATCATGTCATACAACTCATAAACCTAGTAATAGGAATCATAATTATCATAGGTTAGTTAACCATTTTCTGGATATTAGATGTTATTCATATGGCATGTTAGGACACATTATCCACACTTAAATAATCCACCGTTAAACACATTTAGTGTGGAGGCTTAAGTTACATCAACCACAAAATGGCATGCATTCTAATGATTTATCCAAATTTAAGAAGGGGCCCAAACTCACTTGGGCTCCCAAAATTATTTTTCGATGATCTTTGGTTTTAGGGCTCTCACAAAAGACCCAGTGGGAGCATGTGGTTTTTAGAATTGATATATATTTTCTATCACTAAAAATCAGCCATTCATCAGCTTCTCAATGTATGCATTGTGTCTTTTGTCTTTTTGTTGTTTATAAGTTTATTTATTTATTTATTTGTTGATGATTTTATATTTTGTTTTTGTCCTTTTGGTTTTATTTTTAATAATTGTTTTTCTTTATGATTGTGTCCTAATCATCATATAAACCTCTTCACTAAACCTCACTGCCTTTTCCTGCGAAGCAAAAATTTCAACTTATATCATACTGTACCAAGTACCTTCGTAATGTATGATTTGCACAACACTACCTTGATCATAACCTTTGGCTTAATAAATGATCCAAATTATATCTATAATTGAAAATCGTCTTGTATGAACACCTATTCATCTGGATGATACACATGTCAATCCAAATTGGGACGAATTCATTTTGGTTGGTATGATATTTATTGTTGATCATACTGAATGAACACCCTTTTGTATTGTATGAACCTTTTGGTCAAAGGTCGTACTGCCTAACTCCTTGGGGTGATCTCCCTATCTCTAATCATCTTGTATAATATCTTATCATATTATATGATCATACAACCTTTTTGACTTAACATCTTGCCGAATTGATTATGCACGATCACCTCATACAATCTCACGATCATACTCTACAATCTCACGATCGTTCTATAAAATCCATCAGAATTATATTTAACTAACCCCAATTCATTCAAATTCTTTACACCATCTTTCTAATCCTCCTTTTTTAAATCCCAATATATGCAATGACTGGCGGTGTAAAGCATAGTTGCTAAATACATGGTGCTTCATCCTCTCGTAACCCTACCGACGATCGCTTTCTAACAACTTCTGATGAAACTGCCTACCATAAATACAACGAAGCCAAAATCACTTCAGCTAGGCTTCTTAACCAACATGCCTTAAACTTTCTGGTAATAAACCATTTCAATTCCACTACACATAAATTCTTTCTGACTTTGGCCTATCCTTTCCACTATGAAATCATATACAAGTTTCTTACAAACCTTAGGATCAGTGGGCATGCCATCATAATGTCTTATTTTGTCTATTTCCAAAATGTTATAATAACCAAATAGGACATAAGAATCCATATTCAATTAAATCCCTAATACGGCTTCCAGCTTGACACTTCTAGAGAGAGAAACTCTAAGCGGCTGGCGGACCTACTTTTGGTCGACGTGTTATTCCGACCACTCTTTCATTATCAAGATTGGATTCGACCGCTTCCCCTCCCGCTTTTGGCGATTTGCTCACTATGGACAGTAAATCAAAATTCCAGGCAAGAAAACCCTTAGCAATCAATGAGGGAGGGTTGTTGAAACAGAAAAAATCCATTGAAACTATCGATAAAGGCAAGAATGTGTTTTTTGATGATGACGCGGCTGTCAAAAAATTTCCAAATTCTCCTGAATTTGGAAAATTCAAACTCCTTAATTCTACTGAATCTTCTTTTAGATCAAAAATTCTTCAAAACATGGTGATGACAAATTCGAAGAATGAAGTGGATTATAATAAAGAAGAAGTTTCTTTTCCTACCATCAAATCTTCTAGTCTACGCTTCAAAGAAATTGTTACGGAGTCATCCTCGGTTGTAGAAAAGACAAACGATTTGAACACTGTACGTGTTTGTGAAGAAGGTGATTTGTCGGAAGAAAATGGCAATCTCTCTTTAAACATTCCAACTAATTCTAACAGCAATACTACAGCAAAGGCATGGGAGAAAAAATCTAATATCAATGTTTCCAATTTAGACTTTGGAAATAACTTCACTGGAGACAATAATGGCGTGAAACTTCAAGCAGGAATGGAATCAGAAAACTCTAGTAAACTCAACAAAGCCTTGGTAATCAAAGTTTTTGGAGAAAACATACCCTTTCACTTGATCAGCTTGCAACTCAGGAAGCAATGGTCCCAATATGGTAAATTTCACCTAACTATGCTTAGTTTGGGATGGGTGCTTTGTGCATTTGGTGAACAAGAGGCTTTATACTTGGTCTTCTCAAATGGACCATGGTATGTTAGGAATAACATAATAGGGTTGTACAAATGGTCACCCTCTTTCTCTCCATTATCTCTAAAAGGTCTCTCGGCACTGATTTGGATCCGAATGCCAAATTTGCCTCTATAATGTTGGGATGAAATCAACATTTGTAGGATTGCATCCATTATTGGAAAACCTTATATGATTGATGGAAATATGTTTCAATGGAGCAGGAGAGAGTTTGCCAGGATATGCATCCGAATTAAATTAGATGAAAAGCTTCCAATGGGTGTTTGGGTTGAAGGTTGTGCCGGAAAATTCTATCAAAGAATTGAGTATGAAAAACTCCCAAACTTTTGCTTCAATTATGGGAAAATTTGGCATACGGAGAACAATTGTCTTGAATTGAAAGAAATTCAAGCTTCCAATATAACTGAGATTCCTAAAAACAATTCTGTTCAAGCTAATTCAGATGACCAATCTATAGATAACAAATTTGAGTACGGGCCTTGGATTCATGTGAACTTTCGAAGGAATAAATTTTTCCAAAAAACAAAAAAGAATTTCAATCCTCATAATCTAATAAAAGCAGGAAGAATCACCTCCTCATCTCAAATTTATAAGAAGGTTGACAAAACTTTGGCTGATGGTGAAAACAGAAAACTAGTTAATAATGTTGAAATCCTGGAAGCTAAGTCCACAGAAACTATAATCCAAGAAGACTCCAATCCTCAAACCGAAGCAACCAATGATCCAGGTATGATCAATTTATTCCCCTGTGATTCTAACAAGTTCAAAGTGCTAGTTGATGATCTTGAAGAAGGAGAACTTTCAATCCCTGAAACGGATAATGTTCTTCCTGAATTATCTGTCCAAAGTCCATTATTTAAAAAAAATGATTCATGTTATGAGAAAGGCTCTGAGAATAGAAGGAAGGGACTTAAACAACTTAAAAGTGTAGGTACTATCAATTTAACCACTCGAAGCATAAAAACTGATATTGAAGCAAAAGACAAAATGGGGAATCATCCCCCCATTTTAACATGATGTCATTTGTTTGTTTCTGGAATTGTAGAGGAGCTAGAAAGAAGAGAGCTTCTCTATACATCAAAGAGTTTGTGAAAGAGAATGAAGTCTTATTCTTGGGTTTACTTGAAACTAAAGTTTCTTCCTTCAATAGATTGGAAATAAATTCTTTAACTGGATCATAATGGGATTTCTTCCAAGTCCCTTCAGAAGGCCTCTCCGGTGGTATATTAGTTCTATAGAGATCAAATGGTGCTTCTTTCAAAGTCCTAGAATCATCCCAACAATTCATAGTTGGAGACTCGAAGTTTTCAATAAAGGTAATTGGAGAATTGGTTCCATTTATGCTAGCAAAGATGCTTATAAAAAAAGAAATCTGTGGGAAAGATTACAAGTTTATTCTTCTAAAGAAAATTCATTGGTGCTTGGTGGAGACTTTAATTGTCTTCTCAATAAAGAAGACAGAAAAGGTGGTAAGAGATTCTTCTACTCTTTGGGATCTAAAGAAATGGATCTATTTTTAGCTTCCAATGATCTTCATGAAGTGGGATGTGTTGGTCCCAAGTTCACTTGGTGCAACAATAAAACTGGAGTAGACAGAATTCTTAAACGCTTGGATAGGTGCTATCTCAACTCTATGGCTCTTTGCTCTCCACATCAGATTATGGTCAAGCATTTGGCAAGAATCGCTTCAGATCATTGCCCTATTCTTCTCAACCTTTTTTATTGTAAATCTGAATACAAAAAAGTTATCCATTTTGAGGATATATGGATTTCCAATCCAGCACTGCAGCAATAGTAAAGAAAATCTGGATGAAGAAAACTTTAGGAGATTACGGCCAAATTCTAAATCTAAAAATGGGTAAAGCTTTGAAAGCATTGTTCTATTGGAACAAATAGAAGCATAAAAATCTGAAAAAATCTAAAGGAATTATTCTGGGTTAAATTCTAGAACTTCAAGATAAGGAAAGCAAGGTAGGATTCTTATCTAATGAGGACTCTTGGCTTCTTAAAACTAAGGTCACTTACAATTCGATTTTAGCCAAAATCAACACTTGGTGGAGACAAAGAGCTAAAATAAAATGGGCAACTGAAGGGGACAGCAACACAAAATTCTTTCATACTTATGTAAGTGCTAGAAGGAATTCAAATTTCATCGGCTCAATCATCAATAGTAATGGTCTGCTGGTTGAAGACTAACATCAAATTGAAGAATCTTTAGTAAGCTTCTTTGAAAATAAATGGGATTACAGGAGATGCAGCTTAGACGGTTGGTCCGATCCAATCTTTCACCTGAATGAAGAAGATTCCTACAGCTTAAACATAGAATTCAGCTTTGAAGAAATGGATACAGTTTGTATGCATTCTGGGTACTTCACGGCACCTAGAATTGATGGAATAACATACTCTTTCTTTAAGGGGTATTGGAATATTGTAAAGGTAGATTTATGGAATGCTCTAAAACAATTTTTTGAAACAGGTATCATGAACCCAAAGTGGAAAGACACTATTATGGTGCTGACCCCAAGGTATTAAATCTAAAATCTCCTTAAAATTTCAGACCAATAAGCCTTTCCAATGCGGTTTATAAGATAGATGCTAAAATGATATTCAATAGACTATCTACTTATATGCCAAAAATTATCCATTGCTGATCATATCCTAGTAGCCCAAGAAATTTTTCACAAATTCAGATTTTCAACAGCTTCTAAAGGTTTGTTCTCCTTCAAATTTGATAAGGAACAAGCTTTAGACTCTATGGGCTGGTCTACGTTGGAGAAAGCTTTGAACTATTTCGGGTCTCCTTATATATTTTCCCAATTGCTCCTAGAATGTGTAAGGAACCCAAAATTCTCTGTATTGATTAATGGGAACTATTCCAGATGGATTGAAGCCAAATGTGGATTATGGCAAGGGTGTCCCCTATCCCCGTTCTTATTCATCCTTTGTACTCAACTACTTACTAATGCTTTCTTCCAAGGTGGAAAGGATCTTGGAGTTTGAATCAATAAAGACAGTCCTTCGTTATCTCACCTACTATTTGCGGATGACATAATAGTTTTTTCAAAAGCCAAGGTTTCCTCAGTTAAAAAGATCAATATCATTATGGATAAATTTTGTTCTTGGACGGGCCAAAAAATAAATGAAAAGAAATCTTGTATCCTGTTTGGGAAATATGTCAGTAAAAGGAAGGTTAAACTTATCTCTCGCATCATGAGGCTGAAGAGCTTTAAGGAACTTCAATACCTGGGTACAAAAATTGCTTTTAGATGACTTGTTAGAGAGGACTTTCTCTGCATCATCAAAAAAGCTATCAAAATGTCTAACATTTGGGGATCAAAATTAATCTCTCTATCTGGGAGGATCCACTTGGTTAAATCGGTATCGCTATCCTACTCTATATATCATTGTACTCATACCTTGGTTCCTAAAAGCATTCTATGTGATCTTGACAGAATTTGCAGAAATTTTATTTGGAACAAATCAAATGGAGACTTTGGCATCCATTATGTTAACTGGAAAATTATGTGTTTACCAATTGATAAAGGAGGAAGAGGTCTTTTTTCTTGCATTGAAAAAGTTGGACCTCTAAGAGCTAAATTAGCTTGGAGATATAACCAAGAAGGTGAATCTCTCTTACATAAAATTTTGTTTCCTAAATTTGGTCAGCTCTATGGAAACAGATTCCATACAAAATCTTATTCAATAGCATGGAAAATTATTAATGAAGGAGGGTTTTTTTAAAGCCAATTGTCAGATGGGAGGTTTCTAATAGCAACATCATCAATGCGAACAATGACATTTATATTCTTGATAAATGCTTAAACAAATGGCCTACCTTTGTTAATCCTATTGTAAAACCCCTAAGATTTTCGATTTTTTTTAGTGTTGTTAGTCTGTACGAATTGACTTTAGTACGGGACGAACTAAAGAAAATTGTGAAAATCTGTATGGTTAGTACGTACGAACTTGAGTTCGTCCGTACGAACCTGAATTCGTCGGGACGAAAATTGTCCAGAGAGCAAGTTGTCCCGGGACGAATACACTTCATCCAGGACGATCTTATTTGATAAATATCTGATTTAGAGATATTTTGAAGAGAGAGAAAATTAGAGAGAGAAAGAGAAGGAAAAGAGAAAGAAAAGGCTTGGTTTCGGAGGCAGCAGAGCGATTTTCGTCCGACGATGCAATTTGAAGAATTGTTTGTCTCGCTATAAGGAATCCGAATCCTATTTCTGATTTCGAGTTTTGATATTTTTCTGCTCAGTTTTGTGTTTCCGTTACCAAAAAACATGCATATCTTTTGTATTGACGAAATTTTTACCGTGTAACTTTTGGTATGTTATAGAAATGATGATTTTGTACGATTTGAGTATTTTCTGTAAAGTTTTCACAGGGTATTTTGAATTCTGTGGGATTTTTATCGATTAGAAAATTATCTGAATGTTGAAAAATATTGCTTCAATACAAGTAAAGCTTTGAAACATTATTTTATTTGATTTCTGGTAATTTGGTAATTTTCTGAAACTGTGTATTTTGACTCTGTTTGGGATTTCTGTCAACTGTACGATATTTTAAGGATTCTCTTCTTTTGAGTTTAATTGTGTTTGTTGATTGCAATGTATTACTATGAATGTGGATATATGAGTGAATTACTATTATATATATTACTGAAAGACAAGTGAAGACTAGTTGATTAGATCTCACTCCCCTAAGTGTGTGTACATGGTCACCAAAAAATTACATACCCTTACAGGATTTGACTCAAGAAAGCAAAATTATATCAATGAATATTACAAACTCTTTACATCAAAACATTATTCATCCCAATCTTGAGCTATGATTCTTTGTTTGATGTTGCATGGTATTTCTGAAATGTTAGTATACACACAAACAAATATAAAATGAAAAATACTATGAGATTAAAAAAAAAAAAATTGTTATCATCAAAAACATAAAACTCGTGAGCTCGAGTCGCAATAGTTCTCAAAACATCAATCATCCCTAAAGCTAGAGACTTGGTAAACATCACTTAATTTCAATTGTCACTTACTTCATTTCATCGAACACCCAAATGGATGAAGCACAAATATTAATTTATTCTATTTAAAACCTTACTTCCATTCGCCTTCCAACAACTAGAAGAAAACCAAACATTGCTCTAAGACATGTGATTGGGTATATCTTGGATAAAAAATAAAATATCACATATCTGCTCCTCTTGACCACACTCCAATTTCTTTTCGAATGCCTCCTTCCTTATGCTCTTTAATACGAAATAGGAGCTAGAAGACCCACCGTTTGATGAAGAAGGAGATGCTGCCTAAACAGCTGATCTTGCACCTACACCACCTCCTCATCACTACCGATATGAGGAGTTGATTCAGCATTTTAACAGACTTGAGACTTGCCTGGATTAACAAAAAATTAAACATGGTAATGATATGCGTTTATTAAGGGAGAAATCTGGAACTATCCAACAGCAGTTCACCTCCATCCACCAGAAGTATGAAAGCTTTAGCCATTTCTTCCAACCACCTCCATAGGCACTATCTAATCAAGAACGTCCTATGTTTTAGTTTTCTTTTGGTTTTGTTGTGTTGAACTTTTCTTTTTATGTCCATGCTTGCTTGTTTTTGCTTTGTTTTGTAATGCATTTTTGTTTTAGTCCTTATGTTGTCAAATAATATATATATATATATATATATATATATATATAGTATTTATTTTCTTTGTCAAGTGATTCTTGTATTTCTTTCAAGTATGTTCATGTATTTTTTTAATGTTGGGTTGTTTCCTATGCTCTTTGCTTGAGAAATTTTCAGTCAAGTAACATGTTACTATTTTAATTAATTGTAAGACTTGTACTCATACTGTATAAATTAAATCGTACTATACGACTTCGATCATATTGTACTAATGAACATTTACTGCAATACACTTTTCTATTTGTAATAAAATTACTTCTATTCTTACTAAAAAGGTAAGATAAGAAATTACTAACATTTTTAAAACTAAAAGGATAAAAAATTCATGAAATTACATATCCCTTCTTATTTCCAGTGTATGTTAATTACTTGGGTGAACTTAAAAATCTAAATTGAATTGGATTTGGGATGGTTAAAATGAAAACATATTCATTTTATTACATTTTTATATCTTGAATATATTATGTAAAATTATCAATGAAATTCATTGTATTTCATAAATTAGGCTATTTATTCCTATCAGAAAGATCATGTTTGCTTTGTAGATTATTCCTCCATATATAAGAGAGAGTTACTCTTCTCTTATATTTGAAAAATAATCTTTACAACTAAGATTCTTAAAGATTTAGAAATGAAGCAATTTGCAAAAAATCAAAATAGGTGCAAAATGAACCCATAATCAAAACATGCGTGATGACGCCAAAAGTAAAATATGCACAAAGTGGACTAAAAAATAATAGATGTGCGATGTGTGCTAAAAGATGATAAAAGAGATACAAAATGAGCCTAAGTTAAATTACCTTTTCTTTCTAGTAAATCATTAAGTCTTAGAAAATTCACGTGTTTCATAATATGTTTAATACTTGATTTTGAAAACTCTTAGTTCTTCATTCATCATTTTTAAAGTAATATTCTATTTGATATATTTCATGCTAGCAATATGAAAAGTTTATGTTTCTCTATCTAATTGTAATTCTTGAATTAGATTTTTGTTTAAACCAAGGATTTTAGCCTATGAAGATATTAAGTTGGGTGTGTAAACTCTAGAATCTAAATCATTTGGTTGCAATAAAGTTAACACATATCTTATTTGGTTTTTTCTATTTATAGAGTAAATTTATTATATTTTAAAAAATGCACATGAGAGTTATCATATCTATGAAGTTCTTTTTTTATCTTGAATTATTCATCATTTTGAGTCTGTTTGTTTTTTCTATTTCTATTTTTCCTTCCTGTTATTTTTTCTCTTTTTTATATCAAAAGGGGGACTAGTATTTTATTGTTTGTTATTATTTTCATATCAAAAATTAAAAAAAAAAATCTCTTCATTTTCTTACAATTGGTTATCATCTAAGGGGGAGTTTAGAAAAAAGCAACATTTTTAAAATCCAACAATAATAATGTTTGCCATCAAAAAAAGGAGATGATTGTTTACAACCTGATCCAAGTATTATGATCTTGATGAAAACAAACATTATTGTGTATATTACTGCTTTCTCCTATTTCATGATATTTTATTTTTATTTTGTGTGTACTAACATTTCACGAATTTAGTCCACCATTCACTTGTAATTTTGATCAGCTCAAGACTGGGTAAACTATGGTTACGATCTATATTTTTAAATTTGTCATGTATTTTTTCTCTTCTTGAGTCATATCATAAAATTGGGTGGATATCATTGCTAAGTAACCTTGCACACACACAAGGGGAGAGAGAAAAATATTTTTTTTGATAGAGTTTTTTTTTAAGTACATTGTAATGTATGATTTTGGCTTCGTACTATATGACCTTGTTTCATATCATATAGTTTTAATTTGTACTATATAATTTATTGTGATCTTCTAATACCCTAGCCACTAAAGGTTATACTATTTATGTGTTGATCGTATTGTACGATTTGGTTCATACTATATGCCCTAATTAAAATCTTTCTTAATTAACCCATCTATATCAAGCAATCAAATCATGTATAATTAATATGTTAGATCATATTATATAATACAATTTGTAAAGTATGATTGACAGTGTAGAAAATTGGTTATCCCAAAGATCACATTGAAAGAAATCCATGTTTTTTGTACTGGTTATACTCTACGATGTCCACAGTGATGGACATTCCACAACGTATAAATTTGGCTATCCCAAGGGTCATCCCAAACGAACAGAAGAAATTTTTATAGTTCCTACCATCTGATATTTTGATCGTAATGTAAGAAATTTTATAAAGGCTGAACAATTCATCTCCATGACCATGTTAGATGAGTTTAAATTGCACTGATCGTACTGTACAAATAGATGATGAAACTCTTAAAAATTAGGGTTTCTTGAAGCACACTATTTAAAGTTTTCTAATACTCTTATTAAAAAATTTTGGTTGTTGAGACATGAGGAGAGAGAGTTTTGAGGGAGAGAAGAAGAAGAGTTTTATGAGAGGAGAGGGAGATTTTGTGAGGGAAAAGCTATGTGTTCATTTTGATTAATTTTCACACTTTATTTTCTACAGTTATACGTGTGGCTAAAAAATCTAATTTATTTCATTGTTGTTAAATTTACTTATTTATGTATCCTCTATATCGATTATCGTGTGTAAGTTTGAACAGTTTTTAAGGAATTTCTTTTTCCCTAAAGAATTTTTAATTATCTATTTAACTCCCCTCTTGGTTAGCCTTAGGACAAGTTCTATAAGATCTAACAACCTTCACGAACTTTCAATAATAGATTCAAAATAGATTATAGAGTATCAATTGGTTTAGTGTTTCAAAAATAAATCCAACACATCAGGCAAAAAATTACATAACAAATATTTAATTCATACAACAAAATAATAATAATTTTGTAAAAACATATAAATGGAGCGAATTAATAAAAACAAAGCATCTATGAACTTCTAAGAAAATAAAAAAATAAATAAAAAAAACATAATTAATTATTACAATTAAACTCACATAATTGAAGTTTCATACAATCGATAGAAATCTAGGTCATAAGAAAATCTAACACAATCTCAACTCCAATTGATAACAAAAAAATGTTGATGAATTAGAGAAAGAAACAAAGAAAAGAAGCCACAACAAGCAAATAGTATGATTATAAAAATTAATAGATTGCTTCTCCCAAAAATCTTGAATTCTATCACGTAAATGTAGAATATGAAAAGACAACAACGGAATATAGTAGAGGAAAAGAACACTATATAGAGGCTTAATTTCACTAAGAAGCGTGCAAGTGGGGAAAAACTTTTTAAATTCAGAGCGAGCAAACTAACCAAGTCAAAGAACAACCAAGAAATCGTAAGGAGGAAAAAAAAACAATGATGAATCAATAGGGCTTGAGAGATTAAGTGATTAAAATACTTGATAGAAGATTATAGTTTTATGAGTAAAATTAATAAAACTAGACTAGGATAACTCAAATCACATGCAAACTTAATTTTTTTTTCTCATTTTCTCATTCCTAATCCAAACACAATTTCATTAATTCGAAGACTTAATCTAACTTGATAAAATGATAAGTTGAGAATACTTCAAACAAGAACTTCCATATGGAAACCACCAATTGACTTATCTCAAGGTATATTATTAAAAAAAGCATTAGGGAATAGCACCGAAAACCAAGAAAACATCATGAAGAAGCAACTTAATAGAATATTAGATATTGATGAGCAAATTTAATAGAAGCAATACAAAATAACTCACGTCATTTGTAAAAAGAAAAAAAATTGTTTCTCATTTGCTCATCACTCATCCAATCACAGTTTTGCTAATTCGAAGACTTAATCCAACTTGATGAAAAGATAACTTCAGGATAATTAAAACAAAAGCCTCCAAAAGCAAAACATTAATTGACTTATCTCAAGGTAAATAGTAAAAGAAAAAAAGAATTGGGGAAAAGTACCAAACAATAAGAAGATCTCACAAATAAGAAACTTAATAATAGAATATTAGAGATTGATGAGCAAATTTTATATATTTATAAAACTCTCTCTTAATTACCTTCATTTATATAACTATCCATTAATCGTCAACCAGTTAGTATGTACAAATTCAAACGTTGCATACTTTTTTCAAAATAAAACAATTAGGTTTACTAAATTTAATGAGATTGGGATTATATTAATAGATCTCTATATGTAATTGTAATTTATAGGCTAATTATGAGTATTAAGAGTTAATAGATAGTTTATGAGTCCTTAAGTCACGTGTTTATATAAATAATCTATTTTTGTGGGAATTAGATATGATGAAATTAAATGTTGCAAGCCCCCCTTTAGTTAAGTTTACTATATCTTTCTATCCCCTACTCAAACTCTAAGTTGTTGACATTCTAGAATTTATTATTTATCGTAATCACAATAACGACTATGCAACAAAATCATAATAATCCAATTTAAAATGGTACCATATCTAAATTGTAAGAACAAATAGTTTGTGGAACTTTCATTTAATATTAGAAGTGCATTAAAAGATTATTATAACATAAACCATACAATGAAGTACAATATAAGGAGAGAAAATAAAGTTATCTTCAAACATCAAAATGCATTGTGAAGTATAAGTTAATTGGATATAATTTGAAACAAGGTCCAAAAAGTTTACTTCGAGGAAATAGAGAGGAAAAGAAATGAAAAAGGAGGAAAATCAAACGACTATCCAATAAGAGAAGAAGTTAGTATTATTAGGAGATCAACCTTTTCAACTAGATTAATGCCATTCAATTCTCTACCTAGACACCCGATAGTTTTGTTGCCATCAACTTGACACAATGTGAAAGCAAATTAGAGAATCAGTGGTGCTGATGATGCATTAATTTCTTACAGGGACAAAACAACAATGATGAAGAAAAAAATGAGGTGCGTAAAAAAAGAGAATGTGACCATAGGAGAAAGTAGATTAAGATTACCGAATTGCAAACCCTAGAAAACATTGAAGTAGGAATTTAGGGCTTAAAAAGGGAAGAAAAAAATATCTTTTAATGAGTGTGGGAAGCGCGAGAGATATATGGCTTTGGCGAGTAGCTATGGTGAGCAAAAAAAACTCGGGAAGAAGGTAAAGAAGGCTAATGTGAAGGACAACCTAAGTAGAAGTTGATAAAAACTGAAAAAATGGGTTAATAAGTTCACCTTTTCAAATGGGATGTTTGTTGGATGCGGCAAGCAAGACAGTGACAGACGATAGGAAGAACACGACAAGCGAACATTTGTTCGCAAATATTTGAAATTTTATATAACAATGTAAGAAGGGAATGCGCCATTTCGTGTAGGGATGCATTGCTACAAAGAAGAAATAATGAAAGGAAGAACATCGAGATTCATTTGAAAGCAGCTACGATGATATATAAACACGGAATAGGCCATTTTGTTGAAGATGTTATTATAGGAAGAAGGTATAAGATTATAGTTATAAAAATTAACAATGGATATTAGTTTTTAGTTTTTTAATTAACGATCAAGATGAAGATGATATATGAGAAGATTCACATGCGATATTTATAATATTAGATATGTATATTCATTTACTTAATTTTTTTACTTATGAAAGGGCTAACTACAAGGGCAATTTTTTAAACTAAGTATCATTTAAATTATAATTATGCAATTAACCAATGTAAAAAAATTTAAAACTCGTCCAAGTCGCCCGTTTAACGGGCTACTTATATTAAAAGTGAGTAGTCTGTTAAACGGGCGACTTACTCTTTTCTCTTTAAACCCCGCAAAGGCCCCATTTCCTGCCCTAAATTTTCCTGTTTCGGCTCGGGGCTCAGCTTTCGGCGATTGTCCTCTTATCCGCGAGGTAAGAGGTTTTTTTTTTTGAGTATTTCTTGTGTTAAATATCATTCCTTTAGTAGTTTGTTTCATTTTAGTGACTTATGTTGAAAGTTTAGGATTCCTTTAGTGATTACATCAAAGATTTGTGTGTGTTATGTGTTATTTTATTGTGAAAGCATGAAAAATATTTTGATTTGGGGAAAAAACTTAGTTCTTGGTAGGTTTTTGTTTGGATAACTATAGATTGATGCATTATTTTGAGATATCTAATTTTGAAACAAACTACTAAACGACTAAGTTGAACATACGAAACAAACTACTAAGCAAGAATAATATTATTTTTTTGTTGAACATATGTTATATGAATAATTTTTTTTAAAAAAAATAAATATAATACATGAATAATTGAGTATGTTTTTTGCGAAGTAGTCATAAAATGTATTTTTTTAGCAATATCTATCCACCTTCAATAATTGAAATCAATTCGGATAGTAACACTATCTTGCTTAGATTAGGAAATAAACTTAAGACATTTAGAAAATGCAAGAGGTTATGTCATATGAACAATAGGGATAAAAGTTATAACATTCCAATATAGTAACACTATCTTGCTTAGATTAGGAGTTTGCTGGTCTTGAAATCAATTAGGACCTAAATGCAAGTAACCCAAGTGAACTCTTATAATAAGCCTAGAACTTCAAAATTTCATAATAATTGAGTAAGTTTATGCCAACATCTATCCACCTTCAATAATTGATAATAGTGAGTACTAAGTAGTCATAAAATGTATATTTTTAGCAATAGTTAATCAAATTGGTCCAAAATTTATAGATTAATATTATTTTGAGAGATATAATATTTGGGGGATTATAAGGAATATTCAATTAATAGATTGTTTAAAAAATATTTAATTAAAAATAATTATGATGAGATATTTTATTATATTTAGTTAAATATATTTAAATACTTTTAGTTAAATGCTTGTGTGATTTCATTTACTTAAGTGTGGTAAGATTGTGTTGTGTAATTATGGGTAATCATAAACGATACGTAGTACTGTAATAATATCTGGACGGGGAGCATCCTTTGTTCTTATGTATGGTGGGCACTTGTCTTTAGATGATAAATATTCACCAACATATGTTGGGGGGAGTAACCGGCCATTGCAAGTGTCTGCTAAGACAAACTTAGAGCAACTGAAGATTAGGATTCTGGAATCGCTTAAATATGATACGTCGAAAGACTCAATAAACTTGGTATGTCGTCAACCCTTAGGGAATGAGTCATAGCTTTGGTTATTGAGGATGATGAGGTATGCCAGATAGTGTTATTGCATGCAATTAGACAGATACTTCTACTTTATGTAGAGGTCAAAGAAAATACTGCACAAAATTTAGGTGCTGAGCAACTAAAATCTCACATGCATGAGACGTATACTTTTGACGGGGTGACAGAAAGCGGTAGGACTGATCCAAGATTCGTGACGCAATATGCTGGGTAAGTTTTTCATTTATATTTTTTAATGCATATTAAATAAAAAATTATTGGCTGAAAAATTATACTTTGTTAAAAAAAATATCATTTATGTGATGAAGTGAATGGCACAGAAGTTTTTTCCATGACATTCCTGGAACTTCCGAGAGACCATCGATTAATGTCGATGATGGTTACGAAACAATGAGCAGTGGATCAAGTGATCTAGGTCCAAATGATGATGATGATGATGATAATGAACAAAATCGTTTAGATGAAGTTAATGTTGATATGAATCCTGAAATACATAGCATGGTCCAATGTTATTGTTAAACGAATGTTGGCACTGCAAAAGGAATAACTATTAACAATGAGTTTGTGGAGGCATATTCCACAACTCGTGAATGGGATAAGGACGTAAAAAATGATAAGGATTATGTTGGTAGCCAAGTCGAGGAAGAATTTTTAATTCCAATTGAGCTGATGGAGGGTATGTGTTTTACCAAGAAAGAGGATCTTCAGTTCGCTTTATAGGGTTGGTCAATAACAAATAATGTTGAGCATGTCATTGTAGCTTCGAACAGACATAAATTTATAGTTCCCTATGCTCAGAGTGGTATGTCAAGCATACCATGTATGTGGCATTTACATGCGGGGTGAGTAAACGTCTTGGAGGCATTTGGAAAATATCTTCCATGAAAATAAAAACATACCTGTGCAACTCCGATTCTAGCAATAGTACATAGACGTATAATTCTCAATTTATAATCTACTTCATATTGCCCAGTATTAGAAGGCATATAGATCTCAAGCTGTGAGAGATATATGCCAAATTGAAACAAAGTTCAACATTAAAGTTTCGTATTTGAATGATTGGGATGCTAGACGGAAAGCCATGAAAATAGTGTTTGGTAGATGGGAGGAGTCTTACAAAACTAAATTTGTTCATGGACGCTATTGTGTTTTCAATGCCTGAATCTGTTTATAAGATACAAATGTCTGAGAAACCTAGATTTGATAGATTATTTTTCTCATTTGGGCATTCGATAAATGGTTGGAGCTATTGTCACCCTATTCTTTTCCTTGACGGCACATTCCTGTTAGGCAAATATCGAGGCACTTTACTTATCACTATGGGCATTGATGCTAACAACGGATTGTATCCCCTCGCCTTTGCAATTGTAGAATCAGAATGTGTTGATTCATGAGTGTGGTTTATGAGCCAGTTGCATGCACTACTTCCAATTATTAGTTCCTTACATGATGTATGCATTATTTCTGATCGGCACGTTGGTTTGTTGCGAGGTTGTTGTGAAATTTTTCCAAATGCAGCACATTGTCATTGTCTTCGTCACCTATGTGAAAATTTTATAAAAGCAGTGCGTAGAATGGGTGTTGGTGATGTTGAGTTTATATTCCAGAAGATGTATATGGCCAGGAGCACTGATGACCCTATGGTTTTTGATAGGTGCATGAAAGATATGATAAAGGTTAAGGCTGATATTCACTAGTAGTTGGTGGAGCGTGATGTTACATCGTGGGCTCTAACCTACGATGGTGGATTTCGATATGGAATTATGACAACTAATGCATCAGAGTCATTTAATGGATTTCTTAAAAGGGCAGGGGTTTTCCCATTCAACCGTTGGTTACCGCAATATATTATAATGTTGTGGCATTGCACTTGTGAAGAATAGAGATGCTAGAGGGTTCTGAAGTTGATTCATCCAATCCCTTCGCACCAAGAGTTCAAGTAATACTACGAAAGATCGAGCAAGAAGCACGTAGGTTGCCACAACCTATTCAAATTAATATGTGTGAGTTTCAAGTGGTAGACATGTCATCTCGATCTTTCATAGTTGATTTACTAGACAATAACAATTGCATATGTAGTTGTGGGAAGAGTGTTATATAGCACATCCCATGTGCACACGTTGTCAGTTGCATATTAATGCTAAGGCAAAGTCATTACAATTATGTCTCACAATACTATAATTTAGATCATTATAAGATGTCCTATAATGGTCAATTTTATAATGTTCCAGATCAATTTTATAATGTTCCAGATCAATCCACTTGGACAGATCAATCCACTTGGACACACTCACTCCTCCCTCCAAATTTTAGAAGACGTACTGGGAGAGCTAGAACAAATTGTTGCAACCCATGACCCCGAGTTTGAGATTTTGATGATGACAAATAATGTCGCCTGAGCTACTATTCTTTGAATATCTTTTATTGTTTTCTATTATCTGTGAGTACTAACATTTCAGGTAGATCACAAGCTACTCAGGACAACATGAAGACTCAAGACTAGGTAGAGTAGGAGTGTGCATCTGTAACATTATAATTTTATATTTATTTTTTTAATTTTCTTGAGTCTGGCCATAAATTGCATATAAGTCTGAGCAATCATGCACACACACAGGGGGAGAGGGTTTTAAAAGAAAATTGAAGTTTTATCTCTATTGATCGTATTGTATGAATTTATATCGTGATGTACAATATGATCCGTTTAAAACATATTTCTGTGAACAGATCGTACTGTATGATTTTCATCATACTATACGATGTCTTACTAAATCCAAAACCCTAGCAGCCGGATATGTTTAAGTAAGTTTTTTAGCCGTTCATATTGTATGAAGCCTTTCGTACAGTACGATTTATTTCAAATACTTTCTTAAAATAACCTGAGATTAGTGGAATAAATTAAGGCTTAATCGTTGATTAGTCATCATACTGTACAAATATGTTCGTACCATATGATGAACAGAGGCCGATCTTTATCGTCCCGGACATCGTCTTGGACGACCTCTTATTTTTTTACTCATCATACTGTATGATGTATATCATACCATACGATGAATAAAGGCCGATCCTTATCATCCCAGAAATCATCCTTGGCCGATCCCTTGATTTGTTCTAATCAAATTGTACGACTATGAACATACCCTACGATGTACATAGATAAGTTTTGATCATCCCGGCTATCAGCCTGTATGAACTGAAGTGTTGCAAATCATACCATATGATAATATATCGTACTGTACGATTATATTTGAACTGTTCATATACCTTCATACCAGGATGAAGCATGTTATACATATCATACTGTATGATGTGAAATCGTACTGTATGATTATAACGGCTACTTTGAAAGATTTCAGAGATTTTGTAGCCCGATTTAATCATACTTTGAAAGACACTTCTACATCCGTGACCTTGAAGGTACTCTGCCTTCTCTAGGAGGGAGAAAAATGAGAAGGTACACTGCCGTCGCCAGGAGGGTGAGAAAAGTGCTTGGCACTCTGCCACACCGGGTTGGTGAAAGTGAGTCTTGTAAGGGCTTCTCAGCCTTGCCAAGGGGGGCAAAAGGAGAACTACAGTTTATAGTGAAATTCCCGGAGTAGACGACACTTGGGAGTGGATGTAGGTCATGGTTTGACCGAACCACTATAAAATTCCGGTGTGCTTTTTCCTTGTCGCTTTTTTATTTTTGCTTGTCCTTTATTTTTCTTTATATTTGCTTGGTGATAATTGCGAAAGAAAAAAAAGGAATTCTTTGTTGCAAGTTAAGTTTAATTATTTGCTCTCGCATTGGTTAAAGTTTTCTTATTATAAATATTAAAAACACAAAAATATTAGAACTCTTGCTTAGGATATTAATTATTGCAACATATTTTCACAATTTACCCCCCCCCCCCTCTTGTCAATCTGGTAATTTCAATTGGTATCAGAGCCTGCTTTCAAAAATAGTGTTTTAGAAAATCTTAAAAAATGATCATGCCGCATTTTGGTAATCGTAACACTACGGAGGATTATTCAATAATCCGTCCACCACTTTTTGATAATATCCCGTTTGATTTCTGGCAAATCAGAATGACTACCTTTTTGCAATCTATTGATTACCGCATGTGGATGTTAGTCAATGATGGATATGTTGCACCTTTTAAAACTTTGAATGGAATGAAAACTCAAGTACCTTTTAGTGAATGGAGTAATGAGGATAGAGAATTGGCTCGATTAAATGCAAAGTGCTTAAGTTGCTTTTTTTGTGCATTAAAGTCTGAGGATTATATGAGATTTTCTACCTGTGCTACTGGTAAGGAGATTTGGGATAAACTGTGTATCACGTACGAAGGAACTAGTGAAGTTAAACAGTCTAGGATTAACATTCTGTTACATGATTATGAACTCTTCCATATGAAACCTAGCGAAATAAATACTGACATGTACACAAGGTTCACCCAAATTGTGACATCCTTGCATGCATTAGGTAGAGAAATTTCAAATTTTGAGAAAGTAAATAAGATTCTTTGATGCTTACCTAGTTCCTACGATGCTAAGATAACTACCATCACTGAATCTAAAGACCTTAATGTTTATTTTATTGATAATCTCCTTGGTTCACTCATTGCATACGAGCAAGGAGTGAGTCAAAGGCAAAGTGATGCAGGTGAAAAGAAGGAGCGAACAGTGGCATTAAAAGTAAACAATTCAGAAATTGAAAGCTCTATAGGAGAGGAAGAAGATGATATAGATTTGATGACCCGACAGTTCAAGAACTTTTTTAAAAGAAAATAAAGGCGTCATCAGAATAATTGGAATAAAGGTAAAAACTCAAGGTCTACCAAAGTTTCATCTGATACAATCTGCTTTGAATGCATGAAGCCAGGTCACCTTCGAGCTGATTGCCCCAACCTAAAGAGCCAGCCAACTAAGAAAAAAGGGAAGGACAAAGCCAAATACAAGAAAGGGAAGATGAAGACATAAAAAGCTTTCTCGGCCGCTCTGCCTCATAATCGTCAGAAGAAGAAGCAGAGGAGGAGATAACGAATTTGTGTCTAATGGCTAATGATAATCTTGATCAATCGGATCAAGATGAGGTATGTCAACTTTCATATGAAGAATTACTGCTTATTTCTGAGAATATCCATGACTCGTATAGGAAATTAAAAAAGATACATGCTAGTCTTAATATTGATTTTAGTACTTTACAAACTAAGCATGCTAGTTTAGTTAAGGAAAATTCTGATTTAGATAGAGATCATATATTGCTTCTTGATGAGTATGATGCATTAAATAAGAAGCATATTGAGTTAATTGATGCACATGAATCCTTGAAAACAATGCAAGTTGAACTAGAAACAAAGTACAAGAGGTTAGAAGAACATGCATGGGAGTTAAAAGACACTGAACATCATTTGGATATTCAAATTGCCAATCTTAAACATACAAATGATTTTTTACAAGTTAGCCTAAAGGCCTTAAATGAAAATAAAAAACCATCTGCACTTGAAGAATACTGTGATCCATTACAACAACATGAATCATTCAAACCCCCAATACATCATGCATCACACAATTTTAGGAAGTGGCATCACCACCTACATAGGTTAGTGAACCCATTTCCCGGTGTTAGGTGTTTCCCTTATGGCATGCTAGGTCACATAGCCCGCACATGCATAATTCACCGTAGGACACACCTAGTATGGAGACCTAAATTGCATTCATCACAGCATAGCATGCATACATCTCATTCATGTAAGCATAAGGAGGAACCCAAACTCACTTGGGTTCCCAAATCTAATCCTTGAGTGAAATTGTTGGGATGCTCTCACGAAAGACCTAGTGAGAGCATGTGGTACCTGAATAGTGGTTGCTCGCGACACATGACTGGAGATATGAAGAAGTTCATCTTACTAGAGACCAGAACCAGAGGCAAAGTAACATTGGGAGACAACACAACTAGGAAAGTGATAGGCTCACGTATTATTGGTAATGCTAAGAATTTTTTAATTGAAAATATCTTATTAGTTGATGGTTTGAAGCATAACTTACTTAGCATTAGTCAATTGTGTGATAAAGATTTTGACATTAAATTTCTGTCTGACAAATGCCTGATTAGTTTAAATGATAAACTTTTTTTAGAAGGAAAATGAATGAACAATGTTTACATGTTAGACCTTGATTTCATTGATAGTTCAAATTCTTTTTGTTTGAAAAAAATAGTAGATGACTCTTGGTTATGGCATAGAAGACTATGCCATGTTAATATGAAAATACTTAGAAACATCACTCAGAAAAATCTAGTTAGAGGCATACCTAAGTTAGACTTCACTAAGGATCATTTATGTGATGCCTGCCAACTAGGAAAATAAGTCAAATCATCCTTTCACACAATTAAAGATGTGATCACCCCTAGGCTATTAGAAATCCTACACATTGACTAATTTGGACCCGTTAGTACAGCCAGCCTAGGTGGGAAAAATTATGGATTTGTGATTGTAGATGACTTCTCTATATTCACTTGGGTAAGATTGCTAACACATAATAATGAGTCTTTTGAGGAATTCAAGGTATTCTTCACTTGGATTCAATGAAAATTAGGATGTGGAATCTCAACAATCCATAGTGATCATGGTGGAGAGTTTCAAAACGAAAGATTTTAATCATTTTGTCAGTAGATAGGAATAGAGCATAATTTCTCAGCCCCTAGAACACCTCAGCAAAATGGTATAGCAGAAAGGAAGAATAAAACCTTGGTAGAAGCAGCTAAAGCAATGTTAGCTGAGTACTCCCTTTCTAGACACTTTTGGACAGAAGCGGTAAACACAGTGTGTTATGTCTTAAATAGGGTGAACATTAGATCGAAGCTTAATAAAACTCCTTATGAACTCCTTAAGGGTCGAACACCGAATCTTTTACACTTATATGCCTTTGGGTACAAGTGCTTCATCTTGAATAATGGCAAACATCCCTTAGGAAAATTCAATCCCAAGTCAGATGAGGGGGTCTTCTTAGGTTATTTATCTGTAGGAAAGGCTTATAGAATCTTTAATAAGAGAACCCAAGTAATCGAAAAGTCCACATATTCAGTGTTTGATGAGTCAGATAAGCCCTCTGAATCTAAAATTGAAGATGATGAAATAGAGGCAATTCAAGGAGTAGAAACTATGACCTTAGGAAAAAGGGTAGAAACTCAAGAATACTTTCCTAGGGAATGGAGATATTCTTCTTGTCATCCTAAAGAGTTAATTTTAGGAGACCCTTCAGAAGGTGTAATGACTAGGCATGGACTTATGAAAGAGGTTAGTCATGAAAGTTCATTCGGGATGTTAAGCCCTATGAACTTAGTCCCAAGCTAACCAAGAGGGGGGGTGAATTGGTATTTAAAAAAACTTTTAAGACAAAGAAATAAAAACACAAACCAAATCACACCACAAGAAATTAATGCGGAATAAAAAGTGCGGAAGCAAAAATAAGAACACAAGATTTATAGTGGTTCGGTCGACTCGACCTACGTCCACTCCTTGGAGGCACCCTCCAAGTATTGCACTACAAAACGTGACTCTCCTTTAGCCCCCACGGCTAGGCAGAGAAGCCCTTACAAGAACCTCCTTTTTGCCACCCCGGCAAGGCAGAGAACCTACCTCCTTTTGCTTCCTCCTGAAGATGGCAGAGAACCACAACCAAAAGCAAACTCCTTACCTCTACCGACCCTTCCATGGATGAGAAACTCCAGACAAAAGACAAGCAGAGCGATCCATGAAGCAACCCTTGTGAATCCCCCTCACAAGCTCCCCCTCACAAGATCCTCTCTCTCTCCCTCTCTCTCTTTCTCTCCTCAAGGTCTTCTCAGGTCAAGGCAGCAGCCAAAGTCCTTCTAAAATGTTTGAACAAGAGCTCTTAAATAGAAGAGCTCTCAAGGAGCTCATTAATTGCAAGCAGCCGACTTTATCGTCCTGGCCGATCTGGACATCGGCCTGGCCGATCAGTACAAATCAAAGAAGATCGGCCAGAGCATCGCCCTGGGAACAGTCCTGAACGATTGAAATTTGGCTTGATCATCCAGGCCGATCATACAATCGTCCTGGACGATTAGTTTAAATCAGACGCAAATCGTCCTGAGCATCGCCCTGTTTATGACCTGGCCGATATTTATCGTCCTGAAGCAACTCAAGGATTTTGAATGTATCGTCCTGGCCGATCCTGCGATCGTCCAGGACGATTTGATCGTATCAATCATCCTTAATTACTCCCTTGATTTCCTGATCAATTAAGGCATAATTTGGTAATTTCGTCCAGGCCGATACGGGGATCGTCCTGGCCGATAATTTAAAAATATAGTATACCTTAACTGTCTAAGGCGGCTGCTTCTTTCTGTTTTGAGCTTATCGGCCTGGACGATACACGTATCGTCTAGGCCGATATGTTAATGTCGGCTGCCTTAATTAAGAATCCTTAATTAGACTTTCTGTTTTAAGCTGATCGTCCCGAACGATATAAATATCGGCCGGGCCGATGTGGGCAAAAATAGAAATTCTAAGTCTCTCAAGTGTGTGTGTATAGGGTTACTTAGCATCAGTCTCTTTGACCATTTCAAGTAGACTCAAAAAGAGAAAAATAAAAGTACAGACTAACTCAACCCTAAACCTACGCAATTCTGAACTTGGCTTCTTCATGATCGTCCGGTCTTTGATTCCTGAAAAGTTAGAAGCAACAAGTAGTCCAAGAGAAGTAGTGTTTGTCAATCATCAAAACACAAGCCATGAAAACATAGATTTGCAACAATCTTCCCCTTTTGATGATGGCAAAACATTACAAAAAAAATAGCAAAAAATTTCAGGATTGATGAAAAGAGGAATCTCATACACTTCTCCCCCTTTTGACATATCAAAAAGAAGGGTACAAGAAAGTAAAGAAAAAGAGATCCTCCTTTTTTTTTTTTTTTTTACCAAGGCATGAACATGATATAGTATTCCATGTGATGAAATCAAAAGAAAATTTGTGAGTTAATGTATTAATAAGCTCATCAATCTATAGAATAGTAGAATATCTTATCATGACTACCCTTAGCTCATACTTTTTTTAAAGGTAGAATCGTCTTTTGAAATCAATGACCTAACTCAAGGGTTTATGAGAAAAGGAATCCACCTATCACTTGTCTTAAAAAAAACATCTTCATACAATAATGAGGTAAAGTAAATTTGTCACAATCGCAAGTTAATCGAAGTCAAGTCTTTGATAACCAACACTTCTAAGTTCTAAAAGATTTAAAAAGAGAGAGTAGCTTGCTTTGGAGTGGGCTCATTTTATGTCTCTTGTCAATATCGTGGCACTTTGCGCACTTTTTTTTGTTGTTCAATTTTTGGCGTCTTTGCGCATCTTTTGTTGGCATTATTGGCCATTTTTTTTTCTTTTTGCAAGTTATATTCTCTTTTATAATTTTTTAAAGACAAAGTTGTGAATATATCTTCTCATATATTAAAGAATATGAGCACTCTCTCTAACAAAAGGAAGAGTTATCACAAGCAGAATTAATAATCAAGGATAAGAGTAACGAGAAATTTTGATGTGATAAAAAGATTTTAAATATTATAAGTATAAGATAGATTTGCTTATGCAAGCTTAAGACAAGATCGCAATTTCATAACCAATCTTTAACTTGAGATAGATTTTTGATTAGAGAAGAAAACTATGCCACTAAAATAGGTTAGAGAAAGAGAGACAATCACAAAATATTCTTACCACTTAAGAGATTGAGTAGATAAAAACATATTGACTACAAATTTCCAACGACAAGGACAAGGAATATAATACCATATTAGCAATGGTTATGAAAACTAAGTAAAGAGAAGAAAAAAAGAGAAAAATAAAACTCACAAAAAAAACTAAAACAACGAAAAGGAAGTAAATGAAAATAAAAAGCAAAAGAAAAAACAAAAGAAAATAAAAAGTTTTTATGCATTTATGTCAATCACACCCAACCTGGTCCTTAAAGAGCTGAAAGTATCGAAGGCCAGTGATTTAGTGAAGATGTCTGCCAGTTGATTTTCAGTTGTCACATTGTGTAATTCAATGTCTCCCTTATTCACATGATCTCTAATGAAGTGATGCCTAATGTCCTTGATGGGTTGAAAAGTGGAGTGGACTTGCTTTCCTAGTTGACAGGCATCACAAAGGTGGTCTTTTGTAAACTTAAGTTTGGGGACACCTCTAACTAGATCTTTTTGGGTCACTTTCCTAAGGGTTTTCATACTTGCATAACAAAGCCTCCTGTGCCACAACCAAGAATCATCAATTACAGTTTTTAAGAAAAAAGAAGCAGCACATTCAATGTTATTTAAATCAATCATGTAGACGTTGTTGATCCTTTTTTCCTACAAAATAGTGTTGTTACTTAAACTTACAATGCATGAATCCGTAAAGAACTGCACGATGAAGCCTTTGTCACAGAATTGATTGATGCTGAGCAAGTTGTGCTTCAATCCATCTACAAGCAAAACATTTTCAATCATAAGGTTCTTGGAATTGCCAATTATGCCTGCTCCTACCACCTTCCTGGTGCTGTTGTCTCCAAGAGTAACCTTGCCTCCAGTCCAGGACTCTAGTACAACAAACTGGCTAACATCACCAGTCATATGTCGAGAGCATCCACTATCCAGGTACCACATACTCTCACGAGGTCTTTTGTGAGAGCCCTCCTGCAAAATTATCAAATGTTAGATTTAGGAACCCAAGCAGGTTTAGGTTCCTTCTTATGAAGAGAAGAATGCAATGCGTGTGTGGTATGCTGTGGATCATGCACCTTAGGTCTCCACACCCAATGTGTACTATGGTAAATCGTGCAAGTGTGTGAGATGTGTCCTAGCATGCCACATGAAAAACATCTAACTCCAGGAAAGGGATTTCTTAAGTGATTTGAGTTATAATGCCTCTTCCTAGGTTTTGGCAATTGATCAAAAGTAGATGTCATCCAAGTTTTCTTACATGCTTCTAAATCATTTTGAATCTTCAAATTTGTGCTTTTTAAAACTTCATTTTCAATTCTCAAATTTTTCTCTATCTCTTTAGACTTCTTAAAATCTGATTCAAGTGATGTGTGTGTTATTTTTAATGCATCAAGCTCTTCAACTAACTCATCATGATTTTTATTTAACTCATCAAATTCATCAAATAAAGTCATGTGATTTGAATCAATTGTTTGATGGTCTTTAATTAAAATTTCATGCTCTTTTTGTAGATTTAAAAATTCTAGTTTTAAGCTAGCTTGAGTTTTCTTTAATTTCCTATATGATGCATGAATTTTCTCTGAGACTTCAAGAAGTTGATCGTAGGAAAGTTCACATACCTCTTCTTGATCACTTTGATCTTTTCCCATGAAACACAAGTTTGTAGTTTCTTCCTCTGGTTCAGTCTCAAAGGAGTCAGTACCAGATTCTGCCTAAAAGCTCCTTTGGTTTTTTCTTATTGTTCTTCCTAGGCTTAGCTTGCTCCTCACTTTTTCTTTTGCTTGATTGGTCTCTAAGTGCAGGGCAATCGGCTTTCACATGTCCAGGTTTCCTGCATTCAAAACAAACAATATCAGAAGATCCCTTAACATATTTGTGATCCTTACCTTTCCTCCAACTTTGATGATGCTTTTTGTTTCTTCCTTAGAAAGCTTTTGAATTGCCTTGTGATGAAGGCAACATCATCGCTTTCAGACCTGAAAGATTCAGAATCCGATTTGTGCGCCTTCAGTGCGATTGTTTTCTCCTTTTTCTTCTCACCTGCATCAAGACTTCTTTGATTCACCCCTTGCTCGTAAGTAATGAGTAAGCCAAGTAAGTTATCAATAGAATAGGTATTCAAATCTTTGGATTAAGTAATGATAGTAATTTTTGCATCATAAGATGAAGGCAAGCATCTTAAAATCTTGTTAACTTTTTCATAATTTGAAAGCTCTTTTCCTAGTACATGCAATGAAGTAACAATCTGAGTAAACCTAGTGTACATGTCAGAAATCGATTCATGAGGTTTCATACGAAAAAGTTCGTAGTCATGCAAGAGAATGTTTAAACGGGATTGCTTAACTTCATTAGTACCTTCATAGGTGATGCATAATTTATCCCAAATCTCTTTACCCATTTTGCAAGTTGAAACTCGCATGTAATCCTCAGATTTTAAAGCACAGAAAAAATAGTTCAAACACTTTGCATTTAATTGAGCCAAATCACGTTCATCGAAAGTCCATTCAGTAAAAACAACTTCAGTTTTAATTCCATTAATTTCACGAGAAGGTGGAGAATACCCTTCTTGAATAAGCATCTACATGCGATAATCAGTAGATTGTAAAAACGTTGACATGCGGATTTTCCAAAAATCAAAAGGTAGGTTATCGAATAGGGGAGGTCGGGTAATGGAATACCCTTCCGTAGTGTTACGATTCCCAATGTTAGCCATAGATCAAATTCAAAAAGTTTTCAAACTTAAATTTTCGAATCCCGCTCTGATACCACTTGAAAGTTCGTTTGGGATGTTAAGCCCTATGAACTTAGTCCCAAGCTAACCAAGAGGGGGGGGGGGGGTGAATTGGTATTTAAAAAAACTTTTAAGACAAAGAAATAAAAACACAAACCAAATCACACCACAAGAAATTAATGCGGAATAAAAAGTGCGGAAACAAAAATAAGAACACAAGATTTATAGTGGTTCGGTCGACTCGACCTACGTCCACTCCTTGGAGGCACCCTCCAAGTATTGCACTACAAAATGTGACTCTCCTTTAGCCCCCACGGCTAGGCGGAGAAGCCCTTACAAGAACCTCCTTTTTGCCACCCCGGCAAGGCAGAGAACCTATCTTCTTTTGCTTCCTCCTGAAGCTGGCAGAGAACCACAACCAAAAGCAAACTCCTTACCTCTACCGACCCTTCCACGGACGAGAAACTCCAGACAAAAGACAAGCAGAGCGATCCTTGAAGCAACCCTTGTGAATCCCCCTCACAAGCTCCCCCTCACAAGATCCTCTCTCTCTCTCCCTCTCTCTCTTTCTCTCCTTAAGGTCTTCTCAGGTCAAGGCAGCAGCCAAAGTCTTTCTAAAACGTTTGAACAAGAGCTCTTAAATAGAAGAGCTCTCAAGGAGCTCATTAATTGCAAGTAGCCGACTTTATCGTCCCGGCCGATCTGGACATCGGCCTAGCCGATCAGTACAAATCAAAGAAGATCGGCCAGAGCATCGCCTTGGGAACAGTCCTGGATGATTGAAATTTGGCTTGATCATCCAGGCCGATCATACAATCGTCCTGGACGATTAGTTCAAATCAAACGCAAATCGTCCAGAGCATCGCCCTGTTTATGACCTGACCGATATTTATCGTCCTGAAGCAACTCAAGGATTTTGAATGTATCGTCCTGGCCGATCCTGCGATCGTCCAGGACGATTTGATCGTATCAATCATCCTTAATTACTCCCTTGATTTCCTGATCAATTAAGGCATAATTTGGTAATTTCGTCCAGACCGATACGGGGATCTTCCTGGCCGATAATTTAAAAATACAGTATACCTTAACTGTCTAAGGCGGCTGGTTCTTTCTGTTTTGAGCTTATCGGCCTGGCCGATACACATATCGTCCAGGCCGATATGTTAATGTCGGCTGCCTTAATTAAGAATCCTTAATTAGACTTTCTATTTTAAGCTGATCGTCCCAGACGATATAAATATCAGCCGGGCCGATGTGGGCAAAAACAGAAATTCTAAGTCTCTCAAGTGTGTGTGTATAGGGTTACTTAGCATCAGTCTCTTTGACCATTACAAGTAGACTCAAAAAGAGAAAAACAAAAGTACAGACTAACTCAACCTTAAACCTACGCAATTCTGAACTTGGCTTCTTCATGATCGTCCGGTCTTTGATTCCTGAAAAGTTAGAAGCAACAAGTAGTCTAAGAGAAATAGTGTTTGTCAATCATCAAAACACAAGCCATGAAAACATAGATTTGCAACAAGTCATTTAGAATTCATCTCTATGATATTACCCACAAGTCTAGATCAAGCCTTAGGAGATGAATTCTGGATCCTAGCAATGCAAGAAGAACTGAACCAATTCACCAAAAATGATGTTTGGGAGTTAGTCAAGAGACCTAAAGAGTAGAGTGTAGTTGGAACAAAATGGGTCTTCAAAAATAAGGTGAATGATTTAGGAACCATTATAAGAAATAAAGCCAGATTAGTAGCTAAGGGGTATAACCAAATTGAGGGAATAGACTTTGAAGAAACCTTTGCCCCTTTTGTTAGATTAGAAGCCATAAGAGTGCTCTCAGCCTTTGCTTACTACAAGAATTTCAAACTATATTAAAAGGATGTAAAGAATGATTTCCTAAACAGGGTAATCAAGGAAGATGTCTATGTTGAGCAACCGCCTGGATTTGAAAGTTCACAATTTCTAAACCATATATTCAAATTAAAGAAGGCACTTTATGGATTAAAGCAAGCACCTAGAGCCGGATATGAAAAACTTAGCTTATTCCTACTTGATAGAGGTTTTGTAAAGGGTAGCTTATTTCTACTGGATAGAGGTTTTGTAAAGGGTGGTGTAGATACAACACTCTTTTAACAAAAGATCAAAAATGAAATTCTCATTGTTCAAATCTATGTGGATGACATCTTATTTGGATCTTCAGATAAAAACTTGTTTGATGAATTCTCAAAAATAATGAATAATAAGTTTGAAATGAGCATGATGGGAGAACTTAATTACTTTCTTGGCTTTAGTGTAAAACAAATGGATAACGGAACATTTCTTAGCCAAACAAAGTACATTAAGGATATTCTGAAAAAATACGAAATGGATGGTGCTAAACCCATGAACACTCCAATGAGCTCAACAATTCAATTAGACAAAGATCCGAATGGAAAATCAGTAGATCAGAAAAAAATATAGAGGAATGATCAGATCTCTCCTTTACCAAACTGCCAGTAGATCGAACATAATTTTAGTGTATGTCTTTGTGCCCATTTTTAAGCTAATCCTAAAGAGTCTCACCTAATTGCGGTCAACAGAATCCTTAAATATCTACTAGGCACCCTGAACTTAGAAATTTGGTATCCTAGTCATAACACTTCCTTTGAAATCTTAGAATATTCAGATTCTGATTTTGTAGGAGGTAGGGTAGATAGAAAAAGCACCTCTGGTACCTGCAAATTAATAGGACAATCTTTAGTTTTGTAGTCCAGTAGGAAGCATAATTCAATAGCCCTTTCCATGGCCGAGGCAGAATATATTACAGTAGGAAGTCTTGTTGTACAAGTAATATGGTTAAAGCAACAAATTCTTGATCTTGGCTTACCTGTAGAAACCATCTCAATCATGTGCGACAACACAAGTGCAATATGCATCTCCAAAAATCCAATTCAATACTCTTGAACAAAAGATATAGACATTAGACACCACTTCATAAGAGATCATGTTGCTAAAAGAGATATAGAATTGCATCACATCACTACAGGAGATCAATTGGCAGACATATTCATAAAACCATTAGCATTCGACACCTTTAGCACCTTGAGGACTAGATTAGGTGTCATAGATATTAATGCATAAAACACAAAAAAAAAAACCTTAAGGTTGTTCTTGATCATCACATACTCACCACATAACTGGACAAATGAAAATTTTTATTATCATACTATACGATTCACGTTCGTATTGTATGATACATATATCTCTACACAATTCACAGCCCAGACACTAAAAATCGCCTCTGTTGATCGTACTGTACCAACCTTATTGTACTGTACGATACAGGTGGCCATTATTCAATTCATTCGGTATGACATTATTGATCATCGTACGGTACGATATCTCTGCTTCGTGTTGTATGATCCACGTCAGCGATCGGATTGGGACAAATTTACTTGGTTTGGTATGACATTATTGCTGATCGTACTATACGATACATCTTCTTAGTACTGTATGATCCACCTCAACAAAATGGATGAGGACGACTTAAAGTGACTGGTACGATATAATTGCCATTCAAACTGTATAAAATACCTGTTCGTACTGTATGAAACTTTTCATCAAAAGTCATACCGATGACTCTCGGGACGATTGAAATTCGTCTGATCATACTGTACAAATTTGATGGTACCGTATGACTTGACCAGCTTTCTCGATCATATCGTCTAAAATAATTATTGCACCATCGTACTGTACGATACCATATCGTATTGTACAATGTATGAAAAATTATATAAATTTGCTTGCTTGGCAGATCTCTTCACTCATAATCCTTCACTCACACCTCTTCTCACTTAGTCTACTTGCCTTCCTGATAATGTCAAGTTCCAGCAAGAGGGGTCGTTTGGTAGTTGAAAGCTCATCTTCCTCTAGCCGTCATAGTGCTCGTTTCTTGAATGCTGAAAATGAGGATGTGTACCACAAATTCAAAGCCTACAAGATTACACTGCCCAAAATGCTCAATCAGGCTACTTTGAATTTTGAGGTACTAAACCTCTTCGCTTCCACCACCTTCCAATTTCTTCTTACCATAGCTTTCCCCTTCAATTTCGAAAACATATTTGAATTTCTAGCAAACCTCACCTACACTATCGATAATACAACTTTCCACTCCTTTGTCTGTCATCAAAACATAGAGATTATCAAAGCTGACATCGCCCAATATATTGGGTTTTCCACTGAAGAACCTAGGGCTCATTCCTTTCTCACAAACAAATTTGATTGGAATGATGTTAATCGTGTCCTTAGGAATGTAGCCTTCTATCAACACCAGCCCCTAGTCCAATCACTTAATCGAAATGCCAAAATAATTCAACATGTACTTAGAACTTCTATAGTACCCAAAGCTGGCGACCAGATCAACATGACCCCGACTTTATCTGTCACTACCTATATTATCATGTCCAACACCAAATTTGATGAGGCAGATTTGACTATTGAATACATTCGACATATGACTACATTCGACATATGACTTTCGTTCACCTCCCTACTACCCGCTGAAAATAAAATCTAGCCCTTGGTCACCTTATAGGATACATCCTTCAAAATAAATACCAATTAACCTATCTTGGTTAACCCGATAATCTTCCACTCTTTTATACGGATGCCTCTTTCTGTATTCTTGTTCATCGGGGATAAGAGCTTGAAGAACCTGCCTTTGATGATGAAGAAGGAGAAGTTGTCCCAGTAGCAGCTCCTGCTTGACCATGACGACAAGTAGCACCCCAAGCACCTGCACCAGCCTGCCCTCATGATGATTTGGTCGAATGCTTCGAACAACTTCAGACTCTCCTGGACACACACATACAAGAACAACACCATCAATATGTGGAAGACATGCGGTGGTTTGGGGAACGCTTTTCCTCAATAGATCAACAATTTGCATCCCTTCATCAGTATTTTCTGCACCCACCACCTCCACCTCCAAGTGATCAGGACCCTCCTTACTAAAGTGTATCTGTGTTGTCATTTTCTTTCTTAATACTGTTTGCTCCTCTTTTTGGTGCTTTCAAAAGGGGGAGAAGTTTATTGTAGTTTGCTTATGCGTATGTTTCCTTATGTTTCAATAGAATGCATTTCTTTTCTATTCTTGTCTACCTCGTATTGTTTTTTATTTTAAAAAATTTCAAATAAAAAAAAAACAAAAATAAAAATGCCATTTAAACTTGCCTATAACAAACATTATTTGACACCATCAAAAAGGGGGAGATCGTTGCAACTCATGACCCCGAGTTTGAGATTTTGATGATGAAAAATAATGTTGCCTGAGCTACTATTCTTTGAATATATTTTTTTATTTTCTATTGTTTGTGAGTACTAATATTTCAGGTAGATCACAAGCTACTCAGGATAACAGGAAGACTCAAGACTGGGTAGAGTAGAAGTGTGCGGCTGTAACATTGTAATTTTCTATTTATTTTATTTTCTTATTTTCTTGAGTCTGGCCACAAACTGTATGTAAGTTTGAGCAACCATGCACACATACAGGAGGAGAGGGTTTTAAAACAAAATTGAAGTTTTATCTCTATTGATCGTACTGTATGACTTTATATCATACTATATGATCTGATTCGTTTAAAACATATTTCTGTGAACACATTATACAGTATGATTTTCATCGTACTGTACGATGTGTTATTAAATCCAAAATCTTAGCAGCCGGATTTGTTTAAGTTTTTTAGCCGTTCGTACTGTACGAAGCCTTTCGTACGGTATGATTTATTTCAAATACTTACTTAAAATAACCCGAGATTAGTGGAATAAATCAAGGCTTAATCGCTAATTGGTCATCGTATTGTATGAACATGTTCATACCATACGATGAATAGAGGATGATCTTTATCGTCCCGGATATTGTCCTGGACGATATCTTATTTTTTACTCATCGTATTGTTATAATGAACAGAGGCTGATCCTTATCGTCCCGAAAATCGTCCTTGGCTCATCCCTTGATTTGTTCTAATCGTACTGTACAACTATGATCATACCCTATGATGTATAGAGATGAGTTTTAATCGTCCCCGCTATCGGCCAGTACGAATTGAAGTGTTGTGAATCATACCGTACGATAATATATCATACTATATGATTATATTTGAACTGTTCGTAGACCTTCGTACTAGGACGAAGCCTGTTATACGTATTGTGCTGTACGATATGAAATTGTAATGTACGATTGTAACAGCTATTTTGAAAGATTTCAGGGATTTTGGAGCCCATTTTATATGTTAAAATTGTTATGTTTAGAGAGTGAGATAGAGAGAGGGAAACGTGATTAGAGAGGGAATCCCTGGGAGAGAGCTCTTGAGAAGTTTTTAGGTTGAGAGAGGAAGGAGAGGGTGAGCTTAGTGAGGGAGAAGTAGTATGAGGGAGATCACACGGTTGCTCCGTTTTTGCTGCATATTGCTCCTCCTATGGCCCGGGAAGAACTTGTGGGAGGCTCTCTGAGGGGGAGACTCTTCTACATCTGTGACCTCGAAGGTACTCTTCCTTCTCCATAAGGGTGTCAATTTCGGGTCACGGGTCCAGTTCGGGTCGAACCCGGAATTGACCCGGGTTCAATCGGGTCGACCCTAACCCGACCCGGGTAGGAAAACATGTCAAAATCCTAGACCCGAACCCTACCCGCTTTGGGTTCGGGTCAACTTGACACGACCCGTTATCGCGGGCAGCGGTGCGGGTTCGCGACTTCGCACAACACTATGGGTTCGGCTTCGACACTTCGGCGGTTCGCAGCGTGACACGGTGCGGCGGGCCGGGGGCAGCAGCGCAACGGACTAGCGGGTAGTTCCGCGCAAGCAAGCGGGCAGCGGCAGCGGCGGGCAGATGCCCGGTTAGGGCGTGACTCGCGAAGAGACGTGACTCGCGAAGCGAAGCAACACACGGTCAGGCTCGGACTCCGCACGGGCAGCTTTGGTCAGCCCTTGTCAGGGCAGGTAGCAGGTCATTCCGGGTCAACCCGAACCTGACTGAAATTTTCAAACAGGTCGAAACTTGAACCCGAACCCTACCCGATTCGGGTTCGGGTTGACCCGAACCCGAAATTTTTAGGTCGGGTTTTCGTGTCGTGTCAAATACTGACAGCCCTACTTCTCCATGTGGGAGAAAAATGAGAAGGTACGCTGTCGTCACCAGGAGGGTGAGAAAAGCGCTTGGAACTCCGCCACGACGGGTTGGTGAAAGTGAGTCCTATAAGGGCTTCTCCGCCTTGCCTAGGGGAGTGGACATAGGTCATAGTTTGACCGAACAACTATAAAATTCTGGTGTACTTTTTTCCTTATCGCTTTTTTATTTTTTCTTGCCATTTATTTTTCTTTATATTTGCTTGGTGATAATTGTGAAAGAAAAAAAAAAAAAAGGAATTCTTTGTTGCAAGTTAAGTTCAATTATTTACTCTCGCATTGGTTAAAGTTTTCTTATTATAAATATTATAAACACAAAAATATTAGAACTCTTGCTTAGGATTTTAATTATTGCAACATATTTTCACAATTCACCCCCCTCTTATCAATCTAATAATTTTACAAATCATTTTAGGAACACAATGGACGAGGGAAGACATACAAGCAACAGAAAATACGGTGTATGTGGCTCATTAGGACATAACAAAGCAACTTGTCCTACTAGGTTTGCTTATTCCTTATTTGATAAATTAATTTATTTTTCATATCAAGAATATTTTCCTTGTTTAGATTTCATATTTTTTTTAATAAGCCATTACCTTTTAGTTCCTTGTTTGTATGCTTCCTATATGTCATTGAAAATTTATATTATTTATACATGCCTAACTTTTTCTTTCCTAGCAGATTTCATGGCGGCTACAGAAGATAGGGGACACGGGTGCCCTTCTAGTGTGGAGGCATCCACACAGCCTTCTGTACATACCATTCAACCTAGCATTCATCACTTGCAGGCAGCCACCGAGCAGCTCATCCTAGGGGGTAAACTTACATAAAATAGTCAGTAATTTATTATTCACAAAAATTATCTAAAATCTCTTAACAGTATTATTCTGTATATGGTACTATATTGGAGGCTGCTTCACACTTATTGATAGTGCATGAGTGGCCCATCAACTGTCCAAGGTTCATGGAGACTATGATTTTTGTGGGTTTGGATAGTGTCAGTCAGATGAGGTATAGGAGGATGGATCATCACTTACTTATAGCTCTGGTTGAGAGGTGGTCGCCACAGACGAATACTTTTCACCTCCCAGTTGGTGAAATGAGTATTATGTTGCAGGATGTCTCCATGATCTTGGGGATACAGATTGATGGACCTTCTTTTATTGGACACCCAATTGTTGGTTCAAGCAGACGATGGCTGAGTTGGCCAGATTGTTGTGATGATTTACTTGGCCAGCATCCGGACCCTGATGTTTTGTATCATGACCCATTCAATCCACGGATTACTGCAAAGTTCAAGATGGGTCAGGTGCATGCGCAGACATGTGTTCCTCTAAGGTGGTTGAGTTGGATTTTTTGGATGGACTCCTATATTGATATTTCTGAGATGGATTTTTGGTGGCATGAGCTTATATATTATTTATACTTGGATGTCACCTGCTCCCAGATACTTCAGGCTCTGAAATTCATTTACAGTACTTGCCATTGATGGAGGATATAGCGATATTCAAGACATACTCACTTGGAGGTGCCGTACAAGCTCATTTGTACATGGAGCTGTCTAAAGAAACTAGACCAAAATGAGCAAACATAGCAGGGTGCATCCACTAATTACAGATATGGGCTTGGGAGCATCTACATGTTGGAAGACCTCAGCTTCATGTACCATTTCCTGTTCAGCTTGATGGTTTGAGCGTTAGAGTTAGGTAATTTATTATATTTATGTTATTTAATTTTAATTTTATTACTAAAATATTAATACATGTTAAATAGGTGGAATGAGGAACGACTTCGGGAGGTACCTGTAGGGAATGTTATGATGTACAGGGATGAGCTTGATGGCTTACTGGAGAGTCAGGTATGTTAAGTATAATTATATTGGAACATTTTATTCATATTTATTTGATATTATGAAGATTAAATTGTTATATACATAATGATACATGTAATATGGGAACCATACATTATAGAGATTCGTGCTCAAGTTCCAGAGATATACACTTCAGGTCAGGACACTTGGCTCTCCAGAGTTCCTTTGATCAGTTGGAAAAGGGTTAAGTGTCATCTCCCTGATCGAGTTCTACGATAATTTGGATATTGCCCTTCTACTGATATCATGCCAATGGATCCTAGTTTTGTCAGAGTTGATGGAGGTGGTAAGGCAGATACTGATTGGGCATTGTATCACCAGGCAAGTATTGCACTATGGGAGAGCAGGAGGGCATACATTGTTAAGGGACAGATTCTTGTGTTGGACTATGATTATAAAGTGAGGCAGTACTTAGCATGGTTTCATTCTTGGGCTACACTATACATGTTAAAGCCCCCAGTGGATCCTCCAAGTACATACTATCCAAGATCACCAGCTGAACGCCATATGGTAAGTTTAAATTAGTTGAATTTAATTATATGATAAACTTCAACTGAATTACTTATCCTTGCAGCGACATTTCTTTGTGAGCATGGAGAGGAGATTGCAACCATACTTCGGAGGTACTGAGGCCACACCTTTACAGGTGGACGTGAATGTTGTTGGAGATATGTGCAAAAGATTGCGACAACATATATACATTGACGATGCTCATTATTTTGACGAGGCAGATACTCAGGTGTTTAGCCCACCCATTCCGATTGCAGATCCATATGATGCTGGCCCGTCCTCCTATCCTGATCTTGGTCCCTCTCAAAGCCACTACACAACAAAGTTTGACATCGCCTCCACACCTCAGTTTGTACCTTCTTCCTTGGAGGAGAGCCCCCCAGTTACTCAGCAAGATGTTAGTGATCAGGAGCAGCGCCATCTACGTACCAGGCCACTACGAGCACCTCAGCATTTTACTCCAGGCATTGATGCGATTCCACATCAACATAAAAGGAGGCATTAGTTTTTTGTATCATGTATATTTTAGTTGCTTTAATTAGTTTTTGATGTTTATGTATCTTATTATGCTACTATGAAACTACTGTTTTGTATCTTGGAATTAAATTCATTATGATCTTGCATTTAGTCCTAGATGAAGTTTGATCTAAAAAGCATAATATTGGATGATCCAAAAATATATCATTTTTTAAGAATTTTTAATGTTTCATATACATATATATAAATAGCAAATGCATCTTTTCTTCATAAAGCATATCATATAGTAATTATCCATAATCCTTATTAGTGGCAAATTTTTTTTTTAAAATTCACAGGAGTAAGTCGCCCTTTCCCGTTAAACGGGCGACTTTGACGAGTTTAAATTTTTTTTTTCATGTTAATTAATTACTTAATTATAATTTAAATGATACTTAGTTTAAAAAATTCCACTAACTACAAATCTCCAACATGGGCCGGGCGGTCCCATTGTTGCTTTCTCTTTGGTTTCTTGAACCACAATTTTCGCCACCGAGTAGACACAGAGCACTCTAGGTACCGGCAGCGAAACATCCCCATGTTTTAAGTTTAGGGTTTTGATTCCACCATCTGCCTTCTTCTACTTTGTTAGCTCGATTTTTAGGTTTTCATCTTCTCAATTCTGTGTGTAGATTCCCAAAATGAAGCTTGACACAAGCGGCCTCGAAACTTTCGTCCCGCCTAGCAGGGGGTTCAACGTCCTGCCAAGTGACTTCACGGCGTTACCCGCGTTTGATCTACCCGGCTGCACTGATGTCAATTTATAATCTTTTGCCCTCGTCTTTCATTCGGCATGACTTATTGGTTTTGGGTGAATTTTTTCTGAGTAGGCTAACTGACTCCCTTTGGTTCGCTCTACAGTTTGATGGGTTTCAGAAGAACGCCGTCCAGATGGTGAAGCCGGCAAAAGGTACGACGACTCTTGCCTTTATATTCAAAGAAGGCGTCATTGTGGCTGCCGATTCCCGAGCCAGCATGGGAGGATATATCTGTAAGTCGCGGAACTGAAATGTTTTTTAGGGCTTATTAATCTTTTTTATTTTATCAAAAGGCGCCCAATTTAATTTTGCATGACCTGGTAGATGAGAACATTATTTTTATGAATCTGATCAATGATCAGCTTTCAAATAATTTGGTTAGGAAATGTTCGTTTTAAATGCAAGTACCTACAGTAAACTCAAGAGCTTGAACTGGTTGGAGTAAATTCATCTTTTTTCCTTAGGTTCCCATTTTGATTCTTAAATCATACGTCTCTTGAACTTAGAAAGGATAAAAGGTCTTCTATAAAGTCTCATCCCATGCTATCTGATGGAAGATGCAACTAGCATTTTTGTTATTGGTTCAATAGGCATTTTCTATTGTGGCTTTTACTTGAGTTAGGTTCACCTTATAAGCTATGATAAGCATGATTCAAAATATAAGAATTAGGTGGTCCTTACCTATGGAGGTTCATGCCATTAAAGCTTGAGGTGTATCATAATTCATGTTAATTTTGCAATGGAATTAATGTTCTAAAATTTTCCTCACCACTTCCCTTTAGATCTACTTTCTGTGGAAGTTCTATGAACTGGTTAATATTTAATATTCATTTATATTAATTTTTTGAAGCTAACAATGCCTTGGGGGAGCCCTCAGTGAAAGCAAAAAAGCCAATGAAAGCAATAACAGCAGCTTTGCAGCATTTAGTAATAAAATATTAAAGGTTGCTAAAATTTAATATAAAGAATGAAGATGTTTAAAGAAATTTTAAGATTTTAGGGAAAAGGTTAACTTTAGTTTAATTTTTTTGGTGAAATGGTTGAACATGCTGCATGCTAGCATGTTTCATGAAAAATGTGCTATTGGCATTTTATTATTATTTTTATTATTATTGTTTTTTTTTAAATCACTACATTGATAGGTTTCACCACTAGGATTTGATATAGATTTATAACTGAAGTATCTACTTTTGAAATCTCAACATTAAACTTCATTATCACTTGATACTTGTGGGGATTACAGCATTCACCCAACAATTTGAGTAAGAGTAAGGATTATGGGCCAGTTAAGGATTTTTCTATTGCATCAAAGTGAACCTAAGTAATGTAGGCTAGTCTAGAATGATTCTACTATCTTGATGTTGCTTTTTATTATTATTGGTTTTTTTTAAAGCACTTATTAATTTTTTTAGACATTTAATTCAACGTAAATGCTTCATATTAATGATGGAAATTGTATGAATAACTCAATAATGATTGAACTCTTTTTCCTCCCTAATCACCAACTATTTGCGGTTAAGATATTGAATAATAGAAGACTTATAATACCAAATACCAATAAGGAAAATTTGAGATAATTTTAAAAAGCGATCATGCTAGGCATGACACTTCAATTTTTGATGTAATTCACACTTCCATGACTTATCCTTTTACAAAGCATTTATATTTTTTCATTTTATGGTCTCTTTTGTTCTTCGATCAAACTGACATGATTTACAATAGCATGTTTTTGAGTTTTGTGAAACCTATATCATCATCATCATTACCATTCTTTTTTCAATTATTTGGGTTTAGCTAAATGAATTATCATTTTTTATTTATTTTTGCTAAGTGTTGCAGATGTTAGACCTATTGTTCTCAAATCATTTTGTACAATTTTATTTGTTTTATCTTAGGTCTATTCTACCCCTTCCTAATCCTTTGAAACAAGTTTTATTTATATGTCTAATGGGTGTATTTTTAACTATTTGTCATGTATAAATCACTTGAATCAATATATGTCACTCCAACATGGTTTTTGAAATATAATTAATCCTTTATTTATCCTTTGTTGTTTTTCATCAATATTTTCATTCATGGCATTCTCAACTTCGAAATAAGGCATATTTGCTTTTCACTTGTCATATCGATAGAAAATTGCTGACCGTTGGCTTAATTGTGATTGTATAAACTTTGCCTTTAGGTATCTTATGGAATGATATCCTTGAGGCATTCCTCTTTTTAATAGACTATCCTTAACTTTATAAGTTACATCTTCATCTATATCTCTATTTTTCTATATTATAGATTCAAGATATTTAAATCTATCACACTTAGGTGTCATTTTATCTTCTAATAATATTGATTGATAATTTTTAATATCATATCATGAAAATTGCATATCTAAGTTCTCTATGAACAACAACAACAACATCAAGCCTTTGTCCCACTACGTGGGGTCGGCTACATGAATCCTTTTTCGCCATTGTGTCGGGTTAGAAGTCAAATTCTCATTTAAATCTAATAAGGAAAGATCATTTCTAATATTTTCTAAACAAGTCTTTTTAGGTCTACAATCTAAGTTCTATATGTTC
Organism: Dendrobium nobile; assembly: GCA_022539455.1. Taxonomy (NCBI): domain Eukaryota; kingdom Viridiplantae; phylum Streptophyta; class Magnoliopsida; order Asparagales; family Orchidaceae; genus Dendrobium; species Dendrobium nobile. The sequence goes on along the minus strand of CM039724.1, from coordinate 20,230,902 downwards.
TAAATATTTTTTTATTCTTCCAAATTTTCACATATTTTAGTGTATGTATTATTAACTAAAGTCAAGCAATTAAAGTACCTCATTTTAAATTTTCTTTGTAAGAATGTCTATAACTACTATAAAAAAAATATGGTTGAATATTGCACATAACAGTGTTATATAATCTAATAACATGTTGAAAGGAGAGCAACGCTTGGAACGCACCTGCGTGGTCAGAATTCAAGCATTTTCCTACTTTTTGCATCTCCCATTTTTGTTAAATGCAACAATTAGATAAGGATTTTCTCCTTTTCATTAACAAGAATTTCCATTATAGAGTTGACTTATTGTCATCTACGTATACTTGTACCATATGTTTTTATCTGGGAAGGTCGTGTTGCCGTATCAAATAAAAATGTTATTGCTGTGTGTATGTATGTATGTATCTATATATATATATATATATATATATATATATATATGTTTTTGTGCCATGTCTCTTGACACTCTGTTATTCAGGATTTGGATTGTTAAATATGCGTTGCACATCCTTTTCTTCAACATAAAGTTATGTAAGATTATCAAATGTGCTGTATAATCAAGCTAAAATAGTTTGAATGTCTATATGGAGCATTGAATAACATCCTCATGTAGCAAATTTTATAATGCTTGGCTGGAAGCTCAGAATATTTTAGCTTGACTATTTGAAGCTTCTGTGATATTAGAACCAAATAATGTAATAATGTTCTATTACTTAGGAAAGATTGTGTTCTTGCAGATGCTAAGTGGTGGAATGGATCCGATGAGCTCTTAGACTTTATACTCTCTAGTTCCTAGGGTTGTGATCACATGTTTGAGCATGGATCATTCTTTAAGTAGAATATTCCTTGAATCCTACTTATAATTCAATATCCATATAGTCTTAGCCATCCTTATTTGTAATTGGCCGTACCTGTTGCCTGTTTATATTTGGCTAAGTCCTCATAATTAATAAATTTTTTGGGGGTAATTTTCTATTCTCTTGAAAATTGTTATTACATGGTAATAGGCTAGAATTTAGGATAGCTTGTATTCTTTGAAATGTTCTATTTTCTCCAAGTGATTGTTTGGGAAAATATAACTTGTGATCATTGGTTGATTTAACATTTATGATTTTACTTGCCTTGTTTGCAATGAAATTAAATCTTCAGCCTGTATCATTTAGACACCATGATAAACTTCTTTGGGATTAATTTTCCGTGCCCTTTAAAAATGGATGAGATGGTAATGGGCTAGAATTTAGGACAGCTTGTATCTCTTGAAAAGTTTTATTTTCTTTAAGTGATTGTTTGGGAAAACATAACTTTTGATCATTGGTTGATGTGACATTTTATAATTTTACTTGCCTTTTTTGCCTTGAAATTAAATCTTGAGCCAATATCATTGAGACACCATAAACACATAAATGCAAGGACTATTGACTTCCATGAACTCAAGTGCATCCTTACCGTTAAAGCTCATAATTTGCTCCTTACCTGATCATCCAATAAACATTCCTGTAATACATCCCTCTTATGATTCCCACTCTCTCATGCTCACATCAAACACAGGAAAATTTTAGTGCTCATCTCCTTCTCTTGCACCCATCTATAACCCTCGATGACCATGCCTCTTTACCTTTACTTGCTTGAAACCTTGTGCCCATCTCCCCTCTTTACACTTTCTTGCTCTTTGTCTCTTTTGCATCTTCGTTCTCTACCTCTTTTCTATTGTGACTTTCCTTGTCCCTTGCATTCTTCAATCCTTTCTTACATTCAGGTCCTGCTCCCATTTCTCTTCTCAAATAGCTTCCCTTGAAATTTGCTGAACTCGTTATCTCAACTTTCACTCTAGGTCACACCGTCTGGTCTCCCCTCACTTGCATCTGGCAACTCGTGTTGCTTAACCTTACCATTTGTCAATGCCTATTATTCAACCTTTGCATTTTGATTGCATCAACCTTGGTGTTAATGCAAAGATTTTTCGTTGTTGATCTTCAATCTGCTCAGAGCTTGAAGACCTTTGCGTCATTGATCTACAGTCCAACCAGAGTTTTGTATTTCTTTATTGATCTTTAATACAAGTTTAGTGAGTGGAAAGCTTGCCTCCACTGACCATGCTTGAGTAAAATATGATGGTAACCTTTCTGTTGTTAGATAGTGTTAAGTATGGTTATTCAACTTTGCCATTATCAGGGATGCACATGACCTCTAATTGGATTTAGTTAGGTAGATTGACTGTTGTCTTTATTGTTGAAATTGTCCGCGAGAAATGAATTAAGTTAACAGGATGTTTTTATCCTTAACTCTCATATAAAAGCTGAAGAAGACTTGGGATGGCATGATTTTTATAACTTACCTGATTCATCTTTAAGATCTAGGCTCATCGATTTGTAACATTAATAAAAAAAGAAAACTAAAATAAATAAAAAAATGCCTCATAAATGAACTACTCAAGAATCGTTAATCATTTTTCTTATTAACATGAATGCTTTTGTTGTTATCTTCATTTTGATTGGGCTTGAAGGCCACACCTCTATTGTAGATCTTTAATTTGACATAAGGGTTGTATCCCTTCATCGATGTTTGATCTAATGCTAGGGAGAGCTTTTATTTTTGTTGATGTTTCCATCACTTAGAACTCAATAATGACCTTTTTTGGTCATTTTAGAAATGAATAGTATCATTATTAAAGAAATTTTCATATTGTTGACGTTCCTATGCTATTGTTTTACTCACTGAAGATGATCTTTAATTTGACATAAGGGTTGACTTTTATAATTTCTATTACATAAAGTTTTATGCTAATATTTTTTTTTTTAAATTTTTGTTGCTTTTGTTCCTTATTCCATCAAGAATGTCAAAATTTAAGTTCTACATGATGTAGCTTATAACTCCACTTTGGATTTGGATTATCAAAAGAAACCCGACTCCGTTAAACCCTGAAAAAGACATTCAACGCCTTTAAAACCCTGAAATAGTGGAGTAGGTCTCATTACATTTGGTTCAAGACACTTTGATTGTGTCATCAAATAATTGATCCATATGCCTCTTTCTTACCCTAGGAGGTATAAGTCTCAAGGCATTTTGCATGCGCCTCAACCTGAGGTGTGCCTCAAAATTGAGCAATTTTAAACAATGACTGGAGATAAAATTGGACCTCTTGTTATCAAAGAGTCATTGCCAAGAAGGAAGCATTTTGTTTAAAATATTCATGAACATTCTACAACCTAATTATGAATTCGAAAAAAGGGAGGGAATGATGATGTTTTTCTTCTGTTTAAAATATTCATGAACAAAAATCAAATTAAATCGATTTTAATTTGATTTTAAATGACTAAATAACACTATGCAGGGCATCGCCTACATGTTGAGGTTATAAGACCTATGTGGGTTGCTTTGTTTTCATGGCGAGGTTGCTTGTTTATAGGTTGCTTGTTTATAGGATTCATTTGACCCATATGGGCTATCTTATCTATAGGACATGAATCTAAGACCCATCCTTATAAATCATTTTAACGTCAAAACAATAGACTTATTTCAGAATTCCCTTAAATATAAGGTTATAAGTCTTAGTTCATTAAGCATTTCTAATGAGTACAGTTGTAAGTCTTAATACTCCCATCAAAGTTTCATGTGACAGTTCTAATCAAATTGCATCATTGTGTTTTCCTTATTATCAAGGTTTTAAATCCTATTGTTTGAACTTCCGAATATAGGTCACAAACTAATAGTGGATTGACATAAAACAAGCAAGCCTAATGAAATTAAATTTAATTAATCGTGCCAACTTACTTATAGTTTAAAAGTCATTATTGGACTTTCTTCATCTTCAAAATTATAAGCCCCTGCAATGAATCTTCTAATGGGTGTAGTACCCACATTAATTAGCAAGGTCAATATAATGTTAACAAGTCCATTAAACCATTTATCATCTGGCCAACTCATTTATCATCTGGCCAACTCTTTTATCATCTGGCCAACTTATTTATAGAGCAAGGCAGTTAGACCAGGATTAAGATTTTCTAGTCTTTGTGGTCATAAGTCCCACTCCTAATGAAAGTAAGCCCATCTTAATTAATTTGGGACAACACAGCCAAAGAGCTTGCTAAATTTTGCTTAATTCTCATGCCTTATTGAGGAGTTAAGCTCCAAATGTAACTTAGATTAGCTTTATGATAACCGATCCATCAATCAAAATCCCATAAACTAAACCACATATATTTCTTATACATCCCATTTGATTAAAGCTGAAATTTGTGGACAAATGATGGTCATGCCATGCTTTTGAGCTTTTGTCAGTGGGGTGTAAATGAGTAGAGTTTGATCTTGCTAAACAATTCCTAGGATCAGCTTGTTAAGAAAATGAGACAACTTTTCTTTTTGTTTTTGTTAACTTATTTGAAAACGAGCTATTCACTAACACAACTTATTTGAAAGTCATGGTTAATTATAGAGTGTACATGTTATTGTACATATATGCATTGATTCATACAAATATACATGTATGAATATGCTACAATCTATATTTTTGAAAGCGCATTTTTTGACTCATACATCCACCTGTGCGCTTGGAACATTTGTGAGGAGTTAACTCATTGTTGTTGACCATACTCTCTAGATGTTATGATTCAAAGCCCTTTGATGTTTGTAGATTAGGTTCATTGGCACATCTGTGATGACAAAATGATAGATTCTCTTTATGTATATCTTTCCTACCATTCTTTAATTAATTAATTTTCACATCTAACTACCAAATTCTAGTAAAAGGAATCTCGTTAATTTAGAATGATTTCCTACGAGCGATATGAATAACTGTTTATGAGGGATTGTGCATATAAGAAGTCTCTATCAACATTTAGATCTGGCGTGAGGGATAGGTTGAATTTTCCCGATCAATTACTTTTGATAGGATCAATTTCATTTCATTCTAATTAAGAAAATAGTGTTGACGTAATATTTAGACATTATTTTTTTATAAATAACATCAGAATAATCCAAGTTTCTTACTCTAAGCATTCTCTTTTGAAGTTAGTAATGAAATCTCTTTTTTATTATTTTGTACGGTCGGCATTGTTTTGCTTTGCGCAAAGCCATATCTTTAGCCGAACCTCTTGATTTTGGACTTTGTATACCCTCAGTCCCTTTTATCTAATCTAAAGGTGTTACCTTTTGTTGATTATTAATATGTACAACTCCATGCGGTTTTTTAAAATTACTTGGTTTCTCTGTTAACTCAAATTTCTTGGGGTTTTTATTAGATATTCGGTGACTTTGTTTTGTGATTGTGGCAATTCTTGGTTTTCAATTCATTTGTTTTGTTGTTGTTATCTCTATCCGCTGATGTCTTATTTCTCTTATGTCTCTGGGAAGCTTTTGTTCTGACAGTCATGGGGACTCTTGGAGGCTTCCTGGGATTTGTAGCATGGGCTTCTGTTAGATCTTTTGTAGCGTGAACTCTCTGAGCTTTTGTCGTTTGCTATTAGGCTGAAGATAATTTTCCTCTATTATCGATATTTCTTCTAATTGGAAACAAAGTCAATACCAAATGTAATGCTATTATTTGCCGTGTTGTGACTGATGGAAGGGGAATACCCGGGGGATTTTGCGAATAACATTGAGGCATGTGTACACTCAATCAATTAGTATTACAATGGGAATCTAGTTGAATCTGCTACTCCTTTTGCGAGTCAGCTTTTTGATCAAGTTTAAGACTTGAATAGTTCGTTGATATTATAACTTAAACAAAGTTGAGACTTATTTTTGGTGATTTCTTTCCCTTAGTAATTTTTCCCCTAATTTTAAAAATAATCTATAATTGCGTATTAAAAAAGTGCTTGGATTTTGGCCTGTTTCGCTTTCTTAGTTTTGTTTTTCTATTTGTTAATTTTAGAATAAGACCATTGAGTTTCATTGGAATTGTTTTTTTTTTTTTCATTTGTAATTGAAAGTAACTAAAATTTATTAAAGAATTAAAAGTTTGCCACCTACGGATTTGTGTGCTATGTTAGAGGATTTTTTGTATCTCACTATATATTTGCATTAGAAACCTTGGACCTAATGATATTCTATGTTAGATTTGGTATTGGGAATTAAGATTGTGATATGATATCAACTAGAAGTGCTCTTTGGTTACTTAACAAATTAATAAAGATATGTTATTTCGGAAAATTTGCAAAAAATAATTCAATGTGTTGCTATTTAAACAAGATTAAATGTTAAAAGTTATAAATGGGGTTAAAGATACGTTTGAAATCGGGGAAACTGATTCTTTGAACAAGCAGTTGATGTGAACTTCATCTTTGAACAAGTAAATATGAATCTTAATCTAGTTAGATGACAAGAAAATCTGTTAGACCGGTCCACTGGACCGGTCTAGCCGGTCCAGGCGGGACCGGTTCACAGGCGTGAACAGGCGGGATCTCCGCCTCCTGCGGAGATTGGGCGGGCCGACAGCTCAAACAGAGCGTTTTAGGAAGGATTTTTGGGGGGTTTCAGAGAGAAATTTGAATGTAGGGACTGTTTAGGGAATTCCTTTTGATTTGTATGCATTAAATAGTTGATTTTGCTAGGGTTTGAGTATCTTGAATTTGGCTGAAATTTGAGATCTCTTAGATTTAGGTTTTCTTTGGGCTCTAGCGGCGTCTAGAGATTTGGGAGAGATCTATCCTCCTCTCGAATTGAGGATCAATTGTATCTTGCTGTTTTTATTCATCTACTAGTGAAATACAAGCTTTTCTTTGAGTTTTCTCTCAGATTTTCCCGGACAAGTGCTGTTTTTCTGTTGTAAACAGCAGATTTCTGCTGTTTTACTGCTGTGGACAGCAGTTGGCTGCTGTAATTTTACTGGTTTGGGTTAGGAATACTTGAGAACTCAAGTGTTTCCTATCAAATTGGTATCAGAGCATCGTTTTTGGGACTGTTGGCGGCTGAAATTCTGAAATTTCAGCGGGAGTTTCGTTTCCGGAAAAAGATCTTCGTGAATCTTGAGAAGAACAATGGCCGGAAAGAAGGTTGACGTCTTGGAAGGCGAAGCCGGCCAATTGAAAGTCGATTTGGAGGAAAGATTCTTCAACCTTCAAAATTAAATCACCTCCAACAATGAAAGGTTGGAAGGGAAGTTCACCGCAATGGAGGAAATGTTGAAGAAACTACTTGAGATGAAAACCAATCCAGCGACATTGGAAGTAAGAGAGACCGTCGACGGCCATTACATGGGAGGAAATTCGAACCCCTTGCGGGGGAGGAGAAATTCGGAGGTGGAGATCCTAGAGGAAGAGAACGACATGCCTCCTCTAGAGCCTCTTTCGAGGGAAAAGATGAGTATGGGATACCACAGAAGGGGGGCTGATTTTGGTGGGAGGAGAGAGGGATCTCATCGCCGAGGTGCTGAATTCGAAAGAATTCAACATTGAGGGGGGGATTTTGAAGAAGGGAGGAACGTCATCGTCGAGGTGCTGAATTTGAAGGTATTCAGCGTCAAGGTGATGATGTTGAAGGGAGGAGAGGTGAGTATGAAGTGGGGTTAGAGTATATTCGTCGGAGGGACGATCGGGACAATTGGGGAACGCCTCCTCTGAGGGGAATGGGAGGCTATGGAGGATACCGGGGAGATCCCAAGGTGAGGAAATTGAAGATGCCCGTTTTTGAGGGGGAAGACGGTCATGGCTGGATCTACAAGGTGGAGCGTTACTTTGCTGTCAATGGGTTGACAGAGGATGAGAAGCTGACGGCGGCAGGATTTTGTCTGGAAGGAAAGGTTTTGTCATGGTATCAGTGGCGTGACAGGAGGGAGCCTATCAGGAATTGGAGGGAATTCAAAAACTGCATAATAGAACGTTTACAAACCGACCGGGGAGGAGATTTCTATGAGCAATTCTTTGCTCTGGTGCAGGAGGGATCAGTAGCAGACTACCGTGAGCGGTTCGAGCACCTGGCTAGTAGGGTGGAGCGATTATCAGATAGCGTATTGGAGGGGAACTTCATGAAGGGGTTGAAGGCAAAGATCCGAGCGACAGTTAAAGTTCTGATGCCTAGTGATTTGGAGGAGGCAATGAAATTGACACAGCTGGTAGAAAATCAGAATAATATGGAGAAGGGAGCCAGGAGCAGCAGCTCAGGAGGCTCTTAGAAGACTACGACCACTCTTTTAGCACCAAAGGGGCCTACATCAGTCAACAATAATGAGATCACCAGGGAGAAGACAGTAGGAGGAGGGAGTGGGGATAACTTCAAGAAGCTCACTGAGACAGAATTACAGGAGAAGAGGGCAAAAGGGCTTTGTTTCAGATGTGACGAGAGGTATACGCCGGGGCACAAGTGTAAGGACCGAACTCTGCAAGTTCTTACTGTTTGTAATGAAGAAGGAATGGAGGGTGTATTGTTTCCACCTTGCGGACAAGGTGGATCTTTGGGAGGGGAGTATTGTTAGACCGATCCACTGGACCGGTCTAGCCGGTCCGGGCGGGACCGGTTCACGGGCGCGAACAGGAGGGATCTCCGCCTCCTGCGGAGATCGGGCGGGCCGACAGCTCAAACAGAGCGTTTTAGGAAGGATTTTTGGGGGGTTTCAGAGAAAATTTGAATGTAGGGACTGTTTAGGGAATTCCTTTTGATTTGTATGCATTAAATAGTTGATTTTGCTAGGGTTTGAGTATCTTGAATTTGGCTGAAATTTGAGATCTCTTAGATTTAGGTTTCTTTGGGCTCTAGCGGCGTCTAGAGATTTGGGAGAGATCGATCCTCCTCTCGAATTGAGGATCAATTGTATTTTTGCTGTTTTCTTCGATTTCTAGTGAAATACAAGCGAAATCTTGTGTTTTTCTCCTCGTTTCCCAATTTCCTGCTGCGTTTTCACTGAATTTCTGCTGTTTTGCTGCTGTGGACAGCAGTTGGCTGCTGTAATTTTACTGGTTTTGGTTAGGAATACTTGAGAACTCAAGTGTTTCCTATCAAAATCATCATGGTTGAAATAATCATAAAGATTTTGTAGATCATATGATAATAAGATATATGTTAATAATTGATCTGTGGTGTTTGATTTTGATGATATTGTAATGAAATAAAAATTCAAGCTTCGACAATTAACAGGAGGATAGATCCTAAGATTTTTTTAGTTGGGTGATGGATATGTTGACTGAATTTATAATATTTTTAAAAAATATTTCAAGAAGTTATTATCATCTTGTAAACCAAGAAGATTAATCAACATTGCTTTTAAAATTAAGGATGGATTATGATTCATGTTCTGTAGTTTTCATTGTAAGTTTTTTAGTTGCATATTTTAAGGATATCTTTGTGTATAATGATAAGAAAAAAAGCAATTGCGAATCTTAGAATAATTTTTGTGGTATGACGATAGGAAAAAAATTATTTGAATCTAAAAGAGAGTTGTGTTGCTTTGTCTTTTCTGATATTTTTGTGATTTATGATATCCATCGAAGGAATATTTATTAATCAGGATAAAGTAAAAGCAATTACTAACTAGCTAAATGTACTAATATTCTTGTGATTAGATGCTTTTATAGTTTTTATAGAGACCATTATAACACTTGCTTTTGCATGACTATTGTCACCTGCTATCAATTGTTTTAAAAGGGAAAATTTTACAGGACTAAATTTATAGATTATGTGATTTTAGAAATATTGAGAAGATATTTACAAATGCACAACAACAACAACAACATCAAGCCTTTGTCGCACTACGTGGGGTCGGCTATATGTGCTTAAATGATCCGGTTTTAGTAAGGTATTTGAAGTTTCTTATGGTACTTCAGGTGTTGGTTTTGAAGATGATTTACTTCAAGATAGACATCCTATTTTTTATTTTAGTTAGAAATTAAATAAACCTAAATAAAAGTGTTCTAACGATGATTGAATTCTATGCAGCATTACATTATTTTTAATAATGGCGAGTCATCCATTACCTCAAAAGTTTTTGCTCTTTTATTTTAACAATTTGACGTTTCAACATCTAAATTTACCAAAAAAAAAGGAATATAGAGATGCTAATTTTGTTTAGTATTTGCAATAATATACTTTGTAAGGGATATAAAATTACCTACTAATGGATTAAGTAGAATATATGTTATCTTATTTGTGGTGAAGATCAAAGTGACTTTTATTGACTATATATTAAAAAGTATTATGCTACTTGGGAAGATTTAAGGAAATGTTTAATATATTAAATAATGGATCACCCATGCTTAATGAATAATTCATAATTAGAGATGACGATCTTTTTGGTGAATCTTTTCAATGTATATTCCTTAGTCTCTTTTAAGAAATTTCTTATTTTGGAATTAATGTGGTGTTGTTGCAAGTTGCTATGATAAGATAAAATTATAACTTTGACAAAAGAGAGATATTACTGAACAATTTGAAAAATAGATTTAGAAGGAATAATTTGACTGTGCTGAACTTGCTAAATAATGTAAGTTATAAGAAATAATATTGGATTGTAAGCTTCCTTATTCCTTATAAGCATTGGGAAGATGTTGGTATGGATTATGTGCTTGGAGTGCCACTAATTTTTAGGAACTATCTTAGTAAACTTCCTTAAAATTGTGTAAATTGAGCTCACCCCCAACCACCTATTTATAGGTTTTGATTGGTGCTTGAGAGTTACATAATTAACTATATAGAAAATAAGAGAAAAATATATTATAGCTATATAGCTAGATTAGAAGGTTTGATTAGTTGAAGCCATCTGTTGAGCTTTGAAGTAGTTGACTTGCGTAAGTGGGATAATTGACTAGTTTATCAATGGTTTATCTTGAAAAGTTTTCCCTCCTTGAGTAGTCGATGAAATTGCATTATATATATATATATATATATTGAAAAATTCATTAAAATAAAGCCAAAAAGTATACAAAGAGTACAATCTAGGGAGAAGCATCAAAAGGAAGCCTCCGTAAAAAAAAACATAAAAGAAGCAAAAACTTCCCAAACATGGATACACTTCATAAAAAATGAGAGAAAAAAAAGTGAAGAACACCTTAACAGGAGTCGTCCCCGCCACCCTCTTTTCGTTTCCTTGGTTGATCATATATAGGGCCCAAACGTTGAAGTTCCTTAGCAAAACGAGTCAAATATATACTCTATCTTTCATTGGACCAGATTTACTGGATACATGAGGAAAGCTTCAGTGGAAAACTTGAAAGGTATGTTGGAGAGATCACCATCCCTAGATGAATCAATCAATCAACTTATTTGGCTGGTTCACTAACTTTCCCACTTGCAGCAGGCAAGGAAAGGGAAGTGGCCTTTTGGAATTCTTCTTCTTCTGTCTCCTAGATTTTCTTGTAGTAACTAGACTCCAAGGCCCATAGCATTCAAGATTTTCCCCATTTTTTTGACTAGGCTTGATGGATGAATGAGAGTGCTCAATTTCCAAAAGGGGTGGTTGGAGGTCAGGTTGAATCAAGGAGGATGACTTGGGATCATTAATGACGAGAGGGTCACAAGAAGAGAGGTTGTGGTTGACCTTTTGCAAAACAGGTGTACTTTTGCGGAATTCAGCTGAACTAGCTTGAGGTTGAAGTGAAGGCTGCATGGAGGATTGAGGAGCATTGAGACAATGACTAAGTTTGTGCCCAACAAAGCCACATTGAACGCAAAAGTGAGCAATCCCCTCATACTCTGCCCTTTGGAAAAACTTGTCATGAAGCCTAGAAATCCAAACTTTTGGAGGAAGCTTGGCACCAAGATCCAATCTCACACAAACACGAGCATAAGCATTTCTCACCCAAGAATTTGTTTGAGCATCAAATCATAGAGGTTGTCCAAAGAAAGAAAAGCTATCCGAGAAAGGTTGGTGTTGTTCCAATACATTAGAGGCAAGTGAGGCAAACGAATCCAAACAGGAGAAGAAAGGCCCACCATTGATTGGGGTGAGAAGGAAGAAGACCAACGATCTTAACCAATAATAAACCCACCAACCAACCATGGTCCTCCCATAAGGACAGCATCCCGTGCATCGACACTTTCAAAAAGGCAAATTAAAGAATCTGGGGAGATGGAAAGGAGCCGAAAATCTCCAAACATTGACCATTTGCGCTTCAATTCATTGAACAACACAAAAAAGGCAATTTTCGTCGAATAAGTTTACCCACAAGCCCTCTTTCAAGCCTAACTAAGTTGGCATGGACGGACTCCATATTCAAAGTCACTGAACTGCTGTCATCTGACATAACTGTTGCCTTAGAAACATCATCAATTTTGAAAACTTCCAACTTATTCCATGCAGAGGAGAGGTCATGTGCAGGTTTAACACCATAAGGATGCTTTGAGGACTACTGGAAGGAAGCAGTTTGGCCATTCGAGCAAGTAGTTTTTGAAGAGGCAATTGAACAAACACATGCTGTGTAGTTTGTAGATTTAGAAATAACATGAATGATTGCATCTGGTGGAGTTACACACCTACAAACAAACTCAGAACAAATAGTGAAATCCAAAGAATAATTCAAATCCAAACATTCATTTGCAATATCTGCTCCAGAATTCCTTAATTCAACTGTAATATGAGTAGCTGGTTCAACACTGGCTTGCGAGACAAGAAACTCAGTAGGAACTTTCAGAGGGCCAGAAACGCAAGGTTCAAAGTCAGACGGACTTGCCTGGGCTTGAACGGAACCGCATGAGGCCCTGCCCACATGGCGATGAGAATCGATCTCCCCAAACTGCATGATTAGGATGCATTCAGACATCAATTTGCAAACGGAAAGGTCTAGGAAACGCTGAATAGGTGAAGACTCCTATTGACGTGCGAAATGGGAATCGAAAGGGACTGGTTGGATGTCCTCGAATGAGTCCGACGAAACAAAAACAGCCGAACTATCAGTAAAATCGGTCGCTTGGTTAGCCATCAAGGTCTGAACGCAAAATTTCGAGTCCTTGCCTTCCAATACCTTCTAGAAATTGCCTTGCCTTGAAGCTTTCCTATCACCACCACCCTCACCGGAGCAGGGAGAAGACCGATAGACACTCCTCACCATGTTTTTTTTTTTCTTTAGTTGAGCTACATCCCAACGACTACTATGTAAGCTTTAGCGTTGACATTATATATAGTTGTCGCCAAGGCCGACTTTTAGGCTTTATCACCCACTTGGATGAGTTCTTTAATGATATTCACCTACTTAAGATGAGTTCTTGTAAGTTAACGAGCATGAAACTAAGCAAATCAAATTAGCTTGGTTTAAACGGATTTGATTTATCTTGAACCATTTCATATTAACTTGAATCGAATTTTTTGGATATTTGGACATATATTTATTTCCTCGATTCTCTTATATTTTTGAGGTTTACGGTAAAAAAGTAAGATAATATATATTTATTATTAATTAATCATTAAAACTTAATAAAGGTTTTCGTTTGAGTAGATCTAAAACTGAATATATGGAGTGTAATTTTAGTAGCAATAGACCTAGTGAGGGGATTGAGATTTTGGGCGATCAAGTCATTATTAAGAGTACACATTTTAAATATCTTGGATCTATTATTCAGAGTGATGGTGAAATAGATGAGGATATTATCAGCAAAATTCAAGTTGGATGGTGAAGTGGAGGAATGCATAGGGCTTGTTGTGCGATAGAAAAGTCCCCTTCAAACTTAAGGGAAAATTCTATAAGATGGTGGTGAGACCTGCAATGCTTTATAGTGCCGAATGTTGGCCATTAAAAAAGAAGCATAATACTAAGTTAAGTGTTGTAGAGATGAGGATGTTTAGGTGGATGAGTGGCTTTACCCTTAGAGATAGGATATGAAATGAGCATATACGTGAAAAAGGTCGGAGTTGTTCCAGTGGAAGATAATATTATAGAGAGTCGACTTAGATGGTTTAGTCACATTAAACGGAGGCCTTCCGATGATCCGGCTAGGAAAGTTGAGGTATTAGATTTGACTTATGTTAAAAAAGGTAGAGGTAGACCTAAAAAGACTTGGTTAGAAAATATTAGAAATGATCTTTCTTTATTATATTTAAATGAGAATTTGACTTTTAACAGGACACATTGGCGAAAAAGGATTCATGTAGCTGACCCCACGTAGTGCGACAAAGGCTTGATGTTGTTGTTGTTGTTGTTGTGTTAAACCTTAATAAATATTTATTTTAATGTTGGATTTTAGTCAAGCATTTTGATGTTCACTTTTGACGTTGTCCTTTTGTACACTTCAGATAATATTTAGCCTTTAAAAGAGAGATCCATTACTTCTTATTCATATACTTGTTTCTTTGATTTTTTATTCATCGAGTTTGAGTTCAACGTAACTTCATTTCTGTCAAGAATGGAGTTTCCAAAGGATATGACTAAAATCTCTAAAGAAAATATTATTGCTAGCCTGTTTGATAAGTACAATAAAGATGAGTTAAAATTGAAGAGATGAAGGCTAACCTGTTTGATAAGGGCGAGATTCAAGAACTCGTATCTTTGTTGAAACCTCCATTTGACTAGCAGTTTTCTTCTCCTACTACTGCCAAACGAGATGCTAACTTGATAGTGCTGATCTTCCCCAATTTGAAGTTAGACAGGGGATACAAGGTAAATTTATTTCTAGATTTGATTTTATGGAGTACATTTTTAATGTTGTCCTTTTCTTGATGAGCAAACTCTTAGGTTAGATTCTTGTTGCTGATTCTTTTACTTGCCAAGAGCTTTCAGGCAAGAGAATAGAAATCAGTCAAGTGGTCAATCTATTAGAGACTAATACCGTTTAGTTTCCCATATAAGATCTATTGGAAATGCCACTCGGAGATTCAAATCGAAGAAGTTGAAGAATAAGAGATCATGGAGGGCGAGGATGTCTGTATGGTGGGGCATAATATTATGCCGCCCCCCATATGAGTTTACCGACGACACCACGAGATTGGATCTATTGGTGCTAGAGTTACTGCCCGTCCTAAAAAATAAGCACAATATGATTAAGCAAAAGGTCCAAGATCCTCATTAGGAGATGAACAAGAGCAGGAATTGGAGGAGAACCCTTCATTTGCTAAATCAACAACATTGGCACATGCGTAGAGGAAAATATGATGCCAAATGGAATAGATGGATAAATAAATTGCTCAAAAATGCTAAGATAATAAAGATGATGTTATAAATGTTCGTGATGATATGGTTTTTGCAAACTGTTAGGAAATACTTGGATTTCCCAAGTAAACTCTAACGATCTTGACAAAAACAACGAGAATGATTCACAAATCCAATGAAAAGAATGGAAAAATGGTAGTTTTTATTGCAATAATCAAACTAGTGTAAGAAAATAGCAAGATACAATTGATCCTCAATTTGAGAGGAGGATCTATTTCTCCCAATCCCTAGGCGCCACTAGAGCCCAAGCATCAAACTCCAAGAATGAAATCAGCCATAATAATTTGCATAATCATAACCCTAATCCTCTCTTCCTATTTAAAGCATACAATTAAAAAAAAAAATTAAACAACAAATACCCAAACAACCCTCCTAATTCCCTCCTACTCCCTTAATTATTTCCCTCACAAATCAACCCCAAATCATCCCATAAATCTGCCCTTTTCAATTAGGAAGCATGTCCTAATTAATTCCCCCCAAATTTGCTCCTAACTCTGTCCTATTCAATTAGGAAACTTTTTTCTAATTAAACAACAAATACCCAAACAACCCTCCTAATTCCCCTCTAAATCAGGCCCTATATATGCTCTCTTC
Organism: Dendrobium nobile; assembly: GCA_022539455.1. Taxonomy (NCBI): domain Eukaryota; kingdom Viridiplantae; phylum Streptophyta; class Magnoliopsida; order Asparagales; family Orchidaceae; genus Dendrobium; species Dendrobium nobile. The sequence continues at coordinate 20,215,226 of CM039724.1, read as the reverse complement.
AGTTAGGAAACATTTCATAATTAATTCCTTTTGATTAAGAACATTCCTAAACAATTCCAATGATAAAAAAATTTTATAATTCCTTCCCAATCAAATTTGGCCGGTCTGTCAATACTCCCCTCCCAAAGTGCCACCTTACCTCAAGGTGGAACAGAGGAAATTACTGCTGAAGCATTTGACTAATAACACTGGACTGATACCGGGTCGAATGATCCCTTCCTCTAACATCTCTTTGATCAATCTCTCAATCTCATCCTTCTGGATTTGAGGATAACGATATGGATGAACACTGATAGGTGAGACTGTTTCCTTTAAGATGATAGCATACTCGTGTTCCCGCGGAGGTGGAAATCCTTGAGGTGGTTGAAAAACCCTTGAGGTGGCTAAAAAACCTTACTGAATTGTTGAATCAAGGGCTGTACTGAAAGACGAACGTCCCCTCCCTCCAATCTGATCCCCTCCAGCCTGTGTCATCCCACCAGATAACTTTCCCCCAACTCTTGTATACTCCTCACCATGGGTTTAAGTGATACCATGACTTTGGAGAGCCCTGCATCTCCTCTTATCACTACTCTTCTCCCTTCCACCACCAGCTTCATCGTCAATGCCCCCCAGTTGAGCTTGGTGTCTCCCAAGGTTTGCAGCCACTTCATCCCTAGGATAACATCAGTGCTTTTAACTCCAATTGGAGAAAATTCTCCCTCACATGAACCCCATGTATGGTCGAAACTACACCTCTACAAATCCCCTGGCCCGTCTCCACCTTCCCTGTACCCATCATCACTCCATAACATCCTGTATCCACCAATTTCACCCCTAATTGGTTCACGACTTGGTTGGAGATGAAATTGTGGGTAGCTCCACTATCAATCAACACCACCACCTCCCTGTCTGTTATTTCCCCTTTACCTTTATGGTATGATTCGGAGTGAATCCTACTATTGAATTCAGGGAGACCTCTGCCACATTCAGATGTAGCTTGTCCTCCATCTCTCTCTACCTCACACTCACCTCTCTCTTCAGTTTCCTCGTCATCACAGATGGTGAGAACATGAAGAGTTTGGTCCCTACACTTGTGCCCTGGAGTATACTTCTCATCACATCTGAAGCATAGTCCATTCACCCTCTTCTCATGCATCTCTTTCTCTGTCAGCCTTTTGAAGTTGCCCCTACTTCTACTAGCTTCTACCGAGGCATCTCTCAAAGTGGCTTGCTGTAGGACCCTTGGGTGCTAGAAGAGTGGTAGTCATCCTATAAGAGCCATCTGAACTGTTGCCCCTGGCTCCCCCTCTCTTGGTACCTTTGATATTCCACCAACTGCGCCAGCTCCATTGCCTATCCCAAGTCATGAGGCATCATGACCCTTACTGCGGCTCGGATCTCGGATTTGAGTCCCTTCATGAAGTTACCCTCTAAAGCAGCCTCCAATAATCGCTCCACTCGATCGGCCAAGTGCTCAAATCTCTCGCGATAGTCTGCCACTGATATATCCTACGCTAGTGCAAATAACTGCTCATAGAAGTCCCCTTCCCTGCTGGTTCAGAAACGTTCCAATAAGCATTCATTGAATTCCCTCCAACTCTGTATAGGCCTCCTCTGATCCCTCCAATGGTACCAAGACAACGCCTTCCCCTCCAAACATAAACATACTGCCATCAATTGCTCCTTCTTTCATAAGCCCATTGACTTAGAAATACATCTCCACCTTGTAGATTCACCCGTGTGCGTCCTCCCCTTAAAAACTGGGAATCTTTAACTTCCTTACCTTCGAATCTCCCCCATTTTCCCGTATTCCTTCATAAATTTCCCTTTCCCAAGTGCTTGACTCTCCCCAAGTCTCCCGATCTTCCCTTCGACGCTCATACCCCTTGACTTTCTCTCCTCCCTTCAAAATCAGATTTCATCCTACCATAATCCCTCTCTTTTCTTTCCCAACCAGCACCCCTTGATTCCTGCCCCCCCATAACCACGTCTCTCTCATACTTTCCAGCTCTCTCCTCTTTGATTTCCACCTCATGTCCCTCCTACGATATTCATAATTTGTTGTTCTTCCCATCGATCCTTTTGCCTCTGATGTTGCTGTTTGAATTTGGTTTTTCAATATCTTCTTCACTATCTCATGAAGATTGGAAACCTTGTCTTCCACGGATGAAATTCGATCTTCCACCGTTGCTTTTATTTGGCTCATCTTCCCTTCAAGGCGTTCCTCCAACGCATCTATCTTCTTAGCCGCCATCAATACCTGAAATGTTTGTAGGTTAAAAAATATGGATTTTGACAAAAAAACAGCAAAAAATCCCTTCCTTGAGCCAAAAACAGTCGCTGATTTTTCAAAAAATAGCCCACAAACGGTTTCAAAATTTGCTTTGATACCAATTTGTTAAGAAATACTTGAAGTTCCCTTGTAAACCCTAACGATCTTGCAAAAACAAAAAGAACGATCCACAAATCTAATAAAAATAATGAAAAACAGTAGTTTTTATTGCAATAATCAAACTAACGGAAGAAAATAGCAATATACAATTTTTTTTAAAATAGCAAGATATAATTGATCCTCAATTTGAGAAGAGGATCTATCTCTCCCAATCCTTAGACGTCGCTAGAGCCCAAGTCACCCAACTCCAAGAACGAAATCAGCCACAATAATTTTCATAACCGTAACCCTAATCCTCTCTTCCTATTTAAAACAAACAATTAAACAACAAATACCTAAACAACCCTCCCCTAATTCCCTCATATTCCCTTAATTATTTCCCTACCAAACCAGCCCTCAAATCATCCCATAAATCTGCCATCTTTAATTAGGAAATATTTCCTAATTAATCGCACCAAATCAGCCCCTAAATATGTCCTATTCAATTAGGAAATATTTTCTAATTAATCCCCTCTAAATCAGCCCCTATATATGCGCTCTTCAATTATTAAATATTTCCTAATCAATTCCTTTTGATTAAGAACCTTCCTAAAGAACTCCCTCTAGATTAGAAAATTTTCTAATTCTCTCCCAATCAAATTTGGCCGGTCTATCATTACTCACCTCCCATAATGCCACATTGTCCTTAAGGTAGAACAAAAGAAACTGCGATGAACACTGATAGTTGTTTCTCATCCATCATCTTTAATCATTTTTCAAGTTTGCCAAAATGAGCCTTAGAGTACTTGAAGATAGAAGCTTGAAGAGCCTCCATAATTACAACAAGGGGCCTTTAAGGTAGAAGAGAAACAATTTTGGAAATGGATTTTGATCGACTATTTCAAAGAAGTTAATTATCGACACATAAATGTGTAGCTGTTGTGATATGAATTTATTAATGATACTGTATCATAAATCATTTGACCAAATGTGGCTATGATGTTTAGGGCTAACGAAGTTGAGATAGTCATAGTCAAAGTTCATGAAATATCGTGTGGCGCACACCAGTTAAGTTAAAAAATGTTCATCAAAATAAAAAAAAGGGCAAGTATTGGTCATTGATTATGAAAGATTGTATTGAGCATGCTAAAAGATGTTATGAATGTCAAGTCCATGGTAATACTTTACTTAAACAGTCAAATCCGTTGCACTCTATAATTGCATCTTGATCATTTGAATGTTGGGGTACGGATAACATTTGGAAGAAGTCCCTATTTTGAATGGTCTCAACTAACTCGACCATGGTGACTTACAATGGGGCCGCATTTGGTAACAGGTGAATAGGAAGCGACGACGGCCTCTCACCGCATCGGTTATCGTCTTCTTTTTCATTGTGTAGTTGCACATCATAGCGACAAGATCTTTGTGGTTTGGAAGATTTCCTCCAATTATACTAATTTCTCCTCTTATCCCCTTGACTCCTAGGATGACTTATCTAGTCCTTAAGAAATTATCAAAATTTTCCTCCCACATAGCTTCTTTCCTTTATTCTGGCGGCAACAGAGGCGTCATTATATTGTATTCTTTAGTATTTATATGATTGCTGGCTGGTTCTGGCAACTTGGTTAACATACTCGTTTGCTACAGGCCGAGTGCTTATTGAAAAGATCCCTCTTGCAGACCTTGGGTGAGAAATGCTCGGTCGATTGTCGAGTCTTAAACTTTAACATCAATCTTGTCATTTTGAACCAAGTAATGAAATTCCTTGGTGAAGATTTAGTGACCTTTGCGCACTGGTAAATTAACATTCTTTTAAACCTGGTGAATGAAGTAATGTAAACCTGGTGAATGAAGTAATGACATAGAGTGACATATTTAAGAATCACCTTAAAGGTGATTCCATGATGATAGTGATGAATAGCATACACTTTAATGCATTGGTGTATCCAATAAGTGGCTTACTCAGAAAAGGTGACGTGGCGAGATCTGTCTTTGTATGAATCTAGGTAAGGGATTATGAATTTTGCTTGAAGCTTGGACTAAGTAATCTTCATCAAGAAGACACTGATAAGTGGAAACTCCTCATCTCAATTCTTTTTTCTTCATCCAGAAGCTTGGACTAAGTAATCTTCATCAAGAAGACACTGATAAGTGGAAACTCCTCATCTCAATTCTTTTTCCTTCATGATGAAGTGCCAAAGTTGACCCTTCATTAACTTCTGGAGAGAGGTTAAGGCTGCAGCTCTTAAAAGTTTCCTCCTTACAATAGAATCAAAGGACCTCTCAAACAATTCTACTATAGGAGTGGTTCTTGGAATCCTCTCTAAGGTTCCTTCAAATCCTCTTCTCTTTGAATTAAAGTCCTCTTCTCATTGAATTCAGAGTGTTAAATAATTTCGTGTGTTTGATTCTCCATATTTGACAGATTTTTCATCTCCTCTTTATGATCTTCTACATCACATATTACATCTCATCTATTTATTAGCATGCTCCACGCTCACCACATCTTTTAAGATGTTGAATCCATAATTGCCTTTGAATGACATCCAACTATATTGAAAATATTTCGTGAAAAGGAGAACAAGCAAGTAGTTTGAGAAAGAAGAATTCTATAGTAAGAAGATTCAGATTTTAGTAAAATAGGATGGATGTTCTGGTTCTAGAGTTGTTCGAGTTTAGTTTGTACCATGTGCACTTGTATGTGCTATGTTTCATTTTTCTTTTAAAATGGGTGTTGCATTTAATAAATGCTAACCAAAGCAGCAGCAGCCGCTGACCAAATGATATTATAGGCAATGTTGATATTGTCATTGCCAATGTTTATTGCCGACCCAATAAAAGTCTAATAAGATCTGCATTTCTATAGATCTACTGAAAATCTTTCTTCTGTTTTGCTTTTTTTTTTTTACAGCTTCACAAACTGTGAAGAAAATAATTGAGATAAACCCTTACATGATTGGCACAATGGCCGGGGGCGCTGCAGATTGTCAATTTTGGCATAGAAACTTGGGGATCAAGGTGGTTTTTGTTCTAAATGTTTAATCATGCCATAATACACCGTGAATTCTGTTTTTTTTTTCCAGAATTGAAAAACTATATATATGCTGGAAAAAGAGAAATCTGTTAGCCATTCCTAAGAGTTGGTTTCATTGTTGTTGTTCAGTGCCGTCTACATGAACTAGCAAACAAAAGAAGGATTTCCGTGACAGGTGCTTCTAAGCTTTTGGCAAACATTCTGTACTCATACCGTGGAATGGGCCTTTCAGTTGGGACCATGATTGCTGGATGGGATGAAACGGTGATATCCTCATTATCAGGGTCATACTAATGCTCATTTGTTATCATCTTTCTAACATGTGCTTCTATGTGGATCCTAGGGCCCAGGATTATATTATGTTGACAGTGAAGGTGGGAGGCTGAAGGGAAAACGATTTTCTGTTGGATCTGGTTCACCATATGCATACGCTGTACTTGACAGCGGGTAAGAAATTCTATATATATCCTTGATCAAGCTCCATCCCAATGCAAAACGGATTCTGTTTTTTGATTTATTTGCTGCATTAGGTACCGATTTGACTTGTCAATTGAAGAAGCAGCAGAGCTTGCTCGTCGTGCAATTTATCATGCGACTTTTCGTGATGGAGCAAGTGGTGGTGTTGCTAGCGGTATGTTTTATTACTTTTATTCTTTATTTTCACACTTTAATGCTATAAAAAGCTATACATTAGAATTTGTATAATTTCTGCCTTTCTGCCAAATCAGTCACTTCAGTGCCATAATATGAGCAGCATCGGAAGATTTTCTAAACTTGATTGAATGATTCGACATATAATCTAAGCATGCCTAAGATTTTCTTATGGTCCTTGTTATGCATTTTTGTTGTGGTGTGCTCTCATTTGCAACTGATTATGTAATTATTTGTGCATATTCGTTGTTAGAGCATCTCCAACCCAACATCAAACAAACATGTGTATGGCATCGTTCGCTCGCTTTAGCCAAACGTCAAATCTTCCGCTATTTGCTCGCGAGTAAACAGTGCAACGCCAATATTGGCGTCATGTTGTTCACCAATGTCATTTGTGTCTCAACAGGATTTGCCGAAGAAACGTGCCAAAGAGGAGAAAGGCCGTTACCTTCGCAGACTCCCCAAAATGGAGTTCGATTGGAGAAGAATCACGGCATTTTTGAGTTCACTGCATTTTTGGAGTGAAAAATGGGATTTTCGTTTGGAGATGCTCTTAGAGTCGAAGTTTGTCTTTTGTAGTAATATAATAATAATAATAATAATAATAATAATAATAATAATAATAATGGATCTTTTACCGGCAAAAATATAATATTGATGCATCGAAATCCAGTATATTTGTGTTCAATGCAAAGGTCCTTGGTCGCATTGTTTCTTATCTAACCTCTATATTACAGTTTATTATGTTGGGCCTGATGGTTGGAAGAAGCTTTCTGGGGATGACGTTGGCGAGCTGCACTACAAGTACTACCCAGTTGTCACGTCCTCTGTGGAGCAGGAAATGGCCGAAGCACCAGTGGCTTAGGTATCCATTTTATTCAGATTCAGATCCCTGCTCCATTTACCGTTACCATATCTATTGCAGCTCACTTAAAAGAAGTTGGAAATTTACACAATTTGAAACTTGAGAACTATAAGAAACTGAAACTTGTTTCTAATTTTTATATGATTCAATGCTCCAACTACTTTTTTATGACATCTTTCCATCAGTTAAAAAATAGTTTGACTTGTCATTTCCCAGTTATAGAATGATTCATCTTGCATGAGTCATTACTAGAAGCTATAACTTTTCAATCGAACAGCATCATCGTACTTCAGACTGGCATATGATTTTTTTGGGCCTTTTTTTCAGTAACTTTACACATGACTATTCTGGCCTAGCCACTCAGCTAAAAACTTGAATTTATAGTGTTTTTTATTTCGCTTTAACCTCGCTGTATAACGAGGAAATTAATGGACGGACCTCAGTCTAATTACACGTTGAAGGGAGAAAGGTCATGTTCTTTTAAATCCTTTTAAATAAATAATATTTAGATTTTATTTGAGATAATTTTTTTACAGTTTTATTTTTCAGATTCTAATCATAATTTTATTTGATTATTATTTTCTTACTATTTTTATTAAGTTTTTTCTCAAAGAAGCCCTCCATTCCAAATTGTTCTTCAGGCTTCATTTGGGACAACTTATCATTATTTTTTTAATGTTTTCAAGAAATTTTTATACTTTTAAAGTTGCTTTAAAAAATAGTAAATAAATTGTCTCAAATTAAGATTGGTTATTGTTTTGCTTTTGGGATTGAAATTATAATTTTTATTTAGTCATTAATTTTTTTTGTTGTTTTTAAAAAATTTGTATTAGGTTTTTTTACATCAATTTAACGGAAGCAGAAATAAAGTTGTCTCAAATAAAGTCTTAGATTATTTTTGGGGCTGATTTTTTTAGTAATATTAAAATAATTTGTTAGTATAAAAATTTTTAGTTCAATAAATTTTTGTAGTAGAAAGTTATTTTAAAATCAGCAAGAAAATTATATGAAATGAAACTTTAATTGCTCAAAATTTTCTGTATGTAAAAGGAGAGATTTGCACAAAATTTCTTCATTGCATGCTCTTTTATTCTTTAACCGTTTCTTTAGCGGATACATAAATCAAAAGAAGGAATTTACAAGCCTCGTACATCAATCCATTTATTTGATTTATATGAGATAGATATATAAACCATACAAGTCATTTTATTAAAAACAATGAAACTATAATTTAAATTGGTGGCCGGCTAACCTTATTGGGTTCAAAATTAGTGATGGATGCGTAATTTAGGAGAGTTGATTATTTTTGTCTGGTTTAATTTAAAGCTTTAGCTGCATTCAAATTGAAAGGCGCAAACATAAGGAGATTATGAGAATACAACTTATCTTTATCTGTTAGTTGGAAGTTTTGATTATTAACTAAGAATTTTTAGGTTCAAAATTTACATATGCGATGCATGTACGAGGTCGACTTAATTGATTTAAATGTCTAAAAAAATATTTTAAGATATTCTTTGTTGAATTATTTAGTGGCATAGTGTATAATAAATTATACACTATGCCACTAAATAATTCAACAAAAGGTATCTTAAAATATTTTTTTCTAGACATTCAACTGTATATATATATATATATATATATATATATATATATATATATATTATATATATATATATATATATATATATATAATATATATATATATATATATATATATATATATATATATATATATATATATATATATAATATGTTTGATTTTAAGAAGAATATTAAAAAAATTTAAGGAATTTTAAATTGTTTTCTTTGCTTTTGTGAATCATTCTAATTAAGCAATTTTTAAATTTATGCTACACCTAAGCTTGATTTCTGTTTCCCACCACCAGGAACTCTTGGACACTTGATTGAATCAACCATAGTGTTCATATTAAATTGGGCGATTTAGGAATAGTGCATCAGGTGAATCACCTAACACTTGTTGCTATCCAAGTTGTCAACTCTTAGTGCAGGAATATCATCCCTCACTTAAGTTGGGCTACATGAAGGCTTTCATCCTAGGGGATATCACTTATACAACCTAGGCTCATCACCACATCATCAATTTCCTCATCACACACTTGCCCATTCCCCTATGACCATCCTTGACTTAGAGCAAGATAACAAGGCCCAACTTGTGTGCCACTATAGACTTCGTCCAACTTGGCACTGCCCAACAACACATTGCAACCCCTCTCTTATGACACTTGGCATTATTACATTCACCTGGAGATGAGTCTTCCATCCTATCTCTACCACCAATCAGATGATGACATGTGTATGGAATAGTGTAGCGTTGGATATATAATTCATCTAGCATTATATTTTTTTAAATCTTTTTTCATATAGCTCTTTCTGTTGCCCCCTAAATTCTCTAAATAAGGTGAAATGGGAACTATTCAAGAAATACAAAATATTATAAAAAATTTCTCTTAGATTAATAGAGAATTTTCTACTTGCCTGAGATCTTTAGTCATCCTTTATTCTCCCTCTTTACTTTTCATTTTTATTTACATGTTCCTTTGCTCTCTAGTTAGACCTACTAGTAAGGTTAGGTATGTTCCACGGGTGATTTCAGATTCAACATAATCTTAGGTGTGGTAAGCATGGAGTGATGCCCTTGACAAGAAGATAGGTCCTATAAAATGAGTAGCCTCAACAAGAATCATTAGTGAATATTGATAAAGCTATACTTATTACTTGTTGTGAATTACAGGAGATAGAAGAGTGATTGATGAAGACAATCTAGTATGCCCTGAGTCGCCTTTGGGAATGACTATGAGATGATAACATTTCTGAAGGATACTCGTACTTGACGTGATGTCATAAGTGCCCCGAGAGAGCTAACCTCAACACTTATCCCAAACTATACCCACACCAAAAAATGTAATGAATGATATAACTCGCTAGCCAAGCCTATTAAAAAAGGAGATTCTGAGCTCATTAATGCCATTTGTCGGGTGATTACAGAGGCGATGCTGCCACTAACATTTGAGGTGCCTCATTTGGAATCCTATTGATGTAAGGCTGATCCTACTAATCTTGCATCAACCTATGGTTACTGAGCTCTCTCTTGGACATCAATAATGCCCTTAAGTGTTGACTCTTCTTCACCACACTTAAGGAGTCATCCATTGCATCATTTTCTCGCATGCTAGTTGGGGTGATCACCTTATTTGTTGAATTTAAGAAAATATTCATAACCCAATCCACTAACACCTAGAGGCCATAGAAGAGCTTCCATGCTCTACTGAAGATGAGGCAAGAATGAGGGAATTGATAAGAAGCTTTATAGCAAGGTTCTAAAGAGAGATGCTAGAAGTAAAGGACCTCGAGGCCACAATCTCTTAGGCCACCTTGACCTAATGACTAAAAGAGGGTCCATTTAAGAATGCACTCCACTTGTAGAAGCCAAAGAATCTCACCGAGTTATTATAGCTTGCCAACAGACATGTAAATGAAGAGGAGCTTAACATATTAGCTGAGTCTTTCTCAATCGCTCGTCCCTACATGGACATTACAAAGAATTACATGAGGAAGATAAGTAGAAATATTTTATCCTAGAGATAGAAGTTATAAAAGAGACTAATCATTACATGATCGTGATCACCATAGGTACTAAGGATGCCTTGCAGCCTAGGCCCTTGAAAATGACTAGAATATTGGCACCAATAATGGAGGGGCCTCTTCTCACTACTCACCCATACCTAGAAGAGATCTCCTATCGAGTGCCTATGTATCCTACTTACCCTCCCTTGAAAGTATCAATGGATGAGTTAATTGAGTCCATTCAAAACAAAGAGCTCTTTAGGTACTATGCTCCCATGAATGTTATTGAACATGCACATGATGCCTTGAGATATTGCATTTTTGTTAAGTATAAATTGTGTAATGCTTGTTGTGTTAAAATTCTGAAAAATGTGTTATTTTAGTTATATTTATGTACGAAACATTTTGGAGAAGGCAATGATTCACAAGTATTGAACAAGCATTGCAACGAACACAATTTTAACACCACAGTGGTTTTATCTATAACACCCTAGTGCCTAATTTAGACATCGCAGTGCTGGTAGCTCTAAAGTTTTAAGGAAATCAGTGCCGCAGCGGAGTCAAGGACAGTGTTGCAGCACCTTACACCACCATTGTGCTAGAAATCAACACCATAGTACTAGAGTCTCAAGAATATAAGCACCGGAGTGCTGAGCATTTCAACACCATTATGCCGGATTGTACTTTCAAGCACCACAACATTCAACTTTTACTATGCTGCTATAGAACAATTGTTAATAGGAGAGATGACAACTCAGAGATAAGATACGTCAGCTCAACCATTAACTGTGCCAGTGTGCAAACCTGACACAATTTAGTTTATATTTATTCAATGCACATACTCCTGGCATTGTGGCACCTGAGGTTGTTTATGCACTTGTATAAATAGTTTTTCAATTTTTCTTAAATGAGTTCTATCATTTTTTGTAGAGTCATGTATTATTGAGTATCTTTTTTAGTTCTACCTCAGAGTAAAGTCTGAGGGCTAGGGAAGGGAAAGATAATTACATTTGGAGATCATATCCAATACCGTGTAAGCAATTCTATTATTAGTTTTTTAATAAATGCAAATTTCTTTAATAATCATTAAAAAAAATATAACCTACTTAGTGATAGGAACCCTATAACTATCCTCCTTCAACATAGACATAAGAAAAGGAGGATTATTACCTTCAACGCTTTCCCAAAGAAAATTGCTAAAAATAGCATAGGAAGCACATAAATCAGCTACCTTATTATATTCTATAAGAATAAAATGAAAAATGACTTGTGTAAACTCTTTTAAGAATGATTAGTCAAAATCAGCATAACTAGTAGTCTAGTACCATGCCACTTTAGATTTTCTATAGTATTTTAAAGCATCTTAATTACAGTCACATAGTTCCCTTCAATTTTAATTCCTTGCTTCTTATGTATCCACTCTTTTATGACTTATTAGATAGCCAGGATTGCCAGCAGCCCCACCTTAGTAGAATCCAAATAATCTACCTACTTTTTGAATGCTAAAATGAATTTACATTTAGGATATCAAATAACCCCACCTACACCTGCCTTATTTTTCTTGAGACATGAACCATTAACGTTCACTTTGATCCAATCCTGAAATGGGGGACTCTAATTTTGAATTTCAACTCATTAAGCTAGTTAGCATCCAAGTTCTCCATGATCGGTTTCGATTGAGGTTGAGTGGAAGTTGATAATATATAAGCTGCTATAATACAAGGAGAGGCTACCTATCTTCCATGTTTTGAAGCATTTTTGTAGCTCTCCAATTATGAAAAACTGCACTACAATACATTCTAACCATTACATATTTGAAATTTGATTTTTCTTTAAGTTGTTCCAAGCATTCAACTAAAAAATAAAACACATGAATATAAATTCCCCAAAATTTGAAAGTTGCAATCACCTCTTTTAGCTTAGTATAAGTTACTAAAATATGCTCTATATCTTTAGAACTTTGACAACCTCTAGGTCATAATTTATTATCCTATAGTCTTTGTAAACCAACCCACTATTAGTTGGCAATGAATTCTTATATAATCTTCACCATAATAGAAATTCCCTGGGTATCAACTTTAGCCTTTGCAAATTTACATTCCATGAAGGAGCTTTGAACACATTTTCATAAGCCAAAATATTAATAGTTTTACCTGATATCCCTTGAATAAGCTCAATTTGATCATCATACAATTGTCAGTACATGAACCTTTAGAATATTCTACATCATGGCCTCACCAAAGAACTTCTAGAGTTTTGAAACATTCCACCTCCCATTCTCATCTAATAACATATTTATCATCTGGCCATCTATATTTTGATGATCATAAAAGGAAGGCCATTTGGAACCCCTATCCATGATTCATACATCCTAAAGAACCTAAAATTTACTTCCATTTGCCAATCTCCATCTGATGAAAGATAAAAAGAAATTGAGCTCATTTTATAAGAATATGAGAAACAACAGATGAATCCCTATTCAATTCTCCCTCCCAAATGTCCTTAATGTATTTAGTACTGATATTTCTACTCAATAGTGATCCTAGATTTTGAATGAACTCCTAATCCAATTCCTCCTAAATGAGATAGAATACATAGATTATCCCAGGATATATAGTGCTTCCCCTCCCTCCCTTGGTCTTTATGCCAAAGAAACTTCCTACACAATTTATCTAGATCATTTAAAACCCCTCTAGGGACCAAAAAATGTGCCACAAGGAAAGAAGGGCGTGATAAGTAAAAGTTCGTTAGGGATTTTAGGCCCTTATGAACTGGACCAAGGCTAACCGAGGGGGGGGGGGGGGGGGGGGGGCTGAATTAGGATTTAAAAAAAAAAAACTTTTAACAAAGCACAACAAAGCTCAAACCAAAATCACCACAGAAAACAAGTGCAAAAAAATTAAATGCGGAAGTAGAAAAAAGAACACAAGGGTTTATAGTGGTTCGGTCAACTCGACCTATGTCCACTCCCCGGAGGCGCCCTCCAAGTATTGCACTACCAAAGTGACTCTCCTTTTGCTCCCACAGCAAGGCGGAGAAGCCCTTATAAAACCTCCTTTTTGCCACCCCTGACAAGGCAGAGAACCCAACTCCTTGTGCTTCCTCCTAAAGCAAGCAGAGAACCTTAATGGATTGCTGAAGCTTACCTCTCCCAACCCTTCCAAGAACAAGAGACTCTAGTGGAAGAAGAAGTGGAACGATGCTTGGAGCAACCCTTGTGAATCTCCCTCACAAGCTCCTCCTCACAAGATCCTCTCTCTCTCTCTCTCTCCTCTAGGCTTTCTCAGGTCAAGACAACAGCAAAAGATTGTTTAAAACGTTGAATAATAGCCCTTAAATAGAAGAGCTTCAAAATAGCTCATTAATTGTAAGTTGCTGACATTATCGTCCAGGACGATAGCAATATCGTCCAGGACGATAGCAATATCGTCCTGTACGATTAGTGCAATTTGAGCCTAATCAGTCGGGACGATCTAGGACGAATAGAAGAAAGTTGTTCATATCGTCCAGGATGATAATTAATCATCCTATACGATTAGTTCAAATCATAGACTATCGGCCAGACAATCATTATGGAAAGAGTTCTGGATGATTCCAAAATAGCTTGATCGTCCGGGATGATCTCACGATCATCCGGGACGATCTCATGATCATCCCAGATAATTAGTTCAAATCAGAGGAAAATCGTCCAGAGCGTCGCTTGGAATATGAGCTGGCCGATCCTGATCATCCAGATCATCTCCTGGAATATGAGCTATCCGATATTGATCGTCTAGGAGCAACTTAAGGTTTTTGAACTGATCGTCTCGGCTGATCTTGCGATCGTCTAGGTCGATATGATCGTATCAATCATCTTAATTGCTTTTCTTAATTGCCAGATTAATTTAGGCATAATTGTATCAAATCGTCCAGGTCGATACACGATCATCCTGGCTGATTTCCAAAAATAAAGAATGCCTATATATATCATGACAGCTGGTTCTTTCTATTTTGAGCCTATCGTCCTGACCGATACATGTATTGTCTAAGTCGATCGGCTAATAACAGGTGCCTTAATAAGATGTCCTGATTAGGATTCCTGTTTTGAACCCGATCATCCAGGATGATATAAATATCATCTGGGATGATGTGAGTAAAAACAAAAATTCTAAGTCAGATAGAAAAATCACTCAAGTGTGTGTGTGTGTAGGGTTACTTAGCATCAGAACACTTCAAAGATTACAATTGACTCAAGAAAGGGAAAAAGAGAATTACATACTGACTCAGACATAGTCTACCCAATTTTAAGCTGGTTCCAATTTCCGTCCAATCTTGTGGCCTTGAAATGTCAATAGAAAAGTCAGTCGTAGAGAAACAAGAGTGTTTGCTAACATCAAAATCATAATCCATGAAAACAAATTTGCAACAATCTCCCCCTTTTTGATGATGACAAACACTTCGACAATAAAAAATAATAGTTCAAAATTTTTTAGAATAAAACAGTGAAAAAATAAAATAGTGCAAACACCAACATACTACTCCCCCTTTTGACATCTCAAACAGGAGGAGAAAACTAGAAAACAAAGTAAACAACCCTAAATATTTTTTTTAACCAAGGCATGAACATGATGTAGTCTTCCATATGATTGATTTTAAAGATTTGTAAGTTAATGATTTAATAACATCAAAAATCCAAAAAACATTTGAATATTTGATCATGTTAACTCTAAGCTCGGACTTCTTTCAGGTTAAAATAGTCTTTTGAAATCATTGTCCTAACTCAAAAAATTCAATTGGATATGAAAAAAGATCCGTTCACCACTTGATTTCAGAAAAAATATCTTATAAAATAATGTATCAAAGTATTTACGTCACAATCGTAAAAAGTCAAAATCAAGCATTTGATTTTATCAAGTGATATATGAATTCTTCAAAGTTTTAAAAGTTTTTGAAAGGAGAGGAGAGCTTGCTTTTGGTGGGCTCATTTTATGCCTCTTATCAATTTAAATGGCTCTTTATGCTTCTTTTTGATACACTTTGTGTATATATTTATTTTTAATTTGACGTCATTGTGCATCTTTTAATTTTGGCATCATTGGTCACTTTAGTTTTAATTCCATTAAGTTCACGAGAAGGTAGAGAATATCCTTCTTTAATAAGCATCCACATGCGATAATCAGTTGATTGTAAAAAAAGTAGGCATGCGAGTTTTCCAAAAATCAAAAGGTAGATTGTCAAACAAGGGTGGTCGTGTAATAGAGTATCCTTCAGTTGTATTACGATTCCCAAAGTTAGCCATGGATCAAAATTCAAAAAGTTTTCAAACTCAGTTTTTATGAATCCTGCTCTGATACCACTTGAAAGTTCGTTAGGGTTGTTAGGCCCTTATGAACTGGCCTATGGCTAACCAAGAGGGGGGGGGGGGGTGTGAATTGGGATTTAAAAAAAATTCTTTTAACAAAGCACAACAAAGCTCAAACCAAAATCACCACAGAAAACAAGTGCAGAAAATTAAATGCGGAAGCAGAAAAAAGAACACAAGGGTTTATAGTGGTTCAGTCAACTTGACCTACGTCCACTCCCCGAAGGCGCCCTCCGAGTATTGCACTACCAAAGTGACTCTCCTTTTGCTCCCACAGCAAGGCAGAGAAGCCCTTACAAAAACCTTCTTTTTGCCACCCTCGGCAAGGCATAGAACCCAACTCCTTTTGCTTCCTCCTAAAGTAGGCAGAGAACCTTGATCGATCGTTGAAGCTTACCTCTCCCAACCCTTCCAAGGACAAGAGACTCTAGTGGAAGAAGAAGTGGAACGATACTTGGAGCAACCCTTGTGAATCTCCCTCACAAGCTCCCCCTCACAAGACCCTCTCTCTCTTTCCCTCTCTCTCTCTCCTCTAGGCTTTCTCAGGTCAAGACAGTAGCAAAAGATTGTTCAAAATGTTGAACAATAGCCCTTAAATAGAAGAGCTTCAAAATAGCTCATTAATTGCAAGTTGCAGACATTATCGTCCAGGACGATATCAATATCATCCTGTACGATCAGTGTAATTTGAGCCTAATCAACCAGGACGATCTGGGACGAATAGAAGAAAGTTGTTCATATCATCCAGGATGATAATAAATCGTCATGTACGATTAGTTCAAATCATAGACTATCAGCCAGACAATCGCTCTTAAAAGAGTTTTAGACGATTCCAAAATAGCTTGATCGTCCGGGATGATCTCATAATCATCCCAGATGATTAGTTCAAATCAGAGGAAAATTGTCCAAAGCATTGCCCAGAATATGAGCTGGCCGATCCTTATCATCCAGACCATCACGCGGAATATGAGCTGTCCGATATTGATCGTCCAGGAGCAACTTAAGGTTTTTGAGCTGATTGTCTTGGCCGATCTTGCGATCGTCCAGGACGATGTGATCGTATCAATCATCTTAATTACTTTCCTTAATTGCCAGATTAATTTAGGCATAATTGTATCAAATCGTCCAAGTTGATACACGATTGTCTTAGTCGATTTCAAAAAATAAAGAATGCCTAAATAGGTCATGGCGGCTGATTCTTTCTGTTTTGAGCCTATCATCCTGGCTGATACATGTATCGTCCAGGCCGATTGGCTAATGACGTCTGCCTTAACAAGATGTCATGATTAAGATTTCTATTTTGAACCCGATCGTCCAGGACAATATAAATATCGTCCGGGACAATGTGAGTAAAAATAAAAATTCTAAGTCAGATAGAAAAATCACTCAAGTGTGTGTGTGTAGGGTTACTTAGTATCAGAACACTTCAAAGATTACAATTGACTCAAGAAAGGGAAAAAGAGAATTACAGACTGACTCAGATCTAGTCTACCCAATCTTGAGCTAGTTTCGATTTCCGTCCGATCTTGTGGCCCTGAAATGTTAGTAGGAAAGCCAGTCATAGAGAAACAAGAGTGTTTGCTAACATCAAAATCATAATCCATGAAAACATATTTGCAACAATAAGAAAGAAGCTTTTGATGAAAGTCAACCTTCTAGCTAATGACAGAGATTTGCTACCCTAAACATTAAGCTTATCCAAAGCTTTTGAATCAACTTTTAAAAATATGAAGTTGCCAATCGTATAAGAACTATTTTGAACCCCAAATATTTTAATTCTCTAACCAATCTAAGGCCTATCATTTTTTCTATTTATTTCTTCATGCTTCCACTAATCAACATTCCATAAATTATCATAGATTTATTACTATTAATGTTATATCCAGACCAACAATAATAATCACCAAGGATCTTTTTAATAATCATTATCATTTGAATAAAAGCCTAAATGAAATTAGTATATCATTAGCATACAATCGGTAGGAAATCCTTTCAACATTAGGAACTAACATGATTCCCAAACCCAACCCCCTTTGATGCATTGCCTTAGAAAGCAATTCATAACATATTATAAATAGGTAGGGTGCTAAAGGACACCCCTACTTAAACTCACATTTATCTTCAGTCCACTATGATCTCCTATTGATAATTACTAGAAACTTTGGATTAGTGACATATTATATTATCCAATTAATAAACATTAATGGAAACCCATGAGTCTCAGAATTTGAAACAAAGTATGTCAACCCATACTATCATAAGCTTGTTCCATATCAATATTTAGTACCATATAACCTTTTTTAGAAATAGAGAATCTAAATTTGTTGAATATCTCTTGACCTTCTCAGCTTTCATTACAAAATATCAACAACTTATCCAAAGTCAAATTTTCTCCAAGCTTTGGAGACTATTACCCAAGTTACTGGATAAGTAGCCTAGATGTTCTTAAAATGAAGAGGTTTTCTTTGATTTTCCTAAACATTTGCCACAATAAAATTGAAAAATGATTAAAAGCTATCTGAGATAAATGTTTAACCAATGCAAAAGGAATGCTATTGAGAGCATTTGAATTAAGTCGAAATCTTTCCAGTTTTTCTCATATATGAGCTGCTGCTCCTTTTTTGTTACACCATATATATATTTAACCAATACAGGATACTTCATGCAAATCATTATTCACCATGAAATTTTGCATCTCGTTAGGTCCTTGAGATAATGAATTTCTTTCCTCCCTTCTTCTCCTCTTTATTTATTATACAATTAAAGCCCCCTCTAATAATGATAGTGTGATCCTTTGGAGAAAACAATCATTTCCCACATTGACCTTCTTACATGAACTTCCTTGTTCCCATACACCATAGTTATATTCCGAACAACTATATTAAGAGTGGTAAGCACCCTTGTTACACATTGATTAGATGTAGATATCATAGTAAATGAGGAGGCATCCTTTAATTAGTGTAGTAAGCAATTCTATTATTAGAGGATAGAGTGTGGAGAATATCAATTGATCTTTTTAGATGACATTTATCTTTATTAATTTGCATGTATCTTTTCCTTAATTAATGAAATGAATATGGGTTTTTTTTTGTTATTCTTGTCTTGCTAAATCTCTACCTATTAGGCTAATGATGTAAACACAACAAATACTAATGTAGACTATTATGCCTTGAAATAATTTATAGATGTTTTCAATAATTCCTATTCTTAATTTAATGCATATAATGACCATGTGTATAATTAATATCTAGTATGTTATTTCACCTCAAAGGAGGAATATTAGAATAAATAGTAGTATTAAAATAGAATGTCAGCATACCCTTCTTCTCCTCTTCATTTTCACCCTATAATCTAGTTAAATATCTAGGAATGCATATGCTCTGATCCACATCTAAAATTAAGAGTCACATTAGAAAAACTATGTTGTCTTGCATTAATTATTTTAAAATATTTTATTTTTCAACAGTATCCAATTTTCTTGTAAGTCTCATTAAATGGAAAAAACTCATAAACCACCAGTTTATTCAGTAGGGTATCTTGTGCATCTATATTAGATAATAGTAGTTTAATTGTAATTAAGTAGAATACTTTCTCATGGGATCGACACTATTTTTTATCATTTTATTACTTGATCAACACATATACTTGTGTATCTAGTGGGCATTCATTAATTTTATATCAAAGAAAATCTAAATATATTCATATTACATGCTAGGATTGTGTGTAGTACACTAATGACTGCATATCCCCCATCAATTTTTTGGCACCATTATCAAGAAAGTAATATGTATATTGCAATTTTAAACTATATTGTTGAACTAGTTTCATATTTATACCTACTTTTTTTTTGAGAAGATGCACAGAGCAATATTATTAAAAGTCAAAGAGTTCTAAACAAAGTTAAGATTATCACATTCCTCCTTCAACAAATTGAAGAACATAGGAGGAACGGTATTGATAATCAAATTATTCCAAATAAAATCACCCATCCTAGCATGGTTAGCACAACAATCGGCTAACTTTTTACATCTTCTATTCACAAATTGAAAAATTACTTGATTGAAGTTTCTAAGAAAGAAAAAATCAAGTAAATTGAGATGATTACTTACAGTTGGACTATTTTTAAAAATATCTTGGATGTGCTTCATAACATTGTAGTTGTCTCCTTCTATAATGATTCCTTTAGCTTCATACATCCATTCTTGGGTTATCTTCTTTAATGCCATCAAAGCATCCAATTCAAGTGCCGAGATATCCCAATGTGTGCTTTTAAACCCAAAGGCAAACAAAAATCTACCTTTGCTATCTCTAATTACTCCATCGATTCCTACAGAATAATCACTACCAAGAGAATCATCCACATTGAGTTTGATCCATTCGGTTGGAGGGGGTTTCCAAGTGTTTTGAAACAGCAAATGCTGATTAGAAACCCAATTTACCGAAATAAGATATTGACTGAAGGATGAAGAAGCAAAACTGATTGCATTGGATGCAATAGCAGATATACTGTCTTCCACCGTCCCATGCACCAGTTTACTCCTGCTCTTCCAAGAGAAAAAGATTGCAGAACAATACAAATTGGCCATGAAAGGATTTAGACTAGAGAGATTAGAAAGCCATTTTTGACAATTCTCCAGATTTGTCAAAACAGGGATCTCATAGCCCTATTTTTTTAATGTGTTGATGATTTTAATCATAAAAAAATAATTAACAGCTAAATGATTGGCGTCCTCCACAGCACAACATCCTCTTGAGCAACCATTGCGATTGATAATCCTTCTATACTTTAAGAATTCATTAGTAGGAATTGCCTTGTGTAACAATCTCCACTAAAAAATTTTTACTCTTGGTCTCAACTTCAACATCTTTAGCCATCTCCAGCTAGCATCCTCATCTTCATTTAAATTGTTTTGGTCAGAAATCATAGCTGCAAGTGATTTCCCGAAAAACTTATATAAGATTTCCACTTCATCTTCATGAACTCCAACGCTCGAAGGAACCAAAGAGATCAAATCAGCTAACTCCTTTCCGAATGCTTCATTCAATCTCTGGATGTTCCAGCTACCTCCATTTAAAAAATACTTCAAGAATCATTGATTTTCATGTAAATTAGACACAAACATAGGCCATTTGTCTATACACTTACCAAGGATCCAAATATCCTTAGTAGTGTTGATATTCTCACCATTAAATACCTTCCATCTGGTAATGTGTTGAAGAAGTTTGCCTCCACAATTTATGATTTTCGAAGTAGGTGAACTACCTACTTTTGTTTCATAAAATCTAAAGTTTCTTCCGTACTTGGCAATAAGGATTCTATTCAACAAAGAATAAGGATTAGATAACATACTCCAAGCAAATTTGGCTCTCCACAAACTAACTTTGTCAGAAGCAGACATGACACCTTGACCTCCGAACTTGATTTGCTTACAGAGAATTTTCCACTCCACATAATGAATTCCTTTACTCTTATCCTGCTTCGTCCAGAGAAAATTCGTACACAACTTATCAAGATCTCTTAAAACCCCCATTGGCACAAGGGAATGAGTAGAGATGAAAATTGGAATGGATAAGAGTGATGTTTTAATCAACTGGAGCTTACCAGCTAAAGTAAGAGAAAGGTTACCCCTAACGTTGAGTTTATCAAAAGCTTTTTCCAATACCTCTTGGAGATATGAAGTTTTAAGCCTTCTTATAGCCATCTTGATGCCAAGATAATTCATTTCACCAACTGCTTTAAAGCCCAAGATTTTAGACAGAATTTTCATAGCATTTCTTTTGTTAGCTTCTGCAAATATAATGATATCATCTACATATTAGAGATGGGAAACTTTCTCTGCATTCGGTGCCACCTTAACTCTTATCTTGGCTCCATCTCTGTTGAATACTTCGGTGAGTAATTGGGAACACATGATAAACAAATATGGGGATAAAGGGCATCCCTGCCTAAAACCACATTCAACTCGAATCCAATTAGTATTCCTACCATTAACGTTGATAGAATACTTGGTGTCCACCACACATTGGATCAAGAGGTTAACAAAAAACCTCGGAAAACCAAAAAGTTCCAAAACTTTCTTTAAGGTGTTCCACCCCATACTATCGTATGCTTGCTCCATGTCCACCTTAATGGACATCAAACCTTTCTTAGCTTTATAATTTCTAAATTTATGAAATATTTCTTGAGTTAGCAAAATATTCTCAGAAATAGATCTTCCTTTGATAAATGCTACTTGATTTTCTGAAATAATCTTTAGAATAATATTGACAATCCTGTTCAATAACATCCTTGCCTATATCTTGTAGATAGAATTTCAAAGACTAATAGGTCTATAATTAGAAGGAGTTAAAGGATTTTTGAGTTTAGGAATAAGAACCACCACAGTTTCTCTTCATTCATCACACATCATTCCAGATTTAAAAAATAGGCTAATAGCCTTCCAAACTTTGGATTTTATAATTGACCAATAACATTTGAAAAAAGAGTAGGAAATACCATCAAATCTTGGAGAAATATTACTTTCTAAATGTGAGATAACATTCTCAAATTCTTCCTCAGAAAAGTCTGTTGCGGATCAATGGTTTATGATTTTGATGATAACAAACATTTTTTTCTCTATAACTGCCTTATGTACTAACGTTTAAAGTTCACACGATCGAACTGCAATTTGAAATCAGCTCAAGATTAGGTAGACTAGGTCTGAGTCAGTTTGTAATCTTTTTCCCTTCTTGAGTCTATTGTATTTGGTGTGGGATCTGTTGTTTTGTAACTTGGAAGATTTCCTGTTGTTCCCTATAGGATTTCTATTTTTGGTAATATCGGCCGGGACGATATGTCCAAAATCAGAAACCCTAATTAGGGCATCCTCATTAAGGCAGCCATCATTAACGGATCGGCCTGGACGATAATCTCAATTCAGAAAGAATCAACCGCCATAATCAGTTTAGGAATTCTTTATTTTAGGAAATCGGCCAGGATGATATTATTATCGTCCAGGATGATCTAACTAAATTATGCCTAAATTGATCTGGTATCTTTGGAAAGCATTAATGGTTTATTGATACGATCATATCGTCCGGGACGATCTCCTGATCGACTAGGACGATGTCCTGGATGATCTACATCGGACTGCTCGAATTCAGGGCGATGATCAGGATGATTAAAATCGGTTTTAAACTAATCGGCCTGGACGATCGTGATATCGGCCAGGACGATGTAACCAATTTTCTTCTGATAGTCCCAAATCGTCCCGGGCTGATGAGCTGAATTTTTACTGATCGGCCAGGACGATATGCCTATCGTCCTGGACGATAATGTCGGCAACTTGCATTAATGAGCTCATTTTGAGAGCTTCTATTTAAGCTATGGCATGTCAACTTTTGTAAGTGTCTTTTGCAACCATTGGAGCTTCGTTCTTGTGGGGGAAACTTGAAGAGAGAGCTTGAAAGGGAGAGAGAAAAGGGTGGGGTTTGAGAGGGAGAAGATCCTGTGAGGGGGAGGAACTCAAGAGAGTGTGGAGGGGATTCCACACGGTTGCTCCGGTGAACTCACACCTTAGTACTATAGAATTCAAGGCTTATCTCGAGGTAAGTTCACCAAAGAAGAAGATCCCTTTGGTGTCAAAGGACTCGGCGACTTCGCCGCACTAGGGAAGGTGGAAGTGATTTTGTAAGGGCTTCTCCGCCTAGCTGTGGGGGCTAAAGGAGAGACACTTAGTTAGTGCAATACTTGGAGGGTGCCTCCAAGGAGTGGATGTAGGTCAAGGTTTGACTGAATCACTATAAATCTGGTGTGTTCTTTTCTTATTATTGCTTTCACATTTATTTTCTTCTGCACTTTGATTTCTA
Source organism: Dendrobium nobile (assembly GCA_022539455.1). Classification (NCBI taxonomy): domain Eukaryota; kingdom Viridiplantae; phylum Streptophyta; class Magnoliopsida; order Asparagales; family Orchidaceae; genus Dendrobium; species Dendrobium nobile. Next base: position 20,191,549 of record CM039724.1, on the reverse strand, counting down.
TGGTGATTTTGGTTTGAGTTTTATCTTTGGTTTTAAAGTTATCCAATTCACCTCTGTTCTTTGTTAACCTTGGTCCAGTTCATGAGGGCTTAACATCCCTAATGAACTTTTAAGTGGTATCAGAGCAGTTTTCATAAAATAAGTTTTTAAAAGCTTTTGAATTTCGATCCATGGCTAATTTTTTTAATCGAAACATTGCGGAAGGATATTCAATCACAAGACCTCCTTTATTTGAAAATATGTTATTTGATTTTTGGAAAACTCGCATGTCTATTTTCTTGCAATCGATTGATTTTCGCATGTGGAATATGATTTTAACTGGTTATTCATCACCGTCACGTATTGTTAATGGAGTTAAAACTGATATTCCTTTTAATCAATGGAATAGGAAAGAACTACTCAAAGCTCAAATGAATGCAAAATCATTAAATTTCTTTTTCTGTGCTTTAAATTCTGATGACTTTATGTTAGTTTCCACGTGCACTACAGGTAAAGAAATTTGGGATAAATTACACACCATATACGAAGGCACTAGTAAAATTAAGCAATCTAAGTTGAATTTGTTAATGCATGATTTTGAATTATTTTCCATGAAACCTTATGAGACGATCATAGACATGTATACTAAGTTCATTCAAATTGTAACATCATTGCATACCTTAGAAAAAGAATTTTCAAATTTTGAAAAAGTTAACAAAATTCTTCATTGTCTACTAGGTAAGTTTGATGCTAAAGTAGTTGCTATTTGTGAATCAAAAGATTTGAATGATTATTCTATTAATAATTTGATTGGCTCACTCATTTACTACGAGCAAGGTTTGGGTCAAAGACTTTTGGATGCACGTGAAACGATCATTCTAAAAGCTGAAGATACCGAAAGAGGAAGCTTAGTTGGTGACGATAACAATAACTTGTCAAGCAAATCACAAAGCTCACCAAAGCATAAGCAAAAGTGGAAAGGTAAAAGTGGTAAGGATGTCCATATTTCTTCTGACGTTATTTGCTTTCGATGCAAGAAGCCTGGACATATGAAAAATCAGTTCCCTAACTTAAGAATTCTTCTTATTAAAGAAAAGGGCAAGGTGGAGAAAAATTTAAACTGGAGAAATAATGAAAGGCAAAAAATCTCATGGGCAGACCTGGTTTCTGAAGAATCGGACCAAGAGAGAGATAATGGTTAAAATGCTTATTTGTGTTCTCTTTTTTTGTGTTGTGTTTTTGTTTTCATGTTTTTCTTGTTTTGTTTATTCTTTGAAATTTTTATTTTCGTGAAAGTTTTTCTCTGATCAACACACACATTCACTTTTCTAAAAATGAAAAATCTGCTTCCTGATTTTTTTTTAAATCTTTGGTAAGTTGTGTTTGACTTCTCTAAAACAGTCAAAGGAAGGAAACTCATGTTTTTGATTCTCAATCTCTATTTCTTAAAAGAGGTTATCCTACTTTTGATTTAAAATCTTTTTCATCTTTTAAATTGGTTTTTGAAACAATTTTTTTTATCTCCCTACATTTTATTTATCGCATAGGAATCTTTTTGCAAGTTGTTGAATCTAATTCAAAATTTTCTTAATCAAGAAATTCGTTTTATCAGTAGTATGGGTTTCCTTTTGGTATTTAAGATTTCAGAAAGGTAGCATAGTCAAAAAATTGGCTAATGATGCCAAAAATAAAAGATGCTCAAAGCGCCAAATTGAAAAATATAGAATACACAGTGTATCAAAAGATGCGCAGTGCGCCAACCAATTGTCAAGAGGCATAAAATGAGCCCATAAAAAGTTAATGCTTACCATTCTTGTACTCCTTAAAAAGCTTAAGAAAACCCTTGATACTTTCGATACTTGACTTTGAAAATCTTGATTCTTGATTCAACAATTCGTGCATTGATCTTCTATTAGATATATTTTATGGAAGGAGTTTTTGAAAAATGATTGTTCTCTAATTTATTCTTTGAATTAGATATTGAATTAAAAAGTTTTTGAGCCTTTTTAAAGAACTTGAGTTTGGATTATCAAATTATGAATTTCTAACCTTTTCTGGGTTATGCGTTGTCAATCCAATTCTACTAAGTTTTTAATTAAAACCAAGAGGTAACTTTTTCATTTTAAGAATATTTGTTTTTCACTAGATTAGGGAATATTTTTCTTTTGGTTGTTTTGTTTTTTATGCCTCCTCTCTTTTTGATAATGTCAAAGGGGGAGAACGTATTGTTGAATTTTTGTATCTTGTTTTCAAAAATTAAAAATAATAAAAATATTTTTATCTCCCCTATTTTTTTAAAAGGGTTTATTCTAGTGAGGTGGAGATTAGGAAAAATTGTTTTTTTTTTAAATTCAAATTGAAATGTTTTGCCATCATCAAAAAGGGGGAGATTATTGCGGATCAATGGTTTATGATTTTGATGATAGCAAACATTTTTTTCTCTATAACTATCTTATGTACTAACATTTCAGGTTCACACAATCAGACTGCAATTTGGAATCAGCTCAAGATTGGGTAGACTAGGTCTGAGTCAGTTTGTAATCGTTTTCCCTTCTTGAGTCTGTTGTATTTGGTGTGAGATCTGTTGTTTTGTAACTTGGAAGATTTCCTGTTGTTCCCTATAAGATTTTTATTTTTGGTAATATCGGTCGGGACGATATTTATATCATCCTGGACGATATGTCCAAAATAAGAAACCCTAATTAGGGCATCCTCATTAAGGCAGCCGTCATTAACGGATCGGCCTGGACGATACCTGTATCGGCCAGGACGATAATCTCAATTCAGAAAGAATCAACCGCCATAATCAGTTTAGAAATTCTTTATTTTAGGAAATCGGCCAGGATAATATTATTATCGTCCAGGATGATCTAACTCAATTATGCCTAAATTGATCTGATATCTTTGGAAAGCATTAATGGTTGATTGATACGATCATATCGTCCGGGACGATCTCTTGATCGGCCAGGATGATGTCCTGGACGATCTACATCGGACAACTCAAATTCAGGGCGATGATCAGGATGATTGAAATCGGTTTTAAACTAATTAGCTTGGATGATCGTGATATTGGCTAGGACGATGTAACCAATTTTCTTCTGATCGTCCCAAATCGTCCCAGGCTGATGAGCTGAATTTGTACTGATCGGCCAGGACGATATGCCTATCATCCTGGACGATAATGTCGGCAACTTGCATTAATGAGCTCGTTTTGAGAGCTTCTATTTAAGCTATGGCATGGCAACTTTTGTAAGTGTCTTTTGCAGCCATTGGAGCTTCGTTCTTGTGGGGGAAACTTGAAGAGAGAGCTTGAAAGGGAGAGAGGAAAGGGTGGAGTTTGAGAGGGAGAAGATCCTGTGAGGGGGAGGAACTCAAGGGAGTGTGGAGGGGATTCCACATGGTTGCTCCGACGAACTCGCACCTTAGTACCATCGAATTCAAGGCTTGTCTCGAGGTAAGTTCACCAAAGAAGAAGATCCCTTTGGTGTAAAAGGATCCGATGACTCTGCTGCACCGGGGAAGGTGAAAGTGATTTTGTAAGGGCTTCTCCGCCTAGCTGTGGGGGCTAAAGGAGAGACACTTAGTTAGTGCAATACTTGGAGGGTGCCTCCAAGGAGTGGACGTAGGTCAAGGTTTGACTGAACCACTATAAATTTGGTGTGTTCTTTTCTTATTATTGCTTCCACATTTATTTTCTTCCGCACTTTGATTTCTGTGGAGATTTTGGTTTGAGTTTTATCTTTAGTTTTAATGTTATCCAATTCACCTATATTCTTTATTAGCCTTGGGCCAGTTCATGAGGGCTTAACATCACTAACGAACTTTCAAAGTCTGCCATGAGCCGTTCCCTGTCAACTTCATCAAGGGTTCTGGAATGGTTTGGCCAGCCGGTGAGAGAGCATCTCTTGATTCTCCACTTCTCATGAAACTAACTTGAGAAGATTTCTTCAATGCATCTTTGGTCTTCAGTCAAGGTGCCTTCAGGGCTTCTAATTTGTTTAACTAAATTGCTGTTACGTCTAGCCGAAGCCACCGAGTGAAAGTATTCAGAGTTAGAATCACACTCTTTATACCATTTCACTTTAGCTCTTTGTCTCCACCAAGAGCTTAATCTACCCAAGGTAGAGTTCAACTCCTTCACTTTGAATCTTAACAGTGAAATTTTGTCTTCCGAAAGACTCCCAGAATTGGCCTCCTCCTCTTGCAAAGACATGATATCCGCCTTCAACTTTTCTTTCAAAATGTTGAGATTTGAATGTTTGGCTCTGCTCCAATGAAATAAAACTTTAAGAACTCTTTTGAATTTGAGGTTTAACTTCTGTACATCATCTCCACCTGCTGGCTTCTTCCAAGAATTGGCAACAGTTCCCTTAGAAGCTAGAAAAGAGGACAAAACTTCTTCGAACTGCAGTCTTTTTGTTCTCTTAAACCCCGAACTACAAATACTGTTGGCTATAGGGCAGTGATATGAAGCAATTCTACCATGATGATGAACTGCTGCAGGTTGAATGATCCTCAAGGCTGTAGAATTCAATAAATAACGATCTAGCCTCTCAAGGATGCGTGCTCCTCCTTTTTTATTATTACACCATGTGAATTTGAGACCTATAATCCCTATGTCATGAAAATCACACTTCTTCATAAACATTTGCATATCTTGAGGTCCTTGAGAGAAAACAATCCTCTTCCCACCTCTCTTCTCCTTTTGAGAAAGAATGCAATTAAAGCCTCCTCCAATAATGTACAGAATGCTAGAATTAGAAAAGGCTTGTAGATCTTCCCAAAGTTGTCTTCTTTTATAAACATCTTTGCTGCCATAAGTGGTGGAAATAAGCCATTCACCTCCATTATGAATTTTAAATAGCCCAATAACCACTTGAGTAGAAGAATGGATGATAGTAAAAGAACAAAAGCTGGACTTCCAACAAATAAGAATTCCTCCCGACAAACCTTCTGCTGGGACATTGAAGAAATCTCAATTACTTCCAATTAATTTGTTAATTTCATCTCTATCAAAATTTTGGACTTTAGTTTCAACTAGTCCAACATAGAAAACTTCAAGATCCTTGACAAATTCCCTTAAGTATCGAGAGGCCTCAATCTTTCTAGCCCCTTTACAATTCCAAAATGAGAGAGACATATTTAGACCTACTTGTATATATCTTTATTTTTATTATTTTGATAAAATTTTAAAAATGATAAAAAAGTATTTATTGATTGTTTTGTTTATGTTTTTTATTTTATTTTATTAAATCATTATTGCATGCTTAGTAGATCCAGTAAGTAGTCCTTATTGTTTGATTCTGAGATATAAAGGACCCTTACAAAAAAATAGAAAATAAAAAGATTTTAGAGATGTCTTAACTAGTACAACATCAGGACCATTCTAGATCTCTCAAATAAAATGGTAACTTTGTCGTAGAAAAATCCACTAGAGTGTCAATAGACATACTATCCATACCAATAACTTTGAACTAGAACTTGTCATAATTTAAATGGTTCAAAATTCTCAGTTTGGGAGAACTCCAATTGAAGATCCGAACCTATACCTAGATAACTTATTAGAAATTTGTGCAACTTTAAGCATAATGGTGTCAGTGATGATGCTATTAGACTTAGATTGTTTATATTTTCTCTTAGGGACAAAGCTAAGATGCGTTTTAATTCCTTACCCCAAGGCTCTATAATTACTTGGAATTAGTTGGCACACAAATTCCTAGCTAAGTACTTTCCACCTTCAAATACTGCCAAACCTAAAAATGATATCACATCTTTTGCTCAGTTTGAGGGAGAATGAATTTATGAAAGTAGGAAGAGATTTAAGAAAATGCTTAAGAAATTCCTTCATTATGCTTTATGTAATTGGTTGGTTATTCAGACTATTTATAATGGATTGATAGGATCTCTTAGGTTAATTATAGATGCAGCAGCTGGAGGATTTTTAATGTCAAAGTTATTTGAGGAAGCTTATAAAATAATTGAGAAAATGGTTACAAATAATTTTCAGTGGCCTTCTAATAGAGTGAATCCTAAGAGAGAAGCAGGTGTGTGTGAATTAGATGCATTATCTATTTTGACTGTATATGTTGCTATAATTTCTAAGAAGTTATACACTATTGATGTTAATTCATGGTCAAAATCATCTGAACAATTGGAAGAGCATGATTTAAATTCCATTGATGATAGTAATATACTAGGGATTAAGAATGTAAACTTGATTGGAAGACAACATAATCCCTATTCCAATATATATAATCCAGGTTGGAGAAACCACCCTAATTTTAACTGGTCAAATAATAATATTGGTGGTGACAATAAGTGGAATGCAAATCAATATAATTAATGTGAAAATTAAAGTAATCACTAGTAACCTATAATAAATCCTAGACCTTTGTATCCCCCAGATTTTAACAAAAAAAATCAATTTTGATATTCGAAAACACCTTTGGAAGAGGTTGTAATTCAGTTAGGAACCCAGTTGTAAAGTTATGCTACTTCAATAAAAAACTTAGAAAATTAATTAAGATAGCTTGCAATCTCTTTTAGCCAAATTGATATATAAAAGAAAGAATTGCTAAAGAAAATAAATTTAGCACTATTGAGGAGGCAAACAATTTCTATTTCTATGTTTTTATGTTTTATTTTGTAATTTATAGTGTGTGGTAGTATTTATTAGTCATTAATAGTGATTTTGACTAAGTTATGAAAAGATTTCTAAGAATAAATTACTATGCTAAAAATATAACTAGAGTCGTAGCGTTAGTATTTTAAGTGCTGCAATGTTTGCATGCCAAGCACCGTAACATTCAAAAATAATAGTGCTAAAGTCTCTAGAAAATTTTTTGGATTGCACTATCACAATGCTGTATCATTAAATGTCACAACACTACTTTGCCTTAACGAGCACCTCAGCTCTATTCTCTCAAGAACTATAGCATTGCTTTATTATCTCTATAGTACTAATGGTTGTGTGATCGTATGTCATACTTTCATAACTTTTTCATTATGACATTTTATTAAGTGCCACAATGCTGTTGATAGTGCGATAATGTTAGGTCAAAATTATTATTATGTTAGTTAAAGTAACACGATGGTAGTCTTTATAAGAATGGCATCACTCATGTGTGTCAAGCACCACCGTATTCCTTAGTTAAAAAATTTGACGCTTCATTTTCTAACACTGGCAATGTAGTGCCACATGTCTTGTATCATTGCAGCATATATTTGTTTGACACTTTATTATTTCTTATGTTTTTAAATGCCACACAGCCACTCTCTTGAGCGTCGTTATAGTAAACCAGGTGGGCAAGTTATGATAATGATAGTAGAGCATGGTCCGAGCCTATATATTATCGAGGTAATAGAATAAGTGCCACCTTGAGGGTGAATCAAGAAAAAAATTTTATAATAACTACTTTAACGAAGTGCAAAGGAGCGAGTTGATCCAGACCCTCAGGGTAAACCTAGATGTTCTTACATGGATAGATATATAGATGGCATGAATCAGTGAAGAGGCTATTTACGATTAACTCAATGTAACAATAGATGCTCAACCTATTAAATAAAAAATAAAAGAAAATAGTCCCATGCTCATTGAGCTAATCTGAGAAGTTTAAAGGCTTAGTGTTGTGGAAAATTAAATATTTTCATGTAGATTCAGGTGTTCCTATTTTTATGATCGAATATGACATTAATAATACTATACAATCTCAAGATACGGACATGATAATCTATAATGGATTCAAAAGCTAAAATAGATTTTTAAAAAATCTTTATTTTTGTAGTTAAATATAATAGAAAGAATAACACATTGCCTTAAAAGGCAGACATGTCATTCTAGAATAGTATTTAAAGTTGAAAATGATTTTTTTGGAAAATATATTATTTATACAAACAAATACAATAGGGAGAAAATCATATCACCTCGAAAGGCAACCATAAAATTCTATGAAGGTATTTGTATGCAAAAATATGTTTTAAAAATTACCTATTTTATAAGAAAACACAATAGAGAGAATATCATATAATTTAAAAGGGTGACCATGACATTTTGTAGAGGTATTTAAATACATAAATGATCTTTGAAAAATTATTTACCTTCCTAGAGATTTTTTACCTATCTTATGAAAATATGGTTGGGTTTATTTTAATCTGATTTACATGTTCTTCATAAAGGTATGTCTTTATGATTAATTATATCTCAGTAGAGGTAAACCTCCTAAGAATACTCTCGATTAAAGTATCGACATATTTTTCTTATATTTTAAAGATTAAGGATGATAGATATTGGAATTTTCAAAGGGCATCGAATCAATGTTAAATGGTTCTTTTTGGAGGCCAAAGGGATCAAAGATAGGGAGCATTAAGATTTTGAGACCATAAAAAATGCTCCATCCATCCTATGTCGAGCTTTTATATTTTAAGGAGAAATTTCGTATTTGTGTTGAAATTTTATTAGATAGGTGGGATTATAATTTTGGAGGGTAAGGACTTATAACTTGGGGTTTAACTTAAAACCCGAATCAAAGTTGAGAACTACAGAGTAGTAACTCAAACCATCTAATGAAGTGCAATTCTATACTTACATATTGCCTAGAATGGAATGCCAGCTAAACCACCTTGTCAATTTCAAAACCATAATATCCGGTTAAATGAAAGATGTGTAAACTAATATTATTTAAGTTTTTGGAATATAGGGCCAACATCTAAAAAATATTCCCAAACTAACCTAAACTTATGAATTGTGATTATGCATATAGAAATAAATGTAATTAAATTTTATTTATTTTTTATTTGTTTCTAATACAATGCATGCAAATTGACACTTATGCAGTAATTAATATGTGAACTATTAAAAATGATTAAAAAATAAATTTTATCTTAAAAAGCGGGCCTCCAAGGAGTTATAAGTGCACCCTCATAGGTCGAGTGGTCTACTTCTACCCGTAGGTAGGGAGGTATCTAATAAGTAAAGAAGGATGGATATGTTTTATACGACCTCAGAAAAGCTATAGCTTATTTTTTAATTTAATTATATTTTTATGTAATCTTAAAATTTTATTTTGTTAAGAGTAGAAAAAGTTTTTATTTCCTAAAAGCTTAGCAAAATATCTAGACATAGTAACTTGCAAGAAAGAAACCTATAAAAAGTAGATAATTTCTAATGCACAATCAATATAAAAAAATTAATTAACCAAACCATATAGCAAAGTATAGTATCTATAGTCCATGTGGCATGTGCCACTTAAAATAACCCAGAGCCTACTTAAAAGGAAGGTGGCCAGGCCCCCGGTCAATAACCAAGATTTTACTCCTATGTAAGGACGCAAATCTTTTAAAACGGGAATTTTTATCTTCAAATCTTATTTCCCATCTCAATTGTTCACTTTTGAGCAACCTGTATGCTTGGCCATACTTTTTAATATTTAATGTGTCTAAATAGTGAAAGCACATATAAAAAAAGTATTAGCTTTAAATCGTGATTAATTATAGGTCTTTTTAATCAATAGCCATGTATAGCATGACGACCTATAAAAATTTTTGATTAGCAATAAGCATCCAAATGACTATTAGCAATAAGCATCCAAATGACTAACCTGGGAAAATCTAGATTCACACAAAATTTACATTATAAGCATCATAAAATCCATCACATCAAACCTTAAAAACCAACACTCATTCACACATCAATACTTGTTAGCATCACAAAGAAAATACATAAAAGAATAATAGCCTAGCCTGAAGCTCTAGTTGATTTTTCCTAACAAATAATCTGTAATGCATGAAATAGGCTATGTGGTTTGGATATGCATTAAGTTCTTTATTATTTCAAATGGTCCATCATTTTAATTTTGATTTATTATTTGCTTAAAGGTGTTTAATTTGAATTCAAGTTTTAATTTTTTAATGTTTTGAAATTTATGTTAAAGTGAATTTTAAATGTTAAGTTAATTAATGATTGGTTATCTAATGTTCTTACTTTAATTCGTCATTTTAACCTTTATGCTTAATGATATTGATACACCTATGTCCTCCAAATGGAATATATCATAAGGTATGAAAGCCTAAATGTTTAACTATTTTATTACTTATTTCTTAATGGTTATTTAAGTTGAATAGCAATTATCTTTGTTAAATAAGGGCTATGAGGTTTATTTCACCCCATTTGGATTAACTAGTAGCATTGTGAGCCTGGGTTACATAATAATTTCCTTATTATTTATCTTTAACTTTTGTTAATTGTTATTCATTGAATTTGATTGATTGATTTGAAAATTTACAAAATTTTAAAGATTTTATAAAATTTTTTATTCTTTAATTATTTTTTAAGTGGGTTTAACTTGAAATTTAACTTTTTAATTTATATTGAATTCTTAAAGTTTCTTATTATTCATAAATACTATATTTTATTTTGATTCAATGCATTTGTGTTTGTGTCATTTGGATTTTTTGAAATTAATTATGATTTTTACAAGGTCAACCAATTACATGAATGAATTAATTAAGTAATTAATGAGATTTTTTATTTAGTCCCCAAATCAACTTGAAACCTCTTAAAATCTTCCCCCAACATCATTTTTCACTTGTAAGGATAATTACAACTATTTCGAATTATTTAGGAATTTTAATTATTTTTTAATTTTTTTATTTAATGAATTTATAATTTTCCTTGATGGTTAATTTTTTTTAAAGAGTTTCATGAGGCTTTTAAATTTTGCTTTATTAGTATTTAATTATGAGTAGTTTTAGCTCTAAGATATATTTTTACGATTAGTTTTTGATTAATTATGAATTAAATAGAATCTTAAGTTCATTGTGAGATGGGATTTTGGGTTCTCTAATTGACTGGCCTAATGAACTTTATTTTTCATGAACTTTGAACGATAGGTTTACATGAACTAGAGGTCCAATTACAAGAAATTTGAGGTCCATTGAATCCTTCCTAGGGTTTTAATCAATTTCCTAAGGTAAATGCATCATTACTTTAGGGAATTTAATTTGGGAAAACTAGATATAAGACGGAGATGAAATCATGAGCATTCTAACCCTTAGACAATGCATGAGAAAACCACAAAAGACCAAGTCCTAATTCTCTATGAATTGACCTAAATCATATTTCTAAATTATAGTTTAAATTTTGACATATAAATTTAAGGTAATTAATAGAAGAAAAAAATTGAACATGTAAGAAACATATCCAAGAACCTTCCCTATCAATTTCACCACATAGTGGATTATATTTTAGGATATTTCTAAAATTAATTTTAATCTATTACAAATTAATGTTTGAAATCATATGACATTTGTAGAGCTCCTCAAGTTGAATCCATTGCGCCTAAGAGCTACGAATTTTTCTAATTGACTGAAGAGTTATAAATTTTCTAAGTTTAGATAACTTTTCTTAATTTATTTGAATGGAATTACATAGTCAATTGGCCTTTACATGCAACACACTTTGTTTGACAAGCCAATCATCGGCGTGGTAACAATAAAATGCACTTTCCTATATGGTCGTTCGATCAATAATCCAATGATAAAGATTTAATCCCAATTGAACTATGAGATCCTAAATGATCTAATTCAAGCCTTTGATCGAAATCAATGATTAGGATTCTATCTTCAACCCCTCACTCAGATTCTCATTCATGGGTACATTTTGGCCAAATCTAAGAGATTGGTTGAATTACGTAGGAGACCTCATCTAACTATGTAACTTTAATCTAAAGGTAAGATTACATTGGATTGAAGGTTCAATTCATAATTGAACAAACCTTAACTAGGTGATTAGGAATGGAAGTTTATCTTATGAAATGCTTGAAATACTAAGGGATGAGTCCAGGCATCTTTGATTGAATCTTAGTAGTGTTTTTTACTTCATATATAAAATTGGGAGGAGAACTAGATTCGAAGTCAATTTTTAGATAGAGAGGGGTCAACAAAGCTCTCTTAAACTCACCGGAGATTACCACCAGATCAGTTAGGGAGCTCGAGAAAGTATTTACAATACTATAGAGGCTTTTTGAATTGAATTCTAGAACCCATATTTAGAGAAAATTAGGGTATTTATAGGCTTTTGAAATTTAATCTGGTTATGAAATTACCATGTGAAGTCCCTTTCATGCCATTGGGCTGGCTTGGGACGGTCACATGGAACCCAAGGACTGATTCTAGAGACTTCCAAGGCTTAGAATCACATGGGGAGGGAGTTTGGGTTGAACCCACAGATCACATAAGTGATTTTGAGAATTTAAGCTAGCTCCAACCACCATAAGAGGAGGAGGCTGAGTATGATGGTGTCTATAACGTTCCTGAGTGCAATGATAGAGCCAATTTGGCTTGGGTTGATTAGGTCAAGAAATGTTGTTCAAGATTCATGATTTTGGTGACATTGTGTCAACCCAGTTGGTTGACCCAAAATATCCTAAGTGCTGGGATGGTCAGGGTAGTCATAATGAGTCATTAGACACATAATGCATGCATTAGCTTTGTCCAATTTGACTTGGATTGAGAAAGGGTTCAATACAAGTATATTTTGGACACTTGGGTGTAGTAATGTGGCTATGCAAAATGGACCCAAGGTTGGGCCCCCTAGGGTTGATTTCTAAGGACCCAATGGCTAGCCCAAATGGACTCATGGATTCAATTTAGTTTAGCTATGCTTGAGTTAATGAAATTGAATGAGAATTAAGTGTAAGTGTGCTTGATCAACCAAGGTTGACTTTATTAACCAGGCTTGAATAGGGATTGAGGTTGGGTCCAATCAATTCAAAATTATATTTTGGACTCATTGGAATAGGTTTCATGCAATCGTGAGTCTTGGATACATGAAATGCATATTTAGGGATTAATGGATCCATTTGGTTAACTTAGGTTAACTAGATCAACCAAGCATGACCATTGCTTGAGTTTAGGTTCAATGCACTCCAAATCACATTTGAAATGTTTAGAAAGAGGTTTCAAGGTTTGGTTTTAATGAGCCAAGTTAAAGTTTAAGGGAAATTTTGATTTAAGAGGTTTTAGGGTTTAGGGTTTATGTGGCTTCTTTGTCAACCATTGTGAACCAAGGTCCACTAAGGGTTCAATATTGATTCACTGCATCATTAAAATAACAATAACCATATTGAATGAATTTAGTGAGGATTCCAAATTCATATTCCCCAATATGTCATGTTCAGTGACATAGTCTATAAATTTTTAAAGGTTTAATAGCCTTGGAAAATACTTTAAGTTTATGTGTTTATAATGTTTGAAATGCTTCTAAATTATTATGGTTAACCCTAGGGACATGTCTAATCAATATTCATTTGACTAATCATAAATCTAAGGTTATTTGTGAAAGTACGAGTAGGTTGTCAGACCTAATAAAACTGTCCCAATGCTAACAAAGAGGGGGGGGGGGGGGGGGGGGGGGGGGTGAATTGGTAATTTAAAAAATTTCTTGGATTTTAGAAAACATTTTAAGGATTTTTACTCAATGATAGATTTTCACAAAATAATTTCAACCATAGTAATTTAAAGTGTAGAAAATAAAAATGCAGCAAAATCTAAAAGAATAGAAGAATGTCAAATTTTATAGTGGTTCGATCCAACTAGACCTACGTCCACTCCCTGAAGACTCTAATTATTGCACTAAATTATAGTGACTCTCCTTTTGCCCCCACAAGAAGTCGAAAAAGAACTTACAAAATTTCTCTTCCACCAACCTAGTGCGGTAGAGTACCGACATCCTTTCTCCTCCTCCTGGTGATGCCAGAGTACCAACGTCCTTTCTCACCCTCCTAGTGATTGTAGAGAACCAACATCCTTTCTCACCCTCCTCATGATGGAAGAGTACCAACATCTTTTCTCACCAATCTGGTGATGACAGAGTGCCATGATCTTTTTTAAAAATATTATATCAAGAGACTTCAAGGAAGAAGGGTAGAATTTTGAAGAACAAAATAAGAGATTCTTACCTTTGGGCAACCTTGTGAATCCCCTCACAATGTTTTCTTACAAGATCTCTCACTCTTCACTTCTAAAACACTCTCCCAAACACTCTCCTTATTCACTCGTAAGAGAAAATTGTAACAAGATAATGAGTGTCAATTTTTAGGACCATTTTATTTGAAAGAAAAGAAAAATTGTCCAAAACATTAAAAATTACAACTAGAATGTACTCAATTTGTACAGTATGATTAAGGATTATCTTTATAAATAAGTTAAAAAGACATGTACAATCCTATACAAATCAGATTTCATACTATGTTAGTCATCTGTATGAACTGATATCAAAATATACAAACAGTTCAAAACTGAACTAATTAATTCGATACTATCTTGTACGAACCACATTTCATATAGTGTGAGTTTTCTGCATGAACCCCACTTTGTGCAGTATAAATAATTTAAACAAATCACGATCCCATTTCATACACTGTGAGTCTCTGTATGAACCAATCTTTGTACAATACGAAAAAATAAAAAAATGACAAGATAGTTTAGGATGAACTAGTACACATCCATTTTTTACTCTGTGACTCATATGTACGAAACATTATTGTATAGTATGAATAGTTAAAAAAAGATGAGTTCATTTGGGATGAATTGGTACACACCAATTTTGTACTCTATGAGTCGTCTGTACGAATGCAACTTCATACAATATGAACAATACAAAAAATTTCTCAGCATGATTTGATTAACTTTGTTTTGGAGGAACTACCATGACAAATCATCCAATATGATTTGAAATTGTACAACATGATTAGTTTTTAAATTTAAGTTATGACTCACTCCCCCAGTGTGTGTGTGCACGGTAACCCAATTACAATCACACTCTCTTAAACTCAAGAAAAAAAGAAAGTTTACAAACTTCAATACATGAAACCCTAATCTACTCTATCATGAAGTCTTTGGCAGTCTGGAGTATGATTTAACAAAATTTTAGTACACATAAACAACAAAAAGAAAATATATCCAATACATGTCAGGAGAAATAGTAATCCTAACAATATGATTTTAGTATCATAAAAGAATAACATAATATAAAACTTAATCTTGAAATCTAAGTTGCAATAATCTCCCCCTTTTGATGATGGAAAAAATTATTATTTGAGTTAACACTAAAGGTCATTTTTCTCCTAAGATCCCCCTCAATGAGCGCTCAATTAAAAATAAGGGATTACAATTGCTCAATTAAAAATAAGGGATTTCAATCAAAATCTAAAACAAATAAAAACAAAACATAAACAAATTAAAAAACAATACAAATTCAAAAACAACAACAAAACACAAACCCACAAAAACACATACACATCCGACATAACAATCAAATACATACGATTAAGTTACACAAATAAATAATAAACAATAAACAATTACTCCTCCCTTTTAACAACATCAAAAAGGGAAGTACCTCTTGAAAAGGGAAGTTTATATTGAAAAATCTAATAGATGATGAAGAATAGGATTTTAAACTATTTGCAAAGACAACATTAACGTCTTAATGCAAAATGAAAAGTCTCATATTATAAATCAAAGAAAAATTAAGATAAGAAAAGTCAACCAAGTTTACTGTTCGTTCTAGAGATATTAAATACAAATAATTATTATAAAAATGATGAAATAAAGATTAATTAGTTTTTAATTCAATAGTTATGATTATTATTGATTAAATTAATTTGTGTAAGAAATACAATTATAAAGGAAAGAACTGTACGAAACTATCAATTGGCGATATTGTACAACTTTTCAATTTTTGGCACACTTTGTGCGTGTTTTCAAATTGTGTTAATTTTGTGCCTTTTTTCTTTTTTGCAAACATTATGCATCTTTTAAACTTGTGGCACATTTTGCGTATCTTTTAAAGCATAACACACTTTGTGCATCTTTTTTACTTTCAGTCTTTCCAATATCAATAAATCTTAAAATAAATTCTAACAATTAATAAAAATTAAACACATTGAAAAAGAAATAAAATAAAATTAAGACACCACTTTTTCTATAACTATAGATAAATATTATTTATCTATAAGAACATGAAGATGATCTTCTAATATATATCTAACCATAATTTAAGTTAAAATTGAGAAATTAAATTTTGCAAGAAAATTTATTTGTAGAGCAAACTATTTTAAAATTTTATTCTATAGATCAACTACATTTGATTAGTCTATAAAAACTTAAAATAATTCAAGAAGATTAACTTTAACTCAAGACAAACATCATTCCATTAAACACATGAAACAAATACATCCAATACATGATACCAGAAAAAGAAAATAATATTACTAAGTTATCAAATGATTATAGAGAGAAAACAACACAAACATCAAGTACAACAGAAAAAATAAAAACTAATATCCTGGAGGACCCTTATTTGGAGGTGACTGAGGGGTGAACATCATAAAGTAGCTAGTGATCATAGCTACATGAGTATTAACTGAGTCAAACTATCTTCTAATCCACCCCATGTTTTCATTATATCATGCATCTTGCTGGTTTAAATGAGTCTTAATTTGATCAAACCTTGATCAAAATGAGATTCCAGTCTATCAAAATCAAATCACTGGATTATTTCTTGATAGAAATGCTGGTTAAGTCTAGGAGCAGGTGCAGGTGCAGGAGCATGTGCTCCTTCTTCATCAGATTCTTCTCCCTCATCTCCTTGGTCTAGTTTAAAAAGCGAATGGAAAAAAGCATCAGTAAAATAGATAGGAAACTGAGTAGGCGGATTAGGATGAATCAAGTTGTATTTCGTTGCTAAAATATATGCCACCAAATGTCCTAAAGCCAAATTTTTCTTTCTCATATTATGAGAAAGTCCAATGTTGAAAAGTTTATATATATAGTTCAGAATCAATTGGGCTTCATCTATAGGAGTGTTTGTCATGATAAGGTATGTGATTGTAGACAATAAAGAAGTTAGGTTGATACGATAACCAGATTTAGGTATAATAGAAGTCCTTAATACATGCTGGATTATCCTAACATGTTAGTTCAAGGTGTACACACGAGATAGGTGATTGACTGAAGAAATACCTCTAAGGGTTTGATTAGTTTCAGACCAGTCAAAATCAGATCAAGAGGTCATTATATGTGCCCTAACCCCTTCAGTTCTAAGATATAGGAACATGCCTGAATCTTCCTTGGTAATCTCTACTCATTGTTTAAAAACAAATGAAGACATCATAGTATGATTTTCATTCATTCTCATGTTTGTAAGGAAAAAATGGAATGTATCATGATGATAAGAATACCTTTAAATTTAAAGAAAAATGGCACCATCGTACAATACAAAATAATTTCATACATACGAATGAAAACTTCTAAAAATGAAATGACTTTTCATAAATTACCAGTCATAGGACTCAATTTGTACAACTTTTTGACTAGTATGATTGTACAGATGAACACCTATTTTTCTAGGACGATCAGAATAATAAAGATCATATATGGCAGTTAGGTTCATCCACATGCAAACTGACAACATTATCATACAGACAAAATGTGATTTTGTATGTACGATCTATAAAAATAACTGTCATTAGAATATGCGCCCCATTCATACAGACAAAAATAAATAATTCATATAGTACAAAGTTATATCATACAATATGATATGCATAGAAAAATCACATTCTCGTCTGTTCTACTTAGGAAAAAATATCATGTTAAAACTATAAAATTCATACAAAATGAAAGTGATTCATACAGTATGAATGAAAAATTAACTCAAGACATGATAAAAAAAACTCTTTTTAAAAATAAATCACTCAAGATCCATGACATGGGATAATGAAAAATAAAAATAATACAATGAAAAAATAAACAAAAGCTAAAGGATAAATCAACCATTAACAAAAAACAACTAAAGAAACAAACAAAACTCATCGACATACATGAAATACATTACAAATTTAATTTGCAAAATTACAATTTTTATGCATGAATATCAATCACACCTAATATGGTTCTTAAGGTGCTAAATATTTCAAAAGCTAGTGGTTTTGTGATAATATCTGCAAGTTGATTCTCAGTAGCTACATGATGTAGCTCAATTTCTCCGTCAGTGGCATGGTCTTTAATGAAGTGATGCCTTATATCTATATGCTTGGTTCTAGAATATTAAATAGGATTTTTGGAAATGAATATGACACTTGTGTTATAACAAAAAATTGGAATAATGCCAATAGAAAATACTAAATCTATAAGTTGTTATTTTATTTAAAGAACCTATGTCACACAACTACCTAAGGCAATGTTTTCTTCTTTAATAATAGAAAGGGATATTGAATTATATTTTCTACTAGTCCAAAAAACTAAAGAGTTTCATATGAACTAACAATTTCCAAAAGTACTTTTTCGATCAACCCTATATCCTGCAAAATCTGAATCAAAATATCTAATGATTTTTAAAGAAGAGCTATTCTTAGGATACTAAATCCCTAAGTTTTGAGTTCTTAAAAGATATCTCAGAATTCTTTTAACAGCAATCAAATGTGATTCTTTTGGATCAGCTTAAAATCTAGTACATAAACAAATATTAAATATTATATCTGATCTGCTAGCAATTAAGTAGAGTAATGATCCAATTATTCCTTTAAATTTCTTTTGATGAATAAATTTTTACTTAGTGTCTTTATCTAACAAGGAACTCATTGGTGTACTCACTAGTTTAGTTTTATCCATTTCATATATCTTGAGGATGTCCTTAATATACTTTGACTGGCTAAGAAATATTCCATCCTCTTTCTAACTTATACTAAAACCATGAAAGTAGCTTAAGTTTCCCATCAAACTCATTTCAAATTCACAACTCAGTAGTTTTAAAAAATTAACACAAAGATTTTTATTTATAGATCCAAACAAGATATATTTGAACAATAAGTATGTCTGCTCCTACCCTTTTTAAGAAGAGAGTGGTGTCCTCACTTCCTTTGACAAATGACCTTTATAATAAGAAAGTGCTTAGCCTCTCATACCAATCCCTAGGTGCCTAATTTAGTCCACATAATATCTTTTTCAATTTAACGCATAAGCCCTTTCGTGGGTTTCCCCTAAAAAAATACTTTTTTAAATTTAAACACATGATTAGGGAAATTTGAATTTTCAAAATTTGGAGGTTGCTTAAAATAAACATCCTCTTATATCACCCCATTAAGAAAGACACTCTTTACATCCATTTGAAATAATTTAAAACCTTTAAAAAAGGCAAAGGCTAGTAATACCTTTATTGCTTCAAGTTTGGCTACTGGAGAAAAAGTTTCTTTAAAATTAATTCCTATATTTGATTATACCTTTGGCCACCAATCTTACCTTTTCTAATCATTACACCTGAATCATTCATTTTATTTTTGAACTCCCACTTAGTTCCAACAATACTTTGATCTTTAGACCTTTCAATCAATTCCAAAACATTACTTCTAACAAATTGATTCAATTCTTCCTGCATGGCTGAAATCCAAAATTCATTAGAAAGTGCTTGATTTATATTAGTGGGCTCAATTATTGATATAAAAGTTTAGTGGTTCACTTCTTTGCTAAGTACATGCCTAGTTCTAATTCCTTCACTTGGTTCACCTAAAATCAATTTTTAGGACGAGTTTTAGAAAATTTCCATTCTCTTGGCAATGTATTTTCTATGCCAACATTTTCTTTAAGATTTGTTTTTCTAATTCCTTGGGAGATCTCTTCAATATGTTCTTCCTTCAACCTTGGCCCTATATAAATACCA
Organism: Dendrobium nobile; assembly: GCA_022539455.1. NCBI lineage: Eukaryota > Viridiplantae > Streptophyta > Magnoliopsida > Asparagales > Orchidaceae > Dendrobium > Dendrobium nobile. The sequence continues at coordinate 20,171,853 of CM039724.1, read as the reverse complement.
GATTCATCAAATACTACATGTGTGGTCTCCTCAACTACCATAGTCCTCTTATTAAAAACCCTATAGGATTTCCCAACACTAGAATATCCAAAAAAATTCCTTTATCAGATTTAGGATCAAAATTTTATAAAGGAGTTTTACCATTATTATGAATGAGCAAATTACATCCAAAGACACATAAATATGAAAGACTAGGTGTTCTTCCCTTATGAAGTTCATAGGGTGTCTTGTTCAACTTGGATATGATGTTCACCCTATTCAGAACATAATAAGCCATACTAATCATTTTTGCCAAAAATAGTTTGGAAGTGAATATTCAACCAACATGGCTCTAGCGGCTTCTATCAAAGTTCTATTCTTTTTTTTTTTAACAATTCCATTATACTGAGGGATTCTAGGCGTTGAAAAGTTATGATCAATTCCTTGCTCTTTATAAAAATCTTCAAATATTTTATTTTTAAACTCTCCTCCATGATCACTTTAAATTGTTAGAATTTTACACCCTAGCTTCCTTTGAATCTAAGTAGAAAAATCTCTAAATTCATTAAATAATTCACTCTTATGTGATAAGAATTTAACCCAAATGAAACTTGAATAATTATCAATGATTATATACCCAAAAATCTTCTCTCCTAAACTTACAGTGCTAACTGGTCCAAAAAGATTCATGTGTATGACTTCTAGTGGTTTAATTATTCTAAAATCTTTAACTGAATAAGAGGAGGACTTCACTTATTTTCCTGATTGACATGCATCACATAGGTGATCCTTAGTGAAGTCTAATTTGAGTAATCTTTCTAAGATTTTTATGCTTGCATGACAAAATCTTCTATGCAATAATCATGATTCATTAGTGATTATTTTGAGATAAAAAGCACTAAAAGATATAACAAAGTTTAAATCAAGCATGTATACATTATTTACTCTATTTCAATGCAACACGTCAATTCCATTTTGGCTTATAATATAACTTGTAGGAAAAAATTTAACACTATAACCCTTATCACAAAGCTGATTAATACTTAATAAGTTATGTTTTAAGCTTTCAACCAATAATATATTCTCAATAAAGTAATTATTTTTGTTGCCAATCGTAAATATACTTACCACTTTCCTAGTGGTATTATATCCCAATGTCACTTTGCCTCCATTAATGGATTCCATTGATATGAATTGAGTTGTATCTCCATTCATATACTCCAAACATCCACTGTCCAGGTACCAAATGCTCTCACGAGGACTTGCATGAGAGCATTTCAACAAAATTATCAAATGTTATACTTAGGAACCCAAATGAATTTGGGTTCACCTCTTGGCAATGATAATCTAGATGCATGTTTGGTATGCTATGATTTATGTATCTTAGGCGTTTACACTATATGTGTTTTATTATGAATTATATAAGTGTCAGAGATATGTATATCATTCTACATGAAAAATATTTAACACCAAGAGAAGGATTTACCAATCTATGTGAGTTATAATGTCTTTTCCTAGGTTTTAAAATTGTATGACTTTACACTTTCTAAAATAACATTGTCAACTTTTAACTCATATTCTCTTTGATTTGTTTCATCTATAAACACCTTACCTTCATTCTTAACATTAGCATATGATGTTTTCAATAAATCATATTTCTTATTCAAATCATTAAATTTATCCAATAATGTCATGTGGTTGCTATATACGGATGCGTGATCATTCCTAAGGATTTCATCTCCTTTTGTAAATTTAAATATTCGAATTTATGTTTAGCATGTTATTTTTTGAGTTTCCTATGTGTAGCATGTATTTTCTTAGAAACTTCAATAAATTCATTGTAGGATAAATCACATATTTTCTCTTGATCTGACTGATGATGCTTGTTTTCCATTAAGCATAAGTTTTTGACTTCCTCTTCTACTTCTATTTCTGAGGAGTCTGAATCTAGGTCAGCCCTAAAAGCTCTCTACTATCTTTTCTTTCCCTTCCTAACTTTAGTTTTCTCCTCAACTTTCTCCTTGCAAGGATTAACTTTAAGATTCGGGCAGTTGGTTTTTATATGTCCAGGCTTCCTGTATTCAAACAAATGATGTCATACAATTTTTTTACACTTTTGTAGAACATACCTTTGTTCCACTACTGACGTCTCCATTGCTTTCTTCTTAGGAAACTTTTGATATGCCTCATCATGAGTGCAATATTTTCTTCATCCTCAGGTTGTGGTTGATCACTTTCTCAGTCATCCACTTTCAATATTTATTTTTCTCCTTCCACTTGTCACCTGCATCAATCTATCTTTGAGTCACTTCTTTCTTGTAAGTAATTATTGATCCAAGTAGATTATCATTAGAATAAAAATTTAGGACTTTTGACTCAGTTATGGCAGTTATCTTTACATCTTAAGCAATAGGTAAATAAAGTATAATTTTATTAACTTTTTTCAAATTCGTTAGTTCCGTACCTAAGTCATGCAATGAGGGAACTATCTGTGAAAAACTTGTAATAAAATATTCAATCTAGATTTTTTCACCTCATTAGTTCCTTTATATGTTATGCAAAGTTTATCCCAAAATTCTTTTCCAGTTTTATAGGTTGAAACACGTATATAGTCCTCAGATTTCAGGCCACAGAAAAAACTGTACAAATATTTTATGTTTAATTGAGCTAAGTCTTTTTCCTCTAATGTCCAATCAGTAAATGATGTTTCAATCCTAATGCTATCAACATGTCTAGTGGGTCTAGTGTAACCTTCCTGTACTAAAATTCATATGCAATAGTCAAGTGATTTCAAAAAAGTAGATATATAAGTTTTCCAAAAGTCGAAAGGAATGTTATCAAATAGCGGTGGTCTAGTGATTGAATATCTTTCAAGAGTGTTATGATTTCCAAAAGTAGCCATAATCATTTTTGAAAATGTTATCTAAACCTTAATATTTGACAAAGGCTCTGATACCGTTTGAAAGTATGAGTAGGTTGTTAGATCTAATAAAATTATCCCAATGCTAACCTAGAGGGGGGGGGGGGGGGGGGTGAATTGGTAATTTAAAAATTCTCTTGGATTTTAGAAAACTATTTTAAGGATTTTTACTCATTGATAGATTTTCATAAAATAATTTTCAACTAAAGAAATTTAAAGTGTAGAAAATAAAAATGTAGTATAAAGTAAAAGAATAGAAGAAATCTAAATTTTATAGTGGTTCGGTCCAACTGGACCTACATCCACTCTCCAAAGTATCCTTTTTGAAGTATTTAAATAAATCAAAGTGACTCTCCTTTTTCCCCCACAAAAAGGTGGAGCAGCCCTTACAAAATATCTCTTTCACCAACCCGGTGTGGTAGAGTATTGACGTGCATTCTCACCCTCTTGGTGATGGTAGAATACCAACATCCCTTCTCACCCTTTTGGTGATGGAAGAGTACCAACATCTTTTCTAACCCTCCTAGTGATGGCAGAGTATTGTGTTCTTCTTTGAAAATCTTCTCTTAAGAGCTATCAAGGAACTTGGGTAGAATTTTGAAGTACAAAATAAGAGATCCTTTCCATTGGGCAACCTTATGAATCCCCTTACAATTTCCTCTTATAAGATCTCTAACTCTTCACTTCTAAAACACTCTTCCAAACACTCTCATTATCTACTCTCAAGAGAAATTCAGAGCAAGATAATGAGTGTTAGTTTTTAGGATCTTTTTATATGGAAGAAAAGAAAAACCATCCAAAAAATTAAAAATTACAACTGGAACATACTTAGATTGTACAGTATGATTGAGGATTGTCTATATGAATAGTTCAAAAAACCATGTACAATTCTAAAAAAAATATGATTTCGTACTCTGTCAGTTGTCTGTAGGAATTGACATCATACTATACAAATACTTCAAAGAGGAACTAATTCGTCTGTTATGATCCTATACGAACCTTATTTCATACTCTGTTAGTTGTCTGTATGAACCCCACTTTATACAATATGAACACTTTATACAAATCATGCTTTGTTTGGTATAAATGTGGACGATCCCATTTAGTACACTATGAGTTGTATGTACAAACCAATTTTTGCACAGTATGAACATATAAAAAAAATGATGAGATCATTTGGAATGAACTGGTAGGAAACCATTTTATACTCTGTGATTTGTCTGTACAAAACATTATAGTATAGTACAAACGGTTTAAAAAGGATGAGTTCTTTTGGAATGAAATGTTGTGCACCCATTTCATACTCTATGAGTCATCTGTATAAACCCAACTTCATACAGTACAATAGTACAAAAAATTTCCCAACATCATTTGATTAACTCCATTTTGGAGGAACTACTATGACAAATCATCCAGTATGATTTGAAATAATATAGTATGATTAGAAATCATATAATATGATTAGTTTTAAAATTTAAGTTATGACTCACTCCCCTAATGTATGTGTGCACGATTTCCCAAATATAATCACTCTCTCAAACTCAAGAAAAAAAAAAGAAAATTTATAGACTTCATTACATGAAATTCTATTCTACTCTGTTTTGAAGTCTTCGTTATTATGGAGTATGATTTCCATTAATTGTTAGTACTCATAAATAACAAAAAGAAAATATATCCAATGTATGTTAGGAAAAATAGTAATCATAACAATAATATTTTGGTATCATAAAAAATTCAAATAATATAAAACTTAATCTTGAAATCTAAGTTGCAATAATTTGGTTGGGTTTTGAGATATTTAAAAATTCTCCAAAAATATGTTATTTAATAAAGGGTTTTAAGTTAAGATTTGGATTTTAAATTTTAGTTTTGAGTTCGAATTTTGGGTTTGGTCATTAAATTTGGATTTGCTTTTGGAGTTTGAGTTTGATATTTTGATTTTAACCTCACATAAAATTGAGGTCAACAAATTGACCTTCAATATATGTGATGAACTTGAAAGGGTAATCACATGTATTAGCATTGACCGAAGCGATTAAGTACATTATAAAGGATTTCATTTTGATTTGAAGATTTATAAATGTCAAAAACTCTTTCTTCTTTAAATGGCTAGAATATATTGCTATAATTTTATGGGGTATCTAAAGGCAATTGTGTACTTCAGTTTTTGAGTAGAAAAGTTCAATGACAAAGAATTTAGAAAACCACTAGGAAAGGGGTTTATAATGCTTTATCCTATAATAAAGATTAAAATCTTAAGAAAAGAAAGCTTAGAGACTCATACCTACCTTTAAAGGATCTAGTTTACTTCTAGGTCTAAGGAAAGGAAGCACGAGGTCTCACACCTAACCTGAAGATATTAAAGATGAATAAGCTATCAAAGGACACAATAGATTTATATCCAATACTATATTTCTAAAATATTAAAATTCCTTGAATTTGGTTTATCTTTAGATATAAGGAAAGGAAGCATATGGTATCACACTAAAGATGACTAAGATATGAAGGGGCTCAGTAGGCTTAAATCTAACATAAGCTAGCCTAAACTTTAGGAAATAAGAAGTGTAGAGACTCATACATATTCTTAAGATATCTAGGGGGAATTTAGTTTTGATACTAGGACGATGCCACATGGGATTACTTAAATACTAGCATTTTTGATTATAAGGAAAGAAAACATGGAGACTCATACCTATCCTTTAGAGACTAGATGTAGACTAACTATGACTGGGCCTAAAAGGCTTAAATCTAATACTATACACTCATAATCCTAAGAGTTAAGAAGCTCAAGGACTCATAAATATTCCTAAAAGATCATGATTCCACCAATTCTATTTACCTCTAGATTTAAGGAAAGGAAGAAAGGGGAACCACACTTAACCTTAAGATGTTAAAAGGTGACTAAGCTATGAAGGGGCATAGCATGCTTAAATCTTACACTAGTTAATCAAGGATCTAGGAGATAGGATGCTCGGGGACAAACATCTATCTATAAATGATTGGAGGGAATTTGATTTAGTTTACCTCAAGGTATAAAGAAAGAAAGTACAGGGTCTCACGCTTAACTTCCTGTCATTAAAAATGACTAAGTTATAAAGGGGCATGACATGATTAAATTCAATACTAGCTAGCCAAGATCCTAGGAAATAGGGGGTTCTAACAACCATTCTTAAAAGTTCAAAATTTCTTTCTTATTATTAATGTATAACCTAGATAGAAGGTACATGGACTCACAATTAATTAGGAGAACTAGTCAAAGAGTTAGTCTACCTAAACCTCTAGATGTTTGATAAAATATTTCTTGTCAGGCTTTGAATTTGACTTAGGTTGAGATTTTGAGTTTGATCTAAGAAATTTTTATTTCAGAATTTTTAACATGGATAAACAAATTTAAATATTTTTTTAATATAAATAATTTTCACCAGTTTTGAATTTGATTTACATCAAGAATAATATTTCTTGAGATACCACAGATTAATATGAAGCATATAGTGGTCTTCTCTACAATCAACTAATTGATAGGAACCTTCTTCATAGACTTTCTCTATGATGAATGGTCCCTCTCGTGTCAGCTCAAACTTTCCATCTATCTTTTGATTGGTTAGAATAGGTCTCCAATGAACCAAATCCAAGCCTCCTACTTGAATATTTCTAGGGTAAACTAAATTATAATTAGTATGAAATATCCCTAACTTATACAATTCAAGATTTTGTTGATCTTGAAAGTGGCATTCAGTTCCTCCAACCCAAGGCATGCATTTTGTTTTGTAGTGATTTTATTTTGTATAGATATTCTTAGTGAGGGAGGCTACACTTGCAAAGTAGAATGACCTTAGACACATAGAATAAGAAAAATAAAGTAGATTGGGTCTGTGTATTATAAATGGTTTGATAGGATTACAAGGCTTTCACCAACCTTTAATTGCACAAGCTTTTACTATCTTCTAATATTTTCTTAATAATTTGCACCAAGATATCATTGAAGTCCTTAGCCAACCATTAGCCCATGGATAATAGATTGTTGAGTTTCTCCAATCAATATAATGATATTTGGCAAAATTATTAATTTTGATGGACTTTAATATATACCCATTATAAGATATGATTCCATGGGGCACATCGAAATGATATAGGTATGATCACAAAAAAGTTTTATAATGTTGTGTGATGTTACTTGTTATAGGGGAATTGCTTCAGCCCATTTGGAGAAGTAATCACTCACAGTTAAAATGAAATGATGAAGCTTTGATGAAGGAGAATCAATAGGCCTGATAATATCCATACCATAACTTTTGAAGGGCCATGAAGCTATTATGGGATGTAAAACATCAAGTGGCTGATGTTAAACCATTTCATAAACTTGGAACTGATGATAATGTCATGTAAAATTCATGCAATCATTAATCATAGAAGGTCAATAATATTCAAGTCTTTTAATTTTCAATTTCATTTTTGCAGCCAAATTTATGGGAACCACATATTCTGACATGTACCTTATTCACAATTATTAGGGCCTCACACTTGTCTGGATAACAGAGTCACATTTAATCAAATTACTAGTGGTATAAAGTTTTATTGAGAAGTGCATATAAAAGAGCTGGTTTCTTAATTTGATTAATAAGTGATTTGTCATGTGGAAGTCTACTTCTCACAATTAATAGATGAAAGCTAGTCTCTAATCATTTTTTTCATCATTTGTTATAGAAGCAGATAGAATTTCAGAAGACTTTTTATTGTTGTACTCTAAATAGATAGGAGCTAAAACTTACCGGTTCTAAAGTTTTATAGGAATAGAGTTCTTTTTTGGATAGATAAGCTCTGTTGAAAACTTTGCAAGGCATCCACTATAGATTGTTGGAAAAATGCATCATTCCCTTATATGGTGTTACAAAAACCTAATTGATCTTGGATTTTCTAGGGAGAGTAAATTTTTATGTTGCATCTATTTAAGAAGATGCAACACCATCCTAACTTAATTCCCATATAGGACTATTAGATTCCTCTAAACTGATGATTTTCTCATCAGGAAAATCATCATTTAGAGGAAACACGAAAAAGTGGGTGTGCTACAAGGAAGTTGATAATGACCTACCCTTTCACAACACACAATGGAATGAAGGTTATTTCAATTTGAGTAGTATCATAGACGAATATGCCAAACATCCAAAAAAAATAGTTTGTCCATAAGATATTATAATGGATTTATTCGTGAGATCAAACTTACCTTATGAGATAACATGAAATACCTTAGTTTTTGAACCATAAAAACTAAGACAAGTTAAGTTAATATTTCTTAATTGTGGGAAATTTTTCTTAGTTAAAATAAGGTACTGACTAAGGTAGTACAAAGTATTTTCCTTTCCATCTTCACCAATTTGGGCCAACAAGGCACCAAGTGACTCATCTAGAGCAGCGGTGTACAAAGTTAATGGTTTCCTAGGAATTAGGGTCACCAAAATTGGAGGATTAGTTAGATATTTCTTAATTCTATCAAAGGAATTATAACATTTTTCTTCCTAAATGAATTTGGAGTCCTTAGAAAAAAATACTAAATGGATGACATCTTCCAAAGAGATTTAAAATAATACATCTTAGGTAGGCCAATGTTATAATTCCTTTGAAGAATCTTAATTGAGTTAGACTTTTGGGAGGTGGCATGTCTAAGATGGCCTTAATCATAGCAAGATCAATTTAAATTCCAAGATGCCTCACTACAAGGCTAAAAAATTTCTCTAAGGTGACACTAAAGGTACACTTTAAAAGGTTCATTTTAATAACATAGTGTCATAACTATTTGAAGATTGCTCTTAAATAATATAGATGACCCTCTTTGTGTTCTTTTTTAATGACCAAATCATTAATATAACACTACATTTTATTATGACTTAGTTCATCAAAGATCTTGGTTATGGCGTGCTGGTGAGTTGCATCAGCATTTTTAACTTAAAATCCTATAGGTGTTTTGAATGCTATATTTCTTTCATCCTATGGTTCTATCCTGATTTGGTTAAAACCTAATGATCTATCCATGAATGAGAATATTACATCTGAAGAGGCAATATTAATCATGAGTTCTAGTATAGGCAATGAACACTCATCTTTGGGACATGTCTTATTCAGATCCCTATAGTCAGTACAAACTCAAATTTGACCATTTTTCATTATAGCTAGCACAATGCTGGTCACCCAAGAGGGGCATTGTTCCTCTCAGATAAATTTGGCATTAAATAATTTCTTAACTTCTGCACAAATGTATTCTTCAATTTCAAGATTCATGCATCAAGAAGCTAGCTTGATGGGGCTTCTGGTTGAATTCCAAGTTTTTTAAATTTCTACTTTAGGGATAATCCTGGCTTTTCATCATATGAAAAAGAAAATTAATATTTAAACTAAGAAAGTAATTTAATTAGATCATTTGATTTATCCTTACTAAATAAGGAACTAATTAGAATGGGATGGAGATTATCTTTTATTCCAAGGTGGATTTCTTTTAATTCATCGACTTTGGCCTTAATTTCTTTTTCAAATTTGAGGGGTGCATCCTTAACTTGAAGCTTTAAATATTCCAATGTTTCTATAGAAGAACTTGAAGCTTTAAATATTCCAATGTTTCTAAAAAAGCTCATTATAAGGATCAATGGTTTTAGTAAAGAGCCTATATGATTCAAGATGATTAGTTATCATTATATAGTATTCATCAACATGGAATGTACCAATAGTACCCAAGCTAATACCACATGTTGAGTTTCTTTTATTTTAGGTATGCCAAGGCTTGCATGGTACCTAGCTGGACCCTTAGTCTATTGACATGGTGTGAAATTTTTAGAAATGTAATTCTTAACATCCAGGGAAAATAGCCAAAAGGCAATTCCATTCATTCATAAAAAACATCTTCCTTAAATTTTACATCATTTTTAATCCCTGAGGTAGATGGACAAGGAAAGAACTTTTAAGCCCTTCCAATTTCATCAGTAAGATTATGAGAGTTTTTTATTACAAACCCTACAAGCCTATCATCGAACAGTGTGGTCAAAGCCAAAGTTTTAATTCTTTTGTTCAACCTTTTATATTTAATCATTTCAAATTCATCATTTCCTAAATTATTTTCCTCTGGATCGCTATCTTATTCTAAACTTATATTAAATTTTGTAATTTACTAACTTCATCATCTAAAATTGATTCTAATTCATTGTGTTTTTGCGCTATTTTTGTTTCAAATGAATGACAAACTCAACCACATGCTCTTTGCTTTATCCGTTTACCTCTTTGGAGACAAGTGATTGGAACCTTAAAGATCACATCATTAACGTCATTTTCATTGTCCATATATTTTTCTTTTTATTTTTTTCCTTTATTTTATATTCCATTATGTTCTTCTTTCTTTTTAATTATACTTTCACTTTTGGAATAGACAAAAGATCCTTTGGAAGGTTAATATGCAACATCTTCCTAAATTCCTATATCATGAATTGAGAGTGGTTGTAAAGCACCCTTAATCACATATTCAATTCCATCGTGTTAGTACTTGATGCATTGGTGTAGGGTAGATGGGACTAATCTATATTCATGAATCTAAGGTCTATTTAAGAGTACATTAAAGGATAGTTCTGAATTGATTGTATAAAAATTTTCTTCATTTTTTGACTCTCCAATTTCTAATAGCAATGTAATTGAACCTAAATCCTTCTAGCCTTTTTTATTGAACCAACATAGCATCTTCTTATCAGAGGTGAGCTTACGTGTGTCCATCCTAAGATAGGTGAGAGTCTTTACATTCATAAAGTTCATCGATGCACCTAGATTAACAAAAATTTTAGAGAAATTGAAATTGCTTCACATTTATTGAAATGTACAGTGGACAATTATGACCAGCTATTCCTAGAAGTAGCTCATAAAAAGGTCACTCCTAGAATTTCTTTAAAGTATGAAGCTTCATGTTTTAAAGTTGCAACTAACCGTGGTAGGAAAATCTTAGGTTAAGAAGTTCTTTAATTAAATACTCCCTGATTTCCTTTGAAAGAATGAGGGTGTCATAAATGCTTAACCTACATAGAAACTTCTTAAGATGAGTTAGAACATTATAATCAACCCTTGGAACATCATGATCAGGACTCAGTGCATTTGAGGATGGATTTGGTTGTTGAGTCAAAGAATGACTTTGATTATTAAGTGTGACATGCTTACCTTTCTCTGTCTACCTAGCTGGTAGATTTTTTCCACTAAGAAACTATATTTCCATGATCAACTTAGAATGACAAGGTATTGTAAGGTCTTATTAACATGATTTCTTATGTGAATTTAATTCTCCTCTTAAAAAATCTAATCTCCACACATAAACCATTGAATTCTATTCCAAACCTAAAATTTCTTAAATGATCAAATAGTAAAAAGTCATTCATATCGTATGAACAATACAAATGATAATTGGGTCATGCTAGATGAACAAAATGTCATCCAATGAGCTCTCAGGTGGTTTGTACAGTATGATCTTATGATCGTACTGGATGATCCAAACATCATCTAGAGACTCCTTAGGTGACTCATACAATACGTTCTATGATCATTTAGTATGATATATTCAAAATTAAATTCCTTCAAATAATTGATCAAATCAAATCAACCACCCAATTACTTAAATTCAGTCCATTTCATGCCTTCAATGAACCCAAATCTTATGTAGGTCAATTCATGATGAGTTGAATTGGTCAACTCACCTATATTAGTTAAACCTCTCATATACATACATCACAAAATCTATCTTCATATCAATGCCAACAAATCCATCAAAACTCATTCAAATAGCCCATATTGACTCATAATAATCCATCCTAGGTGGCTTGACCAAAGTTGATTGGTTAATATGGTAAAAAAAAAAAAAAACTTAAGTGGTCAGAATGGAAAACATAGAAAAAATTTTCAAACTCCCTCCATACCATCCCATGTGACTTGCTCAAAAAGTTTTTTGAGTCTTCCCAAGTATGCTAAAACTAAACCCTGTTGAGAAAAGTTATTCCTAAAGTTCTAAAGAAGAAAAAATGTCCTTGCACAGCCCTTGAGGTCCATTGGTTTGAACTAAAATGTAAACCTAGATTTTACATTCAAAGTTAAATAGCATTCTATGAAGCGCTTTACAGAGCTTTCAAACACTTCCTCACTCTTCATCCTAGTTTAGGAAAATTGTATTTCAAATTTTATGGTATTTGGATCACTTTAAAAAAAGATATAAAGATCCTTTCTTTCTTTCACTTTTCTTCTTTTCAAGAATAGAGTGAATCTAAATGGATTAGTCGAGAGAGAGAAGCTCTGAGAATTTCTAGAGAGAGAAAACATTTTTGGTGTAAACTTTTTCTTTTCGCGGGGTTTCTGGTTGGCGGATTCCGGCGATTTTGATGGTGGTTCAAGACCGCCGGCAGCGGATTGCCGGTGGTAATTCGTCTGAGACCCCGCGGTCTGGTCAGATGAAGTCTTCTGATCAAGTTCTTGGTAAGAATCGGAATGAGGATTTTGCTTCATTGAGAAAATCTTCTAGTTTGGTGATCAATGAAGGATTCCGACCTCCGCCGAAGGTTGATCCTGTCTCTAAAGGTATGGGTGAAGGTATTCTTGAAGAACAAGTGACCAAGGTTAAGAAGGTTGAAGAAATTCATGATTTGACGATGAACCAGGGAATTAAATCTACGTCTGGTTCTAAAGATCTGCTGAAACTTAAGGAGAATACAGGAAGACAAGATTCTGCTAGTAGAGAAGAGATGATTAAAATTATTGAGATTTCTGTTGAGAAATAAGATGGAATCTCTATTCCTATAAATGATCAGAGTGCTATATATGATCTAGCGCATAGCTTTGTGTCGTCTTGGAAAAACGTACAACACATTAAAGTGAGTTTTAATTCAAATTCTACCAAGTTGTCGGAAGATGGAATGGCTGTGAAACTCAACCCTGTTAAAGAACTGGGTAATGCTCAAATTTTGAAGAAATCCTTGGTGATTAAAGTGCTAGGATAAAATATTCCTTTTTCTGTCTGTAGCCAAGAGCTTAGGAGACAATAGAACAAGATGGGCAGTTTTCACATGACTTCACTGGGAAATAACAGGATTCTTTGTTCGTTTACAAGCATTGAATCCATGGAGGAAATCTTAAATGGTGGACCGTGGTATATTTGAAACCACATCATTGGAATGGATAGATTGACTACATCTTTTTCTACTGATTCTTTTAAGGGTATCTCTTCCCCAGTGTGGATTAGATTCCCTGGTTTGCCTTTAAGCTGCTGGGATGAGGAAAACATCACTCTGATTGCATCTATGATTGGAGTCCTGTTGCTTTTGGATGGGAATTCTTTTAAACGGGGGAAGAGGGAATATGCGAGATGCTGTGTTCGGATAGATTTGGAAAAGAAACTTCCATTGGGAGTTTGGATATAAAGAATCCATGGAAGATTTCAAAGGTAGAATATGAAAAGTTGACATCACTGTGTTATCAGTGCGGCAGAGTGGGACACAACAAGAGTATTTTCTCGAAATTAGCAAATATTCCAATTGAAAAGTCAGTTGTGGATGAGTCTGATGAAAATAAGAAGCTGAAAGGTGATCTGGCAAGGGAAGATGTTAAGAAGAAGCAAAGCAGAGAGGAGTATGGACCATGGATTCATGTCAAATTTAAAAATAACCGATTCAGAAATAATGTGAGGAATGGAGGAATGTTGGGTCCAAGCAAACAGGTTTATAAACCAGTGGAAAAAATGGAAAAAAATTTGGCAGTCGCACAAGAAAGGATGGGTTCTTCGGCTGATAATGTACAAGGAAAAACTGCTACTCAAGAGGAGGTGAATGTTGCTACAACTATTCATCCTCTGGCTGTTTCAGAGAATTTCAATAGTGTGAATAAATTTCAATTATTAGAAGATGTTTTTGAAGAAGGGGAAGTTTTAGAAATGGAAACTTCAAACTGTTTTAACAAAGCCAAGCCCGAAGAAAGCACAGAGGTTCAGAATAATGCAGATCATGGAAATACTAGCAGTGGTGAAATTTAGAACAATGTTGATCTGTTGGTTTCATTGACAAGCTCAGGGAAAGTTAAGCTTTCCAAAGAACTAAGATCTTTAGGTCCGGTGGAAGCTAATCAAAGAAAAAGGATAGGAGAAAAAAAGAGTAATAAAATGATAGGGGATCATTCCCCTGTTATTTTATAACGACGTCCATTAGCTTCTGGAATTGTAGGGGGGCTAGAAAGAGGGAGGCCTCCCTATATCTTAGGGAGTTTGTTAAAGACAATGATTGTTTCTTTGTTGGTCTTACTGAAACAAAGATTTCCAGCTTAGAAAGACGAGACATTGATTCCATTATTGGAGTTGATTGGGATTATTGCTTTACACCATCAGTTGGGTTATCAGGTGGGATTTCGGTGCTTTGGAAAAGATGTTTGGACTCTTTTGAAGCCATTGAAGTTTCATCCCAATTGATAATGGGAGATTTGACTATCAATACTTTAGGTAGTTGGAAGGTGGCTACTGTTTATGGTGGTAAAGATGTTCAAACCCACAGAAATCTTTGGCATTCTTTAGAAGTTGGAATGCAGGGTGATACTCCGGCTTTAATTGGCGGTGATTTCAATTGCATCCTTTCAAAGGAGGATAAGAAGGGTGGTAAGAGGTTCCATTTCTCTTGTGGACCTAAAGAGATGAAGATGTTCCTTACGAACAATGATCTCCATGATCTTTATTATGTAGGACCAAGATTCACTTGGTGTAATAACAAAGAAGGCAATTCAACGATTTGGGGGAGATTAGATAGATGCTTTGTAAACTCTATTGCTTTACAAAGAATTCCTATGGCCAAGGTGAGACATCTTTCAAGAATTGCTTCAGATCATGCTCCAATCGTGCTAAATTTGGTGGAACCACATAACCATAAATTTAAATTCATTAGATTTGAAGATAGTTGTAAATCATATCCTATGGTTTGGCACATTACGATTAAGGCATGGAGAAAATTTGACTATGGTTCCAGTCCTGAAATTCTGCATAGGAAATTAAAGAGAACCTTGAAAGCTCTTTACTTTTGGAACAAGAACAAGTGTAAGGAATTGAACTTGTTGAAAGAAAACTTGAAAGAAGATTTTCTAAAGCTACAGTTAGAAGAAGCTAGTAGTGAAAATTTCACTGCTGATAGACTAAAGCTTCTTAGAAGTAAGGTGCATGAATTAAATATTACTTTGGGTAGATTAGCCACTTGGTGGAACCAAAGAGCAAAAATCAGATGGCATCATGATGGTGACAGGAACTCCAGGAATTTTCATCAATGTGCTTCGGCTAAGAGAAATGGTAACCTTATATGGCAAATCAAAAATGAGAATGGTCAGTTTGTAGAAGATTTCGAACAAATTGAAGATGTCTTCCATGAATTTTTTAGTAAAAAATGGGCTTCAAGGAAATGTCAGCTGTCGAGCTGGCCTTCAATTCCCATGAACCTGCATCTTTCGGATGATGAAGCTGACCTCTTAAAGACTGAATTCACCAAAGCGGAGTTGATAAAGTAGTTTTCAATCTAGGTAATAACAAGTCTCCAGGATTAGATGGCATTACAACATCCTTTTTCAATTTTTTTTGGAAAATTGTGGAAGAGGATACTTGGAAGGCAATTGACAGTTTTTTTAAGACTGGTTCTATGCATAAGGATTGGAAGGATACGTTAGTAGTCTTAATTCCAAAGATAAAAAATCCTACCATGCCGTCCAACTATAGGCCTATAAGCCTATGTCAAACTACCTACAAGATTGTGGCTACTATGATTTTGAATCGAGTAAAGAAATGTATTTCCAAATGTGTCACTGAAGAACAAGATGATTTTATCAATGGTCACTCAAGAGATTTTTCATAAGCTTAGAGTCACAAAAAACAAAAGTCTTATGGTAGTTAAGCTTGATATGGAGCAAGCTTATGACAATATGAGTTGGGATGCTTTAGAACAAGTGTTGCAGATGTTTGGCATGCCGGTGAAGATGATTGGGCTGATTATGGAATGTGTTAAAGGTGCCAGATTTTCTTTCATCATCAATGGTAAAGCTTCCAAGTGGATCACTGCTGCAAATGGGTTTCGTCAAGGTTGCCCTCTCTCCCCATATTGGTATATTTTGTGCTCTCAATTGTTTTCTTTAGCCATGGCTCAAGATGGTCAGGATTTGGGAATTTAAATCTCAAAGAGATCTCAAAAAATCAGTCACCTCTTATATGTCGACGATGTGCTGATATTCTCTCATGCTTCAAAAAATTTAGCCATTAAATTAAGAAGCATTATTTTAAATTTCTGTAGTTGAACTGGTTTGAAAGTGAATCTTTTTAGTAAATCCATGAAAAGAACAAAAAAGATTCGAGTAAAAAGAATTCTAAATTTCAAAACAGTTAAAGAGCTGCATTACATTGGTGTCCAGCTTCTGCTTAGAAGGCCGGTTAGAGCAGATTTTCAGTTTCTCATTGATAGTGTTCTGCAGAAATTAAACTCTTGGGGTGGTAAATGTCTCTTTGGCAGGAAAACTTATCCTTGCAAAGACATCGCTTCTATCTATTCCAAATTTCATTTCAAATCACAATATGGTACCTAAGAAAGTTCTTCAAGAGATAGATAAATGCTATAGAAATTTCATTTGGAACAAGAGAAATGGTAAGAAGGGGATGCATTATGTATCTTGGAATACTCTATGCAAATCAACAGATAAAGGTGGGAGGAATTTGCATTCGGCTGTTGATAGAGCTGGGCCTCTTAAAGCTAGATTAATGTGGAGGATGATTCAAAAGCCTGAGTCTTTACTTTCATGAGTGGTTATAGCCAAGTATGGAGATGATGTCTGGATTATTAAATACAAGAGTAACACCTATGTTGCTTGGAAAGTGTTAAATGAAGGAGCTAAATATTTGAAACCTCTCTTGAGGTGGAGAGTAGCTAACGGTAGAAGCATTGATGTTGTTAATGATGTTTGGTTATTAGATAAGAGTTTCAGTGAATGGCCTATCATGGTTGATTGCATGGGGTTGGAGGGTTTAAAGCTAAACCATTTTATCGATTCGAAAGGATCTTGGAAGAAGGAGGAATTGCTCTGTTATTTTAATGAGGATCTAATTCCTGTGATTATACAAATCAAGATTGAGTATGAAATGCTGGAGGACTTTATGGAGGAAATTCATTCCTTATCTGGCAAAACAATTACATCAAGGGCATATGAAACTCACTGCAGTAGTAAGGAAGATTATGAAGCAGTTTCTGAATTTAATAGCTGGTTAAAAAAATTAAAAATGACGACTCGTGTGGAAGTGTTTTGGTGGAGATTAAGTAGAGGTGTTATCCCAACTAATGAGTTCTTGAAATTCAGAAAAATCTGTAATGATGATCAGTGCGTTAGAGGATGTGGAGAAGTTGAAAATCTGTCACATATAACTACTATGTGTAATCATCTGTAGGAAGTGCTGAAGAAGATTCATGAATGGGGGATTTTTGATCCAATTTTTGACTCAATGGAGGATTGTCTTAGTGAACTTAAACACCTCTCTATGACTGCACCAAATGTTGTTATTCTTTATTGTAATGCTGTGTACTGGAATTGGAAAAACAGAAATGAGGTGGCTCATGGCAAGGATGCTAATACGGTTTCAGCAACTACGGCTTACCTATCCTCTAATCCTCTCATTGCTAGCTGGGGTGCTAATCTCCCTCGGTAGTTTCAAACTATTTGGCACCCTCCACCGCAAGGATTGATTAATGTTGATGTGGCTCTTCTTTCTTCTTATAATGCTGGCATTGGAGGTTGCTTTAGAGATGATAAAGGCAGATTATTGATAGCCTTTGGGGAAAATAGAATTCATTGGGACATAGCAAATCTTGAACTAGCAGCTGTGATTTCAATCAGGAAATACCTACAACCGTGGATGATTGAATGCAAAGGACTCATAATAGAAGGTGATAACATCAATGTTATCAAATTCATTCAAGATTCTTTGAATAAGGCGAAGTGGCAAAGCTACAACCGGATAGAAGAGAATCTTCTATTCTTGGCCAATGTCAATAAGGTAATTTTCAACCATATAAATAGAAATGGTAATAGAGTAGCCGATATGTGTGTTACTATGGCTTTAGATTACAATTTTTGTTTTGATAGTTTTTCTTTTACAAACATCCCTTCTTCTCTAGGCGATTTTTTGAAGAAGGAATGTGAACATTTGCTTTAGTTTGTATCTTGTTTTCTTTCCCTTCATGCATCTGCTATTGTAATCTTCAAAAAAAGAATCTAAATGGATCGTCCAATATGATCTAGTTCGATCGAAAAGATTGTAGTTTGATATGGTTCAATAGAACGAATCATATAAAACAATTAAATGAATCATACAGTATGATCATGTTGAGTAACTTAAGTGAAAAGAATGTGGTGGCACATAGCCACTCTACCACTCAACACGCGTGACCATCCCTAGCTCAATTATTGCATCGTCAGCCATATTGTTTTTCAAATTTAAAAATAAATTTAAAAATGCCAAAAACTTTAAAAAATCACCATAAATTTATTTTTTGTCTAATTTTTTAGTTCTTAGGATTTATGGAACCAGATTGTGCCCTATTTTATTTAAAAAATAAGTTTAAAGAATTTTGAAGTAATTAGAGTTTGAATATTTTCTAATTTTGTTTAATTACATCCTAACTAGTGTCTAGTTTAGCTAAAATTTGGATAGTGAACACTAGGGTATGTGTGCTATATACCCTAATATTTATGCACTTTGAAGATCATTGATCTTGGTAAATTGAATTTTAAAAGTTATGGGTCAAAATTTGACCTAAAACTTTAAAAATTCATACATCTCAATACACTTAGAATTAGAACTTCATTTTTTGTAAAGTGTTTGTGTAATATTAAGGGTTATATATGACCATGATTTTAACACCATCTAATGATCAGATTGGTTAAATTAAATCCCCAAAAGTATAATTATATTTACTTTGGGGATCAATTGTGAAACCTATGTGGGCTTTCATGACTTGGATTTCAATGAGCTGGAAGCATATATTCAGGTGAACCTATATTTCAAATTTTATTATAATTGGAGTTTATTTTGAAAGTTTGTTAGGGATGTTAAGCCCTATAGAACTGGCCCAAGGCTAACCAAGAAAGGGAGTGAATTGGTATTTAAAAATTTTCTCTAAGCAAAGCACGAATACAAACCAAATCACCACAAAAATAAGTGTGGAAGAAAATAAATGCGGAAGCAGTAAAAAAATAAGAACATAAGGGTTTATAGTGGTTCTGTCAACTCGATCTATGTCCAGTCCCCGGAGGCGCCCTTCGAGTATTGCACTACAATCATGACTCTCCTTTAGCCCCCATAGCTAGACGGAGAAGCCTTTACAAACACCTCTTTTTGCCACACCCAGCAAGGCAGAGAACCTTCCTCCTTTTGCTTCCTCCTGAAGCAGGCAGAGAACCTCGATTGCTTGCTGGAACTTACCTCTCCCAACCCTTCCAAGGATAGGAGGCTCTAGGGAAGAAGAAGTGGAACAATACTTGGAGTAACCCTTGTGAATCCCCTCACAAGCTCCCCCTCACAAGATCCTCTCTCTCTCTCTCTCTCTCTCTCTCTCTCTCACTCACTCCTTTAGGTTTTCTCAGGTCAAGACAACAGCAAAGGATGTTAAAAAATGTTGAACAAGAGCTCTTAAATAGAAGAGCTTCAAAGGAGCTCATTAATTGAAAGTTGCCGACTATATCATCTAGGACGATATGGAAATCGTCCTGGCCGATCAGTACAAATCTAATGAGATCGGCCAGAGCATCACCCTGAATGCAAACTGGATGATTGAAAATTGGCTTGATCGTCCAGGATGATCTCACGATCGTCCAGGATGATCTCACGATCGTCCCAGCCAATCAGTTCAAATCAGAGGAAAATCGTCCAGAGCATCATTTTGAATTCAAGCTATCCGATCCCGATCGTCCAGCACATCGCCCTGAATTTGTGCTGGCCGATATTTATCGTCCAGGAGCAACAAAGGATTTTAGAATAGATTGTCCCAGATGATCTTGCGATCGTCTAGGATGATATGATCGTATCAATCATCCTTAGTTACCTCCTTGATTATCTGATCAATTAAGGCATAATTGTGAATATCGTCCAGGCCGATTAGAGATCATCCTGGCTGATTACCAAAAGTATAGAATGCCTTAATTGTTTATGGCGACAATCTCTTTCTATTTTGAGCCTATCATCCTGGCCGATACAAGTATTGTTCAGGCCGATTGGCTAATGACGACTGCCTTAATTAAGAACCCCTGATTAGATTTTCTATTTTAAGCCTGATCGTCCAGGACAATGTAAATATCATCCTGGCCAATTTGAGTAAAAACAAAAATTTTAAGTCTCTCAAGTGTGTGTGTGTAGGGTTACTTTACATCAATCATGCCAAACATTATAATTGACTCAAGAAGAGAAAAAAATAAAATTACAGATTGACTCAACCCTAATCTACCCATTCTTGAGCTGGCTCCATTTTTTTCGTCTGATCTTTGATTCCTGAAACGTCAGTAGTAAAAGATAGTCCAAGATAAGTAAGAGTGTTTGCCAATCATCAAAACATAGTTCATAGACTTGAATTTGCAATAATCTCCCCCTTTTTGATGATGGCAAAATACTATGACAAATATTTAAAAAACAACAGTGTAACACACGAAATCTAAAGTGCAAGAACCATCCTAAAACTACTCCCCCTTTTGACATCTCAAAAAGGAGAGAATCAAGAACAAAAGCAAACCACAAGACATCCTCCTCTTTTTTTATTATTTTTATTTTTTTTTACCAAGGCATGAAGATGATGTAGTATTCCATGTGATTGATTTTAAAAACTTGTGAGTTAATGAGTTAACAACATCAATAATCCAAAGAACGGTAGAATATTCGATCATGATTACCCTTAGCTCAAACTTTCTCTTAGGGTAGAATCATCTTTTGAAATCAATAACCTAACTCAAAAAATCAATTGGGTATAAAAAAATAATCCATTCATCACTTGGTTTAAGAAAAAAATATTTTGTAGAATAATGAACCACGGTAAATTTGTCACAATTGTAAAAACAATCGAAATCAAGTCTTTGATACATGAAAACTTCTAAGTTTTAAAAGATTTGAAAAGAGAGAATAGCTTGCCTTTTAGTGGGCTCATTTTATGCCTCTTGTCACTTTGATTGGCTCTTTGAGCATCTTGATTTTTGATACACTTTTGTGTATATACTTTTTCTTTTCAATTTGATGTCATTAGCCATTTTTTTTATTTTTGCAAGCTAAATTTTCTTTTTCAATCTCTTAAAAAAGACTTCTTAGTTGTGAGTATATCTTCTAGATATTAGAGAATAGGAGCTCTCTCTCTAACATAGAGAAGAACTATCCACAAAAGAGAATCAATAACCAATGACAACAGTAACGAGGAATCTTGATGTGACAAAAAACTTTAAGCATTATAAATACAAGATAGATTTACTTAAGCAAGTTTAGAAAAGATCTTAATTTCATACACAATCTTTAATTTGAAATAGATTTTTGATTAGAAAAGAAAACTATGCCACTAAAATAGGTTAGAGAAGGAGACACAATCACAAAATATTTTTACCATCTAATAGATTAAGAGCTGTAAAGCATTGACTATAAATTCTCAAAAGCAAGGACAAGGCATATGATATCATATCAGCGATGATTTTTGAAAGCTAAAAAATTAAGAAAAGCAACAAGAAAGCAAGCTAAATAAAAAAAAAACAAAAAAAAAGAAAAAGAAAAGTAAACAAAGATGAAAAAGAAAAAATAATTAAAAGAAAAAGAACAAAAAACCAAGTAAAGCAAATAGAAGATCAAGTTTATGCAGTTATGTCAATCATACCCAATCTGGTCCATAAAGAGCTGAAAGTGTCGAAGGCCAGTGGTTTAGTAAAGATGTCAGCCAGTTGATTTTCAGTTGTCACATGGTGTAACTTAATATCTCCCTTAGTCACATGGTCTCTAATGAAGTGATGCCTAATGTTAATCTGCTTAGTCCTTGAATGTTGGATAGGATTCTTAGAGATGCATATGACACTAGTGTTGTCACAAAAGATTGAGATGGTGCCTACAGGTAATCCTAAATCCAATACCCGTTGTTTCAACCAAAGGACTTGGGTCATACAACTTCCAAGAGCAATGTACTCAGCTTTAACAGTGGAAAGTGCAACAGAATTTTACTTCCTACTAGACCATGAGACCAAAGATTGTCCTATGAATTAACAAGTCCCTGAAGTACTTTTTCTATCCACCTTGCATCCTGCAAAATCAGAGTCAGAAAATCCAATAATCTCAAAAGAAGTGCTGTGTCTAGGATACCAAATCCCTAAGCTTTGCGTCCCTAAAAGATATTTAAAAATTCTCTTAATAGCAGTTAGGTGGGATTCCTTAGGGTCGGCTTGAAAACTAGCACAAAGGCAAACACTAAACATTATGTCGGGTCGGCTCGCAGTCAAGTAGAGTAAAGATCCAATCATGCCTCTGTACTTCTTCTAATCAACGTACTTACCACTTGGGTCCTTATCCAATGGAACACTAGAAGTCATGGGAGTATTAATTGGCTTAGATTTATCCATCTCATACTTTTTCAAAATGTCCTTTATGTATTTTGTTTGATTAAGAAAGGTTCCATCATCCAATTATTTTATGCTAAACCCAAAAAAATAGGATAACTCTCATATCATACTCATCTCAAACTCTCTACTCATTTTTTTAGAGAACTCATCACAAAGTTTTTTATTAGGAGATCCAAAGAGTATATCATCCACATAAATCTGAACAATGAGTAAATCATCTCTAATTTTTTTAAGAAAAAGGGTGGTGTCTACGCTCCCCTTAACAAACTCCCTTTCTAGTAAAAATGTGCTAAGCCTCTCATACCATGCTCTTGGTGCCTGCTTTAAACCATACAAAGCCTTTTTTAATTTAAAAACATGATTTGGAGATTGGGAACTCTCAAAACCTTGAGGTTGTTCTACAAACACATCCTCTTTTATTTCCCCATTCAAAAAGGCTCTCTTGACATCCATTTGATAAAGCTTAAATCCTTTATAACAGGCAAATGCTAATAGTACTATAATGGCTTCCAATCAAGCTACAGGGAAAAATGTCTCTTCAAAATCTATCCCTTCTATTTGATTATACCCCTTAGCCACCAATCTTGCTTTATTCCTAACCACCACTCCTGAATCATTCACCTTGTTCTTAAAGACCCACTTTGTCTCTTAGGTCTTTCTACAAGCTCCCAAACTTCATTCCTAACAAATTGGTTCAACTCCTCCTCCATGGCTAAAATTCAAAACTCATCAGTAAGGGCTTGGTTTATGTTGGTGGGTTCAGTCATTGAGATAAAAGCAAAGTGGTTCACCTCCTTCCTAAGTCCATGTCTAGTTTTAACTCCATTAGAAGGGTCTCCTAAGATCAAATCCTTGGGGTGACTTGTAGAGTATCTCCAATCTCTAGGTATGGTCTGAGAATGTCCAACCCTTTCCTCCTGATCTAAATTTTCTACTCTTTGGGTGACATCTCCTACTCCTTCTATGTTTTGGTGGCCTACTTCCTTCTCCAAATTTTCTACTCCACTAATAATCTCTCTAATAACATCATCATCCTCAACTCCATGCTTTTTAGGATCAGACTCATCAAATACTACATGGGTAGTCTCTTTCACCACTAAAGTTCTCTTGTTAAACACCCTAAAAGACTTCCCAACACTAGAATATCCCAAGAACACTCCATCAAATTTAGGACCAAATTTTCCCAAGTGAGACTTCCTATTATTGTGAATGAAAATCTTACAACCAAAGACATGAAGGTGGGAAAGATTGGGTGTCCTACCCTTAAGGATCTCATAGGGTGTCTTTTCTAGTTTGGCTCTAACGTTCACCTTATTTAACACATAACAAGCTGTGTTAACCGCTTCAACCCAAAAGTATTTTGGAAGTGAATACTCAGCAAGCATGTCTCTAGCGGCTTCTACTAAGGTCTGATTTTTCCTTTCAGCTACCCTGTTCTGCTAAGGGGTCCTAGGAGCTGAGAAATTATGGCTAATCCCCTTATCCTCACGAAAATCTTCAAATCTTTCATTCTCAAACTCTCCCTCATGATCACTATGGATGGTCAAGATCTCACAACCTAGCTTTTTCTGAATCCAAGTAAAAATATTTTAAACTCCTCAAAAGACTCATTTTTATGTGTAAGAAATCTAGTCTAAGTGAACCTTGAGTAATCATCAACAATCACAAAACCATAGACTTTCCCTCCCAATTTGGTAGTGCTTATGGGTCCAACCAAATCCATGTGAAGTACTTCTAAAGGTCTAAAGGTGCTAATTTCCTTATTGGGGTGAAAGGTGGAGTGGACTTGCTTTCCTAGTTGACAGGCATCACAAAGGTGGTCTTTTGAAAACTTGAGTTTGGGGACACCTCTAACTAGGACTTTTTGGGTCCCTTTCCTAAGAGTTTTCATACTTACATGACATAGTCTCCGGTGCCACAACCATGAATCATCAATCACTATTTTTAAGCAAAATGAAGCAGCACATTCAATGTTATTTAAATCAAGCATGTAGATGTTGTTGATCATCTTTTCCTGCAAAATAGTGTTGTTACTTAAACTTACAATGCATGAATTTGTAAAGAATTGCATGATGAAGCCTTTGTCACAGAGTTGACTGATGATGAGCAGGTTATGTTTCAATCCATCTACAAGCAAAACATTTTCAATCATAAGGTTCTTGGAATTACCAATTATACCTGCGCCTACCACCTTCTTGGTGGTGTTGTCTTCAAGAGTAACCTTGCCTCCAGTCCTGGACTCCAGTGAAACTAATTGATTGGCATCACCAGTCATATGTCGAGAGAAACCGCTGTCCAAGTACCACATACTCTCATGAGGCCTTTTGTGAGAGCCCACCTACAAAATTATCAAATGTTAGATTTAGGAACCCAAGCAAGTTTGGGTTCCTTCTTATGAAAAGTAGAATGCAATGCATATGTGGTATGCTATGAATCATGCACCTTGGGTCTCCACACCTAATGTGTACTATGGTGAATAGTGCAAGTACGTGAGATGTGTCCTAGCATGCCACATGAAAAATATCTAACACCTGGAAAAGGATTTCTTAAATGGTTTGAGTTATAATGCCTCTTCTTAGGTTTTGGCTTTTGATCAAGTGTTGGTGTCATCCTAGTTTTCTTAAATGTATCCAATTCATTTTGAATCCTCAAGTTAGTAAATTTTAGGGCATCATTATCAATTCTCAAAATTTTCTCCATCTCTTTAGATTTTTTAAAATCAGATTCAAGTGAGGTGTGTGTGACTTTTAGTGACTAATGCTCTTCAATTAATTCACAATGCCTTTTTGTTTAACTCATCAAATTCATCAAGTAGAGCCATATGATTTGAATCAATTGTTGAGTGATCTTTAGTCATAATTGCATGCTCTTTTTATAACTCCAAAAATTCCAATTTTAAGCTTGCATGTGTTTTCTTGAGTTTCCTATATGATGCATGAATTTTTTCAAAAACTTCAAGAAGTTGATCGTAGGAAAGTTCACATACCTCTTCTTGATCAAGATGATTGTCTGCCATCAAGCACAGTTTTGTTGTCTCATCTTCTGGTTCCATCTTTGATGAATTCGATGCAGAATCCGCCCAAAATACCTTTTGGAGTCTTTTTATGTCCTTCCTGAACTTGTGTTTCTCCTCACCCTTTCCTTTTCTTGAGTGATGTTGAAGTGTAGGACAATCGGCTTTCATATGTCCAGGCTTCCTACATTCATAACAAACAACATCAGAAGATCCTTTAGAATATTTGTTATCCTTACCTTTTCTCCAATGATGCTTTTGCTTCTTCCTTAGAAAGTTTCTGAATTGCCTTGAGATGAAAGCAACTTCATCGCTCTCAGACCCGGAAGAATCGAAGTCAGATTTGTGTGCTTTTAGTGCCACCATTTTCTCTTTTTTTTTTCTCACCTGCATTAAGATTTCTTTGATTCACCCCTTGCTCGTAAGCAATGAGTTAGCCAAGTAAGTTGTCAATCGAATATGTGTTCAAATCCTTAGATTCAGTTATAGCAATAATTTTAGCATCAAAAGAAGAAGGCAAGCATCATAAAATATTGTTTACTTTTTCAAAGTTCAAAAGTTCTCTTCCTAAGGCATGCAAAGAAGTAATAATCTGAGTAAATCTTGTATACATTTCAGAAATTGATTCATGAGGTTTCATAAGAAAAAGTTTGTAGTCATGCAAGAGAATATTCAAACGGGATTATTTAACTTCATTAGTGCCTTCATAAGTGATACACAATTTATCCCAAATTTCTTTACCAGTTTTACTAGTAGAAACACGCATGTAGTCTTCTGATTTTAAAGCATAGAAAAAATAGTTAATACATTTTGCATTTAATTGAGCCAAATCTCTATCATCTAAAGTTCATTCAGTAAAAGGAAGTGTAATAGTAATGCCATTAAGTTTACCAGTTTGAGGTGTATAACCATCCGTAATAAGCATCCACATGCGATAATCAGTAGATTGTAAAAACATAGACAAGCGAGTTTTCCAAAAATCAAATGTGACATTATCAAACAGAGGTGGTCGGGTAATAGAGTACCCTTTCGGTGTATTACGAATCCCAAGTTAGCCATGAATCAAAATTCAAAAAGTTTTCAAACTTAGTTTTTATGAATCCTGCTCTGATACCACTTGAAAGTTCGTTAGGGATGTTAAGCCCTATAGAACTGGCCCAAGGCTAACCAAGAGGGGGTGAATTTGTATTTAAAAAATTTCTCTAAGCAAAGCACAAATATAAACCAAATCACCACAAAAAATAAGTGCGGAAGAAAATAAATGTGGAAGCAGTAAAAAAATAAGAACACAAGGGTTTATAATGGTTCGATCAACTCGACCTACGTTCACTCCCCGGAGGTGCCCTCCGAGTATTGCAATACAATCGTGACTCTCTTTTAGCCCCCACAGCTAGGCGGAGAAGCCTTTACAAACAACTCTTTTTGCCACACCCGACAAGGTAGAGAACCTTCCTCCTTTTGCTTCCTCCTGAAGCAGGCAGAGAACCTCGATCGCTTGCTAGAACTTACCTCTCCCAACCCTTCCAAGGATAAGAGACTCTAGGGAAGAAGAAGTGGAACAATGCTTGGAGCAACCCTTGTGAATCCCCTCATACGCTCTCCTTCACAAGATCCTCTCTCTCTCTCTCTCTCCCTCTCTCTCTCTCCCTCTCTCTCTCCTTTAGGTTTTCTCAGGTCAAGACTAGCCAAGGATGTTCAAAAATGTTGAACAAGTGCTCTTAAATAGAAGAGCTTCAAAGGAGCTCATTAATTACAAGTTGCCAACTATATCATCTAGGACGATATGGAAATCATCCTGGCCGATCAGTAAAAATCTAATGAGATCGGCCAGAGCATCGCCCTAAATGTAAACTGGATGATTGAAAATTGGCTTGATCATCCAGGATGATCTCACGATCGTCCTGGCCGATTAGTTCAAATCAGAGGAAATTCGTCTAGAGCATTGCCCTGAATTCAAGCTGTCCGATCCCGATCGTCTAGCACATCACCCTGAATTTGTGCTGGACAATATTTATCATCCAGGAGCAACTAAGGATTTTAGAATAGATCATCCTGGACGATCTTGCAATCCAGGCCGATCAGAGATCGTCCTGGCCGATTACCAAAAGTATAGAATACCTTAATTATTTATGGTGATAATTTATTTCTGTTTTGAGCCTATCATCCTGGTCGATACAAGTATCGTCTAGGCCGATTGGCTAATAATGACTGCCTTAATTAAGAACCTCTGATTAGATTTTCTGTTTTAAGCCCTATCGTCTAGGACGATGTAAATATCGTCTTGGCCGGTTTGAGTAAAAATAGAAATTCTAAGTCTCTTAAGTGTTTGTGTGTAGGGTTACTTTGCATCAGTCACACCAAAGATTACAATTGACTCAAGAAGAGAAAAAATAAAATTACAGACTGACTCAACCCTAATCTACCCATTCTTGAGCTGGCTCCATTTTTTCCATCCGATCTTTGATTCCTGAAACATCAGTAGTAAAAGATAGTCCAAGACAAGTAAGAGTGTTTGCCAATCATAAAAACATAGTTCATAGACCTGAATTTGCAACATATTTGGCCTGTCAATTAATGAACCTAAAATACACTCACATAATTGACACATAGTTTTTATCAAATAATAATTAATTCAAATTAAATAAAAAAAAACAACATAAGCGTCAAACTGCTCAAAATTAAGTGGTTAAAAAATAAAAATCAAAGATCCCTAAAAAGCCCTCAAAATAAGAAGTAATTTGATAATTTAAAAAAAATGAATTAAATTAAATAATTAAAAAATAAGATAATTCTAAAATGATTTCAAACACTTGAAATCATTCCTAAGATTTCATTTGGCCCATCAATTAATGAACCTAAAATATACTCACATAATTGACCTATAATATTTATTAAATAATAATTAATTCAAAATAAATAAAAAAATATTATTGTCATACTGCTCAATATTAAATGCTTAAAAAATAAAAATCAAAAGATCCTTAAAAAACCCTCACAAATAAAAATAAGTTGATAATTAAGAAAAAATATAAATAAATTAAATTAAATAATTAAAAAATATTAAAATTCTAAAATGATCCCAAGCACTTGAAATCATTCCTAAGAATCACTAGTGGTATTTATGGGAGATTTCAAGAGGTTTGGAGTTGATTTGTTGTAAAAACCAAAAATCCCCTAATCACTTGAATTAATTAATTTAATAAAATGGGCTAAACTTGTAAAACTCATAAATAATTATAGAAAACTTCAAATGATACAAACTCAAAGGCATTCGACCATCATTGGGTTTAATATTTCTGAAAAATATAAAACTTCTAGAATTTAATGTAAATAATAAGTAAACATTTGGACAAAATATATTTAATTAAATAATTCAATAAATTAAAAAAAATTCAGCAAATGATTAACTCAATGAATTAAATTAGATGAAAAATAATAATGTATAATGAACACTCCATTAATAAAGTTTATAGGCTGGAAAACTTAAGTTGCGGGGCTATATGTCCTAATGAGGCTATGGTCCTCATGCCTATTTCAAGAATGCCATGAATTAGTTGATGTAATGAAGATAATAAATTATAAATATTATAAATAAGTAGTTAATGAATTGTACTAATTAAAAAGTAGCACTCAATAATCAAACATAAATAAATAGGTAATTACTAGGTAGTCCGGGCTTACAAGGCTATTAGCTTAGTACCAAGGAGGGTGAAATAAATCTCATAGCCCTAGTTTAATAATGACAATTACTATTCAACTCAAATAACCATTAAAAATTCAATAATAAAATTTGAAGCTTTTATGAACCTAACTTGACTTCTTTTAGGATTGTTTATGTAGGGTTATAAAAAGAGGGATTAAATTAATCATGATTTAAAGCTAATCAAATTTTATGTAGGTGTTTTTTACTACTTAGCCCTCTAATAATTAAAGCATGGCCAAACTTATAGGTTCCTCAAAATATGCAAATGTTTATTGTGATGGGATTTATATTTACAAATTTTTATATGAATTGTTTCAGTAGCATGATGGGAGTTTTGAGTTTTTTTTTTCATTCTAAAAATAATTTTATAAATAATAAGAGTATTGAAAGTCTTGAAAATAAGGAATTTATTCAAATGATTAAGGATCTACAAAGGAAAGAAAATCCTTTAATGGAGAGTTCTTTTCATTTAGAAATTGTAAGGGATGTACATATAATAAGGTAAGAAGATGAATAAAAAGGAGCCCAAAGATAGAACCAAGTGAAATGAAGACTAAAATGGGAATAGCTTAATTTAAGAATTGCATCATTTCATAGAAGTACAATCCAAGTATGAAAAAATTTTACTTGCCACACAAGATTTTTCTTTAAACTGGTTTTAGGATTTCCTTAATCAAATCAACATAGATTGATATTTTACCATCTCAATGGATAGACTAAAATTTCACTACTGATTTGAGAAGAGAATACCTCAATTTTTTTATGATCATAGAGAGAATAAAGAATATTCAATTCATCCATAAGGATAATAAGATAATTCATCTATCATGTTAATCATGAAATTAAATCAATGAATTTATTTTCATAATTAAAACTGCACAAGGAGTATTCAATTTATCCATAAGGATAAAAGAAGAATAACCTATCATTTTAATTATTAAACTAAATTAATGAATATTTTTTAAAATAGAACTATATAATGAATATTTAATTCACCCCTAATGATAAAAAAGTATTCACTTATTATTCAATCATGAAATTAAATTTATATATTTATTTTTCATAGTCAAATATATTAGGAATATTCAATTCACCCATAAGGATAAAAAGAATGTTTACACATCTTTTGATTATGAAATTATACCAATGTTTAAAACTTAGGTCTGCATCCAGAAAAATTTTACCCTATTTTAAAAAAGAACTATGGTAGGGTTGATTTAATTATGGGTTATAGACTTTTTGTAGATGTATTTGGAATTTAGATTTAGATTTTAGATTTTAAATTAGTAGAATAGGAAAGGAATGTGCAGAGACTATGAGGTGTGTATATATATATAATCATACAATGAAATGATGCATGAATAAAAATGTATAAATAAAACTTTTATTCATTTGTAGTTTTAGTGTAGAACCGAGGATCTGATGTAAATAAAAGGTGGCTAGGCACCACCACTAACAATCTTGAATTTGTATACCTATATTAATGTAGACTTGAATATTATTGTTTATTTTTTATCTTCAATCTTCTGAATTTTGGATCTTCTATAGTATTCCAAAAGAGAAAGATCTTCAAATGAAAATGAATCCTTTCCTTTTAGAGCCTATATATGTATATAACTGATTATTTTTAATCTTTTATGACTTTCTAATCTTAAATGGTTATACAAGCAAACCATTTAAGTGTGTATATAAGGTTATGTGCAGTTTGGAAAGGTCTTAGATTTTATTAGTTTAAAATTTTCTATAATTGATTTGGTTTATTCAATGTATTTAAGGGGTGGTTTAAATTTATGTATTTAATAATTTAGATATTTTAAATTTTATTTTGAATAGGATTTTAATTCTTATAATTAGTAATTTTAGATTTTATAGAACATAGTGCTCAACAACTTCTAAGAACTAAAAGCTATTGATAAGCAAGTTCTAGGCTCATATTTTTAATGATACCAATTCTTAAAAGTTTAGGTAGATGGATAGCATAGTGTTTATTTTAATTTAGTGTTTTAGTGCTTAAAGCTTACAATCCAATACATCTTTGCCCTCCAGAAAGGAATCATGCACTAGGGTTGGAAGCTATAATGTTTAAGTATTTTATTATTTATTTTGAAGTAATTGGGCTCATTAATTATTAATTTATTAAGCTTGCAACTTAATTTTATGTTCTATTAAATTCACTTGTAGCATTGTCATAATAGGCCTGAGGACTAAGGTCTTCTTAAGACACCTATCCTCGTAGCTCGAGATATGTTGCAACTTAGTTTTTAAAACTATTGTTTTATATGATATGAGTTTTTGATGATACCAAAATATTATTGTGTTGATTAATGTTTCTCCTAACATATATTGAAAAATTTTATTTGTGTTATCTGTGTATACTAACATTTCAGGGATATCATACTCCAGAATGCTAAAGACTTCAAGATAGATTAGACTAGGGTTTATTATAATTGAAGTCTGTATTTTTTTTTATTTTTTTTCTTGAGTTTGAGAGAATGTGATTGTAATTGGGTAATCGTACACACACACACACAC
The DNA here is from genome assembly GCA_022539455.1 of Dendrobium nobile. NCBI lineage: Eukaryota > Viridiplantae > Streptophyta > Magnoliopsida > Asparagales > Orchidaceae > Dendrobium > Dendrobium nobile. Next base: position 20,140,071 of record CM039724.1, on the reverse strand, counting down.
ACATTAGGGGAGAGTCAAAACTTGTAATTTCAAAATAATCATACTATACGATTATGTAATTGTATGAGATGATTTGACCTGAGTGTTTCTCTAGAAAGTAGTTAATAGAATCATTCCTTCAAAATTTTTGATTGAACTATTCATACTATACGAAGTTACATTCATACAGAAGGCACACAGAGTACAAAATGACTACATACTAGTTTGTCCCAAATAAACGTACTAATTTCTGAACTGATTATACTGTACAAAATGACTTTTGTATAAACAATGTCCAGACTATGAAATGGGTACATACTAGTTCATTCATACGAACAGGTAAAATTTTGAACTGTTCATACTGTATAAAATTAGTTTCGTACAGATATTGTCTAGAGTATGAAATAGACTCATCTATTTTCATACCAAATGAAGCATGATTTGGTTAAACTGATCGTACTATATAAAATTATGTTCGTATAGTACACCAACAAGAGAATAAAACGCATTTGTACAAAATTTTATCTAAAAAACTTGTTCATTTTTGAACTATTCGCATAGTATAATATCAGTTTTTCTATACGACTAATAGAGTATAAAAATAGGGTTGTCTAGGTTCGTACCAGGATTTTTTGAACTATTTATACATAAGATATGCGATCGCACTTTACAATCCATGATTGACAAATTGAAAGTTAAAATTTTATGGATTGTTTTTTATGTCATTTATATATAGGAGTTCTTAAAACTCACTGAAAGAGAACTCCTACTGCAAATTTTTTTTGAGAGTGCACTTGGAGAGTGTTTGGGAGAGTTTGTTATAATTGGAGAGTGAGAGATTTCTTAAGAGAGAATTATGACGGAATTCATAAGGTTGCCCAACGATGAGTATCTTTATCTTGTTCTTCAAGGTTCTTCCCTACTTTCTTAGAGACTTTTAGAAGAAGATTTTTAAAGGAGCATCGATACTCTATCGACACCAGGATGGTGTTAAAGTATGATTGTACTTTACCAACACCAGGAGGATATGGAAGGATAATGGTAATTTGCCGATACTAGGAGGGTGTGAAAGGATGATAGTACTCTATTGACACCAGGAGGGTGTTAAAGAATGATGGTTCTTTGCCGCATTGGGGTTAGGTAGAACAGAGTTTAATTATAAGGGCTTCTCCGCCTTGCTATGGGATAAAAATTAGAGTCACTTTGGTATAGTAGAATACTTGAAGAGGGACTTCAGGGAGTGGACATATGTCTAGTTGAACCGAACCACTATTAATTTATATATTATTTTTTATTTCTTAACTTCTTATTACATTTTTTATTTTTTTTTTGCAAGTTTAAGTGGTTAAAAAACATTTTTTTAATATTTATCATATTGATTAAAAATCCAAAATCAAATTTTTTAATCTACTAAGAGATTATTAAATAATCAATTCACCCCCTGTTGGTTAGCCTTGGGTAAATTGCTTTAGGTGTAGTAATCTATTCAGACTTTTATGTGATATTAGAGCCAACTTTAAAAAACTAAGGTTTAGATAACTTTTTGAAAATGTTCATGGCTACTTTTGAAAATTGTAAGACACCCAAAGGATATTGGATCACTAGAGCACGACTATTTGAAAATTGTAATACAATAGCCTTCCGCAATGTTACGATTTCCAAAATATGCCATGATCGATTTTTTCAAGGTTTTCTAAAACACTATTTTTGAAACCCGCTCTGATACCAATTGAAATTACTAGATGAGCCAAGAGGGGGGTGAATTGGATGATTAAAAACTTTCTTTAATGAAAAGAACTCTTTTTATAACTCTATGCGGAAGCGAATTTCATTCACCATAAAAAGATATGTAATCAATTTCACCCACGCAATTAATCACAATAAAAATGAATGCGGAAATAAAGTGCGAAAATAGTAAAGGAAAGAACACACTGATTTATAGTGGTTCGGTCAAACCATGACCTACGTCCACTCCCCGGAGGCACCCTCCGAGTATTACACTAAACCTTTAGTGATTCTCCTTTAGCCCCCATAGCTAGGCGGAGAAGCCCTTACACAATCACTTTCACATTCCCCGGTGCGGCGGAGGAGCCGGGTCTTTTGACACCAACAATATCTTCTTCTTCCCAAAACTTCCTTCAAGACGAACCTTGAATCCGATGGTACTGAGGTGCAAGCTTGCCGGTGCAACTGTGTGAAATCTCCTTCACACTCCCTTGAAACCCCCTCCAAGGTTCTTCTTCCTCACTCAAACTCCACCCTTTCCTCTCTCCCTTTCAAGTCCTCTCTTCAAGCTTTCTCCAAAAGAATGAAGACACAATGGCTGCCAAAGACTCTTACAAAGTCTTATGAGAGTGCTTAAATAGAGGGCTCAAAAAACCCTAAAAATACTCAATTCAGCCGTTAAATATCGTACCGTACGATCGCAAGATCGTCTAGTACAATGTGCAGAAATTGACCTGTTAGTACTGTATGATGTCCTGTACGATCCAGTTAGTACAGTATGATCCAGTTCGTACAGTACGATCCAAATGACAAATTTTAGCCGTTTTGATTGCGTAATCTCAGGATTAACTTAGGCAATATTTTAAACATCGTACAGTACGATGATGATCGTACAGTACGATTATAGAACATTTCAAATTCAAATTTTTGCCTAATTTAATGGACGGCGAGCTTTCTAATTATAACAGATCGTATAGTATGATGTGGTGATCGTACAGTACGATTAGTTATATTCAAAAATAATTTTTCCAGGAAAAATAAAATATTTTAATTTATTTCTGTTACACTAGATCGTATAGTACGAAATAAATTCATACAGTACGATGAATAGAAAAGTTAAAATATTTATAATCATTTTTTGCTCCCTCTATGTGTGTGCATGATCAACAAACTAACATACATCATTACAAGACTTGACTCAATAAATGAAAATTACAGACTCATTTAATACGATCAATTCTATGCAATCTTGAGCCTTGAATCTTCAAAGAATGGTGCATGATGTACCTGAAATATTAGTCAACATAGAAAGAAATATGCACTACAAATACTAGGAGAAATAAGAGATTGATAAATATTATTTGTTATCATCAAAATCATAAACTCGGAAGCATGAGTTGTAACAATCTCCCCCTTTTTGATGATGTCAAATAATATTGGTTGACTTTGCAAATTAAAAAAAATTTCTCCTAAACTCCCCCTCAGTAAAAGAATTATATTAAAAATTAGGGGAAAGCTTTCTTTTTTTTTTTAATTAATTTTTTTTATTTAAAAAAAAATAATAGCAAAAATTAAAACAAAATGCAATAAACAACAATACTTTCTCACCCTTTGACATTATCAAAAAGAAGAGATAAAATAAAATATAAATAACAACATAATAATGAAACAAAAACATACAATTAAAAAAAAAGTTAAACAAACAAAACAGATAAAAAAAAACATACAAAACACATAAACAAAACACTCAAACAAACCTTAACATACTTATACCTCATCATAAACTTGGAAGCCTGAGTTGTAACATCAACTTTATATTCCTCAAAAATAGAAGTGGAGGGGGAAGTCATGAACTTGTGTTTAATAGCTGACAAGCTTAATCAATTAGATCAAGAAGAGATATGTGACTTAATCTACGAAGAGTTATTTGATGTTTCTGAGAAAATTCATACTTTTTTTTAGGAAATTCAAAAAGCTGCATGCTAGGTTGAATATAGAATTTTTAAAATTACAAAAAGAGCATGAAATCCTTAGGAATGATCAAGCATTGATTGATAGCAGTCACATGAAATTATTGGATGAGTTTGATGATTTGAAAAAAAGCATGAATTATTTAAATCATCACACACTGAACATAAAAATAATTTTAAAATATTTACGGATTGATCTGTTAGTAGAGATAAATATTTTAAAGTTAACAATGTTATTTTAGAAAGTGCTAACTCATGTTTTAGAGAGAAAATAAAAGCTCTTGAGAAAAATAGGATACCCCCAACACTTGAAGATATTCTAATCCTGATCTGAAGCCTAAAATTTTAAAACCTAAGAAAAGATAGTATAACTCACATAGATTGATAAATCATTTTCTTAGAGTGAAATATTTTTCTTGTGGATTGATTGGACATATCTCACAACTTGTAACTATTCATAATAAAACTAATTTAGTGTTGATACCTAAGATGCATAAAACACAACATATCAACCATGCATCTAGATTATTTTTTCAAGAGTAGAACCCAAACTTATTTGGGTTCACAACTCTAACATTTGATTATCTTATATAAACACTCTCATATAAAAACCTCATGAGGGCATTTGGTACCTAGACAGTGGATGTTCGAAGCATATGACTTTAGATATGCCACAATTCATATTATTAGAAGTCAGGAATGGAGGCAAGGTTACATTGGGAGACAATATAAGTAGGAAAGTAGTAGGCACATGTATGATTGGAAATTTGAACAATATTTTCATTGAAAATGTCTTATTGGCAGAAGGCTTAAAGCATAACTTGTTGATTATTAGTTAGCTATGTGATAAAGGTTATAGTGTAAAATTTCTTCACACTAGCTACATAATAAGTCAAAATAGAATTGATGTATTGCATGAAAATAAGGTAAATAATGTGTACATGCTTGATTAAAATTTTATTCAATCTTTTAATGCTTTTTGTCTCAAAATAATTACTAATCTATCATGGTTATGGCATAAGAGACTTTCTTACGCTAGCATGAAAAACCTTAGGAAAATTACTCAAAAAGAATTTGTTAGAGGAATACCCCAAACTAGACTGTATTAAGGATTACCTGTGTGATGTATGTTAATTAGGAAAACATGTGAAGTCCTCCTTTCATTCTAAGGATCTTAGAATTAGCAAATTGTTGGAAATCATTCACATGGATCTTTTTAGACTGGTTAGCATTATAAGTCTAGGAGGTGAAGTGTTTGAATTTGTTGAAAGTTTGTTAGAGATGTTAAGCCCTTATGAACTAGCCCAAGGCTAACCAAGAGCGGGGGTGAATTGGTATTTTAAAAAATCTTTAAATCAAAACACAAAACTCAAATCACAATTCACCATAGAAAAAAAGTGCATAAATTAAATGCAAAAAGGTAGTAGTAAAAGAACACAGAGATTTATAGTAGTTTTGTCAACTCGACCTACGTCCACTCCCCGAAGGCACCCTCCGGATATTGCACTAAACTCAGTGTCTCTCCTTTTGCTCCCACAGCAAGGCGAAGAAGCCTTTACAAAACCTCCTTTCCACTGACACCAGTGAGGTAGAGAACTCGACTCCTTTTGCTTTTACCTGAAGCAGGCAGAGAACCTTGATCAATTGCTGAAGTAGACCTCCCTTGAACCTCCCAAGGATAAGGGACGACGATCGAAGAAGATGACTTGGAATCTTGCTTCGAGCAACCTTTGTGAAACCCCTCATAAACTCCCCCTCACAAGTTCCTCTTTCTCTCTCCGTCTCTCTCCCTCTCCTCTAGCCTCTCTTAGGTCAAGACAACAACAAAAGATTTTTTAATGGATAGAAAAAGAGCTCTTAAATAAAAGAGCTTCAGAATAGATCATTAAATTCATATAATTGACTTTATCATCCAGGATAAAATAAATATCATTCTGTATAATCAATGTATTTTAAACTCAATCAGCTACGGCGATCTGGGACAATCAGAAGAAATTTGTTCATATCGTCCAGGATGATAAAATATCATCCTTTATGATTAGTACAAAATGTTGAATATCATTCATATAATTGCACTGAATGGATGTCTGCAAGATAGAAAAATAGCTTGATTTTCTAGGCCGATCTCACGATTGTCCCAGACGATTAGTTCACATCCGTGAAAATCGTTCAGAGCATCGCCCTAAATAGCAGCTAGCCAATATGTGATCGTCCAGGACAACCAAGGTTTTTTGAACTGATCATCCTAGACGATCCTGTAATCGTCCAGGATGATGTGATCATATCAATCAAGTCTTAATTGTTTCTTTAATTATCAGATTAATTTATGCATAATTGTATTGCGTCGTCCATTACGATGTTTTAGATGATGTCCAAAAATAAATAATACCTAAATATATCTGGCAGATGATCCTTTCTGATTTGAGCATATCGTCCTGGCCGATACAAATATCGTCCAAGATGATGAGCTTAATGACTGTTCCCTTAACAAGGATGCCTTAATTAGGGTTTTTATTTTTAACCGATCATCTAGGATGATATGGGAATCGGCCTGGATGATATCCATAAAATAGAGAACTCTAACTTAGAAAAAATTCTCTCAAGTGTATGTGTGCAAGGTTACTTAGTATCAGGAACCACATCGTTTACAATAGACTCAAGAAAGGGAAAAATATTTATAAACTGACTCAGACCTAGTCTACCCAATCTTGAACTGGTTCAAATTGCAGTCTTGATCATGTGGACCTGAAAAGTCAGTCGGTAAGATAGTCATAGAGAAACAGAAGTGTTTGCTATCATCAATAATCTTCCCCTTTTTGATGATGGCAAATAAAAAATTATTCAAGTAGTTTTAAAATAGTTTAAAGGAAATAGTGAGACAGAAACAAACACAGTTCAGCAGTCTAATAACAGAATCAAACTAAAGAGCAAATAATATAACTAACTACTCCCTCTTTTGACATCACAAAAAGGAGGAAAGTAAAATAAAAACAAAATAGAAACTAAAAAAAACCATAAAAATAAAATTGAAAAAGACATAAAAAGTACAAGAAATTTTTTTTTATCAAGGCATGAATATGACAATGTCTTCATGTGATTGATTTTTAAAGACTTGTCAAAAATCTAAAAAATGGTAAAATATCTGATCATGTTAACTCTTAGCTACTACTTCTTTCATGGCAAAACAATCTTTTGAAATTAAAAGATCTAACTCAGAAAAACCAATTGGATAAGAAAAGGAGATCCGATCAAGACTTGGTTTAAAAAAAATATCTTATATAATAATGTATCAAAGTAATTTGTCACAATCACGAATATTCAAAATCAAACCTTTTAAAATCTCTTGTGATACATGAATTCTTCTAAGATTTAAAAGTTTGAAAAGAGAAGAGAGCTTGCGTATCTTTTGATTTTTGATACACTTAGTGTATATTGTTCAATTTGGTGTCATTACGCATCTTTGGTTTTTTGGCATCATTGGCCACTTTTTATTTTATTTTTGCAAGCTAAATTTTCTTTTAAAAACTCTTAAATATTCTTATTTGTGAGTATATCTTCTAGATATTAGAGAAGAAAAACTCACTTTCTAATATAGGGAATAATAAACCACACAAAAGAATAAAAAATCAAATGATAAATGCAATGATAGGATAACGAGAAATCTTGAAGTAACATAAATACTTTGATCATTATAAATATAAGCTAGATTACTGTAGCAAGATATAAAAGATTTCAATTATAAAGTCCAGCTGTTAATTTGAGATAGACTTTTATTTAGAAGAAAAAATTATACCATTAAAATAGGTTAGAGAAAGAGACACAATCAATGGTGTTTTCACTCTTTAACAGATTAAGAGATGTAAAATATTGATTACAAATTTTTAAAAATAAAAATAAGGCATAAAATATCAAATCATTAATGATTAGAATAGAAAAATTAAAGCATATGAAAATAAAGCAATAAAAATAAATAATGAAAAATTAATAAAATAATATAAGTGAAAAATCAACAACAGATAACAGATCATAAATCCGTAGGAATCAAGTTCAGGCATTTATGTCAATCACACCTAATCTAGTCCTTAAAGTGCTGAAAGTGTTAAAGGCCAGCAGTTTAGCAAAGATGTCAGCCAATTGATTCTTAGTTACCACATGGTATAACTCAATGTCTCCCTTGGTCACATGGTCTCTCATAAAGTGATGTCTTATATCAATGTGCTTAGTCCTTGAATAGTGGATAGATTCTTAAAAATGCAGATGGCACTAGTGTTATCACTAAGAATTGAAATTGTGCCTACAGGTAATCCTAAATCCAAAACCTGCTGTTTCAACCAAAAGACTTGGGCCACATAACTCCCTATGGTAATGTACTCATCTTCAGTAGTGAAAAGTGCAACAGAGTTTTACTTTCTATTAAACTAGGAGATTAAAGACTGTCCTATGAATTGATAAGTTCTAGAAGTGTTTTTTTTATCCACCTTTCATTCTGCAAAATTATAATCAGAATATCTAATAATCTCAAAAAACGTGCTGTGCATAGGATACTAGATTCCTAAGTTTTGGATTTCTATGATATATCTAAGAATTATTTTAACTACAGTCATATGGGATTCCTTTAAATCTAACATAGAGACAAACACTAAATATTATATCATGTCTACTAGCAATTAGGTAAAGTAAAGATGCAATCATCCCTCTGTACTTCTTTCGATCAACTGATTTTCCATTTAGGTCTTTATCTAATTGAACACTGGAGGTCATGGGAGTAATAATTGGCTTGACTTTATCTATTTCATATTTTTTCAAGATGTCCTTTAAGTATTTAGATTGATTTAGAAAGGTTCCATTATCCAATTTTCTTATGCTAAACACTAAAAAGTAGGATAACTCTCCTATCATACTCATCTCAAACTGTCTACTCATTTCTTAAAAAAATCATCATATAGCCTGTTATTAGAAGATCCAAAAGTATATCATTGACATAGATCTATAAGAAAAGTAAATCATCTCCTACTTACTTAAAAAAAAGGGTGGTGTCTACGCTCCCCTTAACGAACTCCCTCTCTAGCAGAAATGTGCTAAGCCTCTCATACCAAGCTCTGGGTGCCTGCTTTAATCCATATAAGACCTTTTTTAATTTGAAATATGATTTGGAAATTATGAACTCTCAAAACTTCGAGGTTGCTCTACAAACGCATCCTCTTTTATTACCCCATTTAAAAAGGCACTCTTAACATCCATTTGGAATAGCTTAACTCCCTTATAATAGGCAAAGGCTAATATCACTCTAATGGCTTCCAATCTAGATATAGGGGAAAAAGTCTCCTTAAAATTTATCCCCTCTATTTAGTTGTATGCCTTAGCCTCTAATCTTTCCTTATTCCTAACCACCACACCAGAATCATTCATTTTATTCTTAAAGACCCATTTGATTCCAACTACACTTTATCCCTTTGATCTTTCTACAAGCTCCCAAACATCATTTCTAATAAATTTGTTTAACTCCACTTGCATGGCTAAGATCCAAAAATCATCAGAAAGGGCTTGATTGATATTAGTGGGTTTAGTTATTGAGATAAAGGCAGAGTGGTTCACTTCCTTCATAAGTCCATGCCTAGTCCTAACACCTTTAGAAGGGTCTCCTAAGATCTCTTCTTTAGGATGACTTGACAAATATCTCCAATATCCTGGCAAAGTGTGTGCAGGTTCAACTCTTTCCTATAGATCTATATTTTCTACTCCTTGGGTAATCTCACCTACTCCTTTAGTGTTCTAGGGTTCTATCCTGTTCTTCAAATTTTTATGTGTAGTGGTAATCTGTCCAACTTCATCTTCCTCATCAACTCTAGTCTTTTTAGGATCAGATTCATTAAACACTACATGAGTAGTCTCCTCCACCACTAAATTCCTCTTATTAAAAACCCTGAAGGATTTCCCTACACTTGAATAATCTAAGAACACTCCTTCATTAGATTTTGGGCCAAATTTCCCTAAGTGTGACTTCCCATTATTATGAATGAAAGCCTTACAACCAAAGACATGGAGGTCGAAAAGATTGGGTGTCCTATCCTTAAGGATCTCATAGGGCGTCTTATCCAGTTTGACTCTAACATTCACCATATTCAACACATAACAAGCTGTGTTTACCGCTTAAGCCTAAAAGTATTTTGAAAGTGAATACTCAGCAAGCATAGCTCTAGAGCTTCTACTAAGGTTCTATTCTTTCTTTTAGCTACCCCGTTCTACTGAGGGGTCCTAGGAGCTATAAAGTTGTGGTAATCCCCTTATCCTCACAAAAGTATCCAAATCTCTCATTTTCAAACTCTCCCCCATGGTCACTATGGATGGTCAAGATTTCACAACCTAGCTTTTTCTGAATCCAACTCATTAAAAGACTCATTCTTATGTGACAGAAATCTAATCCAAATAAACCTCGAGTACTCATCGACAATTATAAAATCATAGACTTTTTCTCCAAAGCTGGCAGTGCTAATAGGTCCAAACAAATCCATGTGAAGGATTTCTAAAGGTCTAGAAGTGCTAATGTCCTTAATGGAGTGAAAAGTGGAGTGGACTTACTTTCCTAATTGGCAGGCAACACAAAGGTGGTCTTTTGAAAACTTAAGCTTGGGACACCTCTAACTAGGTCTTTCTGGGTAACTCTCCTAAGGATTTTCATATTGGTATGACATGATCTTCTGTGCCACAACCAAGAATCATCAACAGTAGTTTTTAAGCAAAATGAAACAACACATTCAATATTATTTAAATCAAGCATGTAAATATTATTGATCATCCTTCCCTACAAAACAATGTTGTTATTTAAGCTTATAATGCATGTATTAGCCAAAAATTTTATGATGAAGCCCTTATTACAAAGTTGACTAATGCTTAGCAAGTTGTGTTTCAGTCCATCTACAAGTAAAACATTTTCAATTAAAAGGTTCTTGGAGTTTCCAATAATACCTGTGCCCACCACTTTCCTTGTGGTGTTGTCTCCAAGAGTAACCTTGCTTCCTGTCCTGATCTCCAGCCAAATGAATTGATTGGCATCTCCAATCATATGTCGTAAAAATCTGCTGTTCAGGTAAGACATGCTCTCACGAGTCCTTTTATGAGAACAAGCCTACAAAAATCATCAACAATCAGATTTAGGAACCCAAATAGGTTTTGGTCTCATCTTATGAAAAGAAGAGTCCAATGTATGTGTGTTATGCTGTGAATCAAGAAATTTGGGTCTCCACACCTAATGTGCAGTATGATGAATAGTGCAAGTGTGTGAGATGTGTCCTAATATGCCACATGAAAAACATCTAACACCAGGTTAGGGATTTACTAATCTATTTGTATGGTGATGCTTCATTTTAAAATTATGTGATGCATGCATTGTCGTTTTATTTTCAAAAGTTTTGAAATTTTCTAATTTTTTAAACTCTTTTTATAACTCTACATGAGATGTTTTCAAGAAATCATGTGCATCAAATAATTCAACATGCTTTTTTTTTATTGCATCAAACTCATCGAGTAATGACATGTGATTTCTATCATTTGTAGAATGATCTTTAAGTAAAAATTCATGTTCTTTTTGCAAATTTAAAAATTCTAATTTTAAGCTAGTATGCTTTTTCTTAAGTTCCTTATATGATGCATGAATTTGTTCTGAAACTTTAAATAGCTGCTCGTAGGTTAGTTCACATACCTCTTCTTGGTCACTTTGGCTAAGATGATCGTCTGCCATCAAGCACAAGTTTGTAGTCTCCTCTTCAGCTTCATTCTCAGAGGAGTCGAATCAAAATTCGCTCAGAATGCCTTTTGGAACCTCAACTTATCCTTTTTGAACTTGGTTTTCTCCACACCCTTCTCCTTGCTAGGATGAGTTTTAAGTGTAGGGCAATCAGCTTTAATATATTTTGGCTTCTTGCATTCAAAAAAATAGTATCGTTAGAACTCTTAAAGTTTTTGATACCCTTACCTTTATTCCACTTATGATGATTCTTATACTTCTTCCTTAGAAAGCTTTTGAATTATCTTATGATTAAGGCAACATCATTGCTTTCAGACCCAGAAGAGGTAGTGTCCATGTCATTGGCCTTCAGTGCCACAGTTTTATCTTTCTTTCTCTCAACTGCATCAAGATTTCTTTCATTCACCCCTTGCTCGTAAGAAATGAGTAATCCAAGTAAGTTATCAATCGAACAAGTATTCAAACCTTTAGATTCAATAATTGTAGTAAATCTTTGCATTAAAAGAGGAAGGCAAGCATCTTAAAATTTTATTCACTTTTCATAGTTAGTGAGTTCTCTTCTTAAGACATACAAAGAGGTAACAATTTGAGTAAACCTTATATACATCTCAGAAATTGACTTAGAAGGATTCATACGAAAAAGCTTGTAATCATACAATAAAATATTCAATCGAGATTGTTTAACTTCATTGGTTCCTTCATAAGTGATACACAATTTATCCCAAATCTCTTTTCCAGTAGTACAAGTTGAAACACATATGTAATCATTAGATTTTAAAGCATAAAACAAATAGTTAAAGCATTTTACACTAAGTTGTACTAAATCTCTTTCATCAAAAGTCCATTTAATAAAAGGAACTTCAGTTTTAATTCTATTAAGTTCATGAGAAGGTGGTGTATAACCTTCTTTAACATTTATCCACATACGATAATCAAGCGATATAAAAAAGTAGACATGCAAGTTTTCCAAAAATTAAAAGAAATATTATCAAACAAAGTTGGTCAGGTAATAGATTACCCTTCAGCAGTATTATGATTATCAGAGTTAGCCATGGATAAAAATTCAAAAGTTTTTAAAAACTTGTTTTTATGAATCCCGCTCTGATACCACTTGAAAGTTTGTTAGGAATGTTAAGCCCTTATGAACTATCCCAAGACTAACCAAGAGGGGTGTGAATTGGTATTTAAAAAAATCCTTAAATCAAAACAAAAAAAAAATGAAATAACAATTCACAACAAAGAAAAGTGCAAAAATTAAATGCAAAAAAAGTAGTAGTAAAAGAACATAGAGTTTATAGTGGTTATGTCAACTCGACCTATGTCCACTCCTCGGAGGCGCCCTTTGGTTATTAACCTAACTCAGTGTCTCATCTTTTGCTCCCGCAGCAAGGCGAATAAGCCTTTACAAAACCTCCTTTCTACCAACACCGGTGAGGCAGAGAACTAGACTCCTTTACTTCCTCATGAAGCAGACAAAGAACCTTGATCGATTGCTAAAATAGACCTCCCTTAACCCCCCCCCCCCCCCCCCCCAATGACAAGGGACGACAATCGAAGAAGTCAACTTGGAAACTTGCTTGGAGAAAACTTTGTGAAACCCCTCACAAACTCCCCCTCTCAAGTTCCTCTCTCTCTCTTTCTCCCTCTCTTCTAGGCTCTCTCAGGTCAAGACAACAACAAAAGATTTTTTAAAGGGTCGAATAAGAGCTCTTAAATAGAAGAGCTTCAGAATAGCTCATTAAATGCAACTAAATAACTTTATCATCCAGGATAATATAAATATTATCTTGTACGTTCAGTGCAATTTAAGCTCAATCAGCCAGGATGATCAGAAGAAGTTTATTTATATCATCCAAGAGATAAAATATTATCCTGTATGATTATTACAAATTATGGAATATCATCCAGACAATCGCACTGAATAAATGTCTGGACGATGGAAAAATAACTTGATCGTCCAAGCCGATCTCACGATCGTCCTGGACAATTAGTTCAAATTCGTGAAAATGGTCCAGAGCATCGCCATGAATAGCAGCTAGCTGATGTGTGCTTGTCTAGGAATAACCAAGGTTTTTGAACTGATCATCTCGAATGATCTTGCGATCTTCTAGGATGATGTGTTCGTATTAATCAAGCCTTAATTATTTTTCTTAATTATCAGATTAATTTAAGCATAATTATGATGATTCGTCCAGGATGATGTCCAAAAATAAATAATACCTAAATAGATTTGGAGGCTGATTCCTTCTGATTTGAGCATATCATCTCGGCCAATACAAATATCAACCAGAATGATGAGCTTAATGATGGCTGCCTTAACCAAGATGCAATAATTAGGATTTCTATTTTTAACCGATCATCTAGGACAATATAGGGAATGGTCTGGATGATGTCCTCAAAATAGAGAACTCTAACTTAGACAAAAAAATTCCCCCAAGTGTATGTGTGCAAGGTTGCTTAGCATCAGGAATCACATTGTTTATAATAGACTCATGAAATAGAAAAAGTTTACAAACTGACTCAGACCTAGTCTACCCAATCTTGAGCTGGTTTAAATTGCAGTCTTGATCCTGTGGACCTGAAAAGTCAATCGATAAGGCAGTCGTAGAGAAATAGAAGTATTTTGCTATCATCAAAATTCTATTTCTAGAAGTCAGATACCCAACATTTGTGACATTTGATAATTTTTCAAGATTCACTTGGGTCAAATTTTTATTTTATAAGAGTGAATCATTTAAGAAATTTAGAAAATTTTGTACTTAAATTAAGAAGAAATTAGGGTATGAGATTTTATCAATTTAAAGTGATCATGGAAAAGAATTTGAAAATGAAAATTTGAAGATTTTTGTAAGGAGAAATGAATTGATCATAATTTTTTAGCACATCGGACCCCTAAGCAGAATGGGGTAGTAGAAAGAAAGAATTGAATATTAATTGAAGCCACTAGAGCCATGTTGGCAGATTCTTACTTCAAAAATATTTTTTGATTGAAGAAGTTAATATAACTTATTATGTACTCAATAGGGTGAACATTAAATTAAAATTGAATAAGACACCCTATGAACTTCTTAAGGTTAGAACACCTAATTTTTCATATTTGCATTTTTTTAGATGCATGGTATTCATTCACAATAATGGTAAAACTCCTTTAGGAAAAATTGATCCAAAATTTGATGAAGGAATTTTTCTTAGATATTACAGTGTTGGCAAATCATATAGAATGTTTAATAAGAGAACTTTAGTTGTTGAGGAGACCACACATGTTATTTTTGATGAATATGACATTTCAGAAGAGCCTAGGTTAAGAAGATCATATTAGAAATATCTTCCAAGGAATTGAAAAGACAAATTTGGAAGAAAATTTTTGAAAAGAAAACCCTTTGCCTAAAATATTGATATTTTTTAAGAATCACCCTAAGGAATTGATTTTAGGTTAACCTAGTGAGGGTGTTAGGACTAGGCATAAACTTATCAAAGAAGTGTACCATTCTGCCTTTATGTAGATCACTGAACCCACTAATATAAATTAAGCACTTTCAGATAAATTTTGAATTTTATCCATGTAGGAAGAATTAAATTAATTTGTTAGAAATGATATTTGAGAATTAATTAAAAGGTCGAAGGATCAAAGTATTGTTGTAACTTAGTGGGTGTTAAAAAAATGAATGATTTAGGAGTTGTGATTAAAAATAATTCAAAATTGGTGGCCAAGGAGTATAATCAAATATAAGGGATTGATTTTGAAGAAACTCTTTCCCTTATAACCAAACTTGGAGTAATAAAAGTTTTGTTAGACTTTGCTCATTTTAAAGGTTTTAAATTGTATCAAATGGATCTTAAGAGTACCTTTCTAAATGGGGTAATACAATCTTGATTATGATCACCTCTGGCCACTAGGTTAGGTCACGAGGGTCATATGAGGCTTAAGGAAGAGTTATAAAAGTTTTATGGTTTCGAGTTCACCTGGGTTGGAGGATCTTTCTTAGCCCATGTGATGCATGCCAAAGGTTCTCAAGAATTGGAAGATTCTGACCATCATATGGGGAGATTTGTGGTGGCAAGTTCTCTAAAATTTTCCTTAGTTTGAATCAAACACTATTTGAGCTTAGGTAGGTAAAGCATGAATGGTGGCCTAATTTGGGTACTTTAGATGAAAATGGGCTAACTCAATCAGTTGACTTAGGTCAGCCCAAGAGTTGGGCTAACCAAGGAAGATATATTAAATTAAAGGGAATGAAACAATAATGAATGCTTAGGTTAATTTGGTCTACACTTGGATTTGGCTTAATGTACAGTCATTTTAACCACTTGGGTTAAGCAACATGGCAAACCTAAGTAGACTCAAGGCATGTGTTACCTAGGGTTAAGTCCTAGGGATCATAAGAATAGACTTATATGCCTAAATAGGCTTAATTATACTTTGGTCGATGGTCTTAAAAAGGATTTTCATGTATGCATTCTTGGTCAACAAAGTTGACCCAAGGGGTAGGGTTTGGTTCATTACATTCCTGAAAGTTCGATGTTGGATGTTAATCCTCGGTGAACTATCCCTAGGTTCACCAAGAGCTAAGGGGGAGGGGATGTGAATGGGTAGTTTTAAAAACTTTAAATACAAAACTATATTTTTAGATTTTTAATTACTTAAAGATAACCTATAATATGGAAGTGAATAAATTTATTAATAATTGCAACAATGGTGATGATAATTTAATCAACTTAATATAAAATCAATAATAGATTTTCAAGATACAATTTTTAGGAAAAAATTATAAAAAAGTAAAGTGAAGAAAATAAAAAATAGAATGAGCACACCAGAATTTTATAATGATTTAGTAAACAAATGAAAAACATCCACTCCTTGTAGTATTTTCTGAGTATTGCACTAAAACTTTAGTGTCTCTCCTCTAGCCCCAACATTTAGGTGGCAAAGCCCTTATTTTCTTTTCATCAACCTAGTGCAACAGAGAACCTTAACCTCTTTTTCACCCACCTGGTGAAGGCAGAGAACTTAACACTCATTTCTTACCCTCTTGTTGAAAGAAGATATTATCAACCTCTTATTCACCTTCCTTGTGAAGGCAAAGAACCTAACACTCCTTTTTCTCCCTCTTGGTGAAGGTGGAGAACCTTGAATCCCTTTTACCTTCACTGGTGCGATGTAGTAGCAAAATCCTTTGACCCCAAAGAGGTCTTTTTCCCAATTCTTCCCTTAGTACAAACCTTGACACATGGAGGAAATCAGGTGCAAGTTCACTAGAGAACCCATGAGGAACTCCTTCTCATACCCCCTTGAAACCCACATGGATTTTCTGCCTCCCTCACAAACTTCACCCTTTCTCTCCTAAGTGTTAGGCTCTCTTCTCAAGCTTTTTTAAGAGAGAAAAACTCAATGAATGCTAAAAGACTTACAAAGTCTTATGAGAAAGCATAAATAGAGAGCTTCAAAAACCCTAAAATTTAATTCTATCATCATTGATCATACAATATGATCCATGATTGTACAATACAATTTGGTCAAATAGCCATATTAATACTATACAAAGAGTAAGGCGCTGGATGATCAATTCAAGTGTTCGAGCTGATCGTCTAGTATGATATAATGCATCATCCAGTATGATTATTTCAATCAAACTTGATTATCATCCCAAACAATTGGTGGAGAATAAATCTCATCCCATGCAAAGATCAGGTCATACAGTGCAATCAGTCAAATAAAATTGTATGATTTTATTGGATCAATTATTCCAAATTTAATCTCTTAATTATAGGATTTATTTACGTAAGGTTTGATTATATAATATAGTATGGCACCTATTATATTGTACAATTAGTATGAATTTTAAATTTTAAAATATTACCTAAATTATGATTGGTGGCCAATATCTTGATTTTAACTGATAGTCTTGAAAGTGCTCTGATGGCACTAGAAAGTTTGTTAGGGATGTTAAGCCCTTATGAACTGGCCCAAGGCTAACAAAAAGAAAGGTGAATTGGATAACTTTAAAACCAAAGATAAAACTCAAACCAAAATCACCACAAAAATCAAAGTGTAGAAGAAAATAATATGGAAGCAATAATAAGAAAAGAACACATCAGATTTATAGTGGTTTGGTCAAACCTTGACGTACGTCTTCCTTGGAGGCACCCTCCAAGTATTGAACTAAAAACAAATGTCTCTCCTTTATCCCCCACAGCTAGGCGAAGAAGCCCTTACAAAATCACTTTCACCTTCCCCGGTGCGGCGGAGTTGCCGAGTCCTTTGACACCAAAGAGATCTTCTTCTTCGGTGAACATCCCTCGAGACAAGCCTTGAATACAATGGTATTCAGATGCGAGCTTGCCGGAGTAACCGTGTGGAACCCCCTCCACAATCCCTTGAGTCCCCCCTCACAGGATCTTCTCCCTCGCTCAAACTCGACACTTTCCTCACTCCCTTTCAAGCTCTATCTTCAAGTATCCCCCAAAAGAACGAAGCTACAATGGCTGCCAAAGACACTTAACAAGTGCCTTGACAAAGCTTAAATAGAAGTGCTAAAAATTAGCTCATTAATGCAAGTTACCGACATTATCGTCCAGGATTATAGGTATATCATCCTGGCCGATCAGTACAAATTTAGCTCATCAGCTCGGGACGATCAGAAGAAAATTGGTTACATCGTCCTGGCTGATATCATAATCATCCAGGCCGATTAGTTTAAAATCAATTTCAATCATCCTGATCATCGCCCTGAATTCAAGCTGTCCGATGTAGATCGTCCAGGACATCGTCCCGACCGATTAGGAGATTGTCCCTGATGATGTGATCGTATCAATCAACCATTAATGCTTTTGAAAGATACCAGATCAATTTAGGCATAATTGAGTTAGATCGGCCTGGACGATATAAAGATCATCCTGGCCGATTTCCTAAAATAAAAAATTCCTAAATTAATTATGGCGGTTGATTCTTTCTGAATTGAGACTATCGTCCAAGCCGATCAGCTAATGACAACTGCCTTAATGAGGATGCCCTAATTAGGGTTTTTATTTTTAGACAGATCATCCAGGACGGTATAAATATCATCCCGGCTGATATTACCAAAAATAGAAATCTAATTAGAAATCTTCCAAGATACAAATAAACAGATCCCACACCAAATACAATAGACTCAAGAAAGGAAAAAGATTACAAACAGACTCAGACCTAGTCTACCCAATCTTGAGCTGATTCCAAATTGCAGTCCGATCGTGTGAACCTGAAATGTCAGTAGATAAGGCAATTGTAAAGAAAAGAGAATGTTTTCTATCATCAAAATAATAAGCCATAGATCCGCAACAATCTCCCCCTTTTTGATGATGACAAATATTTCAATTTGAATTTGCAAAAAGGAATATTTTCTCCTAATCTCCCCCTCACTAGAATAACACTTTTAAAAAAATAGGGGAGATAAAAATATTTTTGTTGTTTTAAATTTTTTGAAAAAAAAAGGATACAAATTCAGCAGTATGTTCTCCCCCATTGACATTATCAAAAAGAGAGGAGGCACAAACAAAAAATAAAACGAATAAAAGGCAAAAAATGTTACCTGATCTAGTGAAAAAACAAATATTTTTAAAATGAGAAAGTTACCTCTTATTTTTAATCAAAAACTTAGTAAAATTGGATTGACAATGCATAGTCCAGAAAATGTTAGAAATTCAAAATTTGACAATCCAAACTCAAATTCTTTAAAAAGGCTCAAAAACTTTTTAATTCAATATCAAAATCAAGGAATAAATTAGAGAAAGAAACAATCATTTTTCAAAAAACTCCTTCCATAAAATATATCTAATAGAAGATCAATACACGAATTGTTGAATCAAGAATCAAGATTTTTAAACTCAAGTATCGAAAGAATCAAGAGTTTTCTTAAGCTTTTAAGAAGTACAAGAATGATAAGCAATAAAATTTTGTGGGCATATTTTATTCCTCTTGACAATTAGTTGGCGCACTGCACATCTTTTGATACACTTTGTGTATTATATATATATTTTTCAATTTGGCATCATTGTGCATCTTTTATTTTTGGCATCATTGGCCAATTTTTTGAATATGCTACCTTTCAAAAATCTTAACAACCAAAAGTAAACCCATACTATTGACAAAAATGAAATTCTTGATTAAGAAAATTATGATGTAGATTCAACACCCTACAAAAGATTCCTATGCGATAAATAAAATGTAGGGAGTTAAAAAAAAAATTAGTTTCAAAATTTAATTTAAAATATGATAAAGATTTTAAATCAAAAGTAGAATAACCTTTTTAGGAAATAGAGATTGAGAGTCAAAAATATGAGTTTCCTTTCTTTGGCTGTTTTAGAGAAGTCAAACACAACTTACCAAAGATTTCAAAAAAAAATCACGAAGTAGATTTTTCATTTTTAGAAAAGTGAATGTGTGTGTTGATCAGAGAAAAAAATTTACGAGAACAAAAATTTCAAAGAATAAACAAAACAAAAACACAAAATAAAAATACAAAACATAAAAACAAAAACACAACACAAAATCACGAAAGGCTTTTAACTATTATCTCTCTCCTGGTCCGATGCTTCAGAAACCAGATCTGCCCATGAGATTTTTTGCCTTTCATTATTTTCCCAGTTTAAATTTTGCTTTGTCTTGCCCTTTTCCTTTGTAGGAAGAATTTTTAAATTAGGGCACTAATTTTTCATATGTCTAGGCTTCCTGCATCGAAAGCAAATAACGTCAGAAGAAATATGGACATCCTTACCACTTTTATCTTTTTTTCCACTTTTGCTTATGCTTTGGTGAGCTTTGTGATTTGCTTGTCAAGTTATTGCATTCATCACCAACTAAGCTATCTCTTTCTGTATCTTCAGTTTTTAGAACAATCATTTTACCTGCATCCAAAAGTCTTTGACCCAAATCTTGCTCGTAGGCAATGAGTGAGCCAATCAAATTATCAATAGAATAATCATTCAAATCTTTTGATTCACAAATAGCAACTACTTTGGCATCAAATTTTTCAAGTACACAACGAAGAATTTTGTTAACTTTTTCAAAATTTGAAAATTCTTTTCCTAAAGCATGCAATGAGTTTACAATTTGAATGAATCTGGTATACATGTCTAATATTGTTTCATAAGGTTTCATGGAAAATAATTCAAAATCATGCATTAACAAATTCAACTTGGATTGCTTAATTTCATTCGTGCCTTCGTATATGGTATGTAGTTTATCCCAAACTTCCTTACCAGTAGTGCAAGTGGATATTAACATGAAATCATCAAAATTTAAAGCATAGAAAAAGCAATTTAAAGATTTTGGATTCAGTTGAGCATTCAGTTGTTCTTCCTTATTCCATTGATTAAAAGGAATACCAGTTTTTACTCCATTAATAGTACGTGATGGTGATGAATAACCAGTTAAAATCATATGCCACATGCAAAAATCAATCGATTGCAAGAAAATAAACATGCGAGTTTTCTAAAAATCAAAAGACATATTTTCAAATAAAGGAGGTTTGGTGATTGAATAACCTTTCGTAACATTACGATTAACCATGGATCTAAAAATTCAAAAGCTTTTAAAAACTTATTTTATGAAACCTGCTCTGATACCACTTGAAAGTGCTCTGATGGCACTAGAAAGTTTGTTAGGGATGTTAAGCCCTTATGAACTGGTCCAAGGTTAACAAAAAGAGAGGTGAATTGGATAACTTTAAAACCAAAGATAAAACTAAAACCAAAATCACCACAAAAATCAAAGTACGGAAGAAAATAATGCAGAAGCAATAATAAGAAAAGAACACACTGGATTTATAATGGTTCGATCAAACCTTGATCTATGTCCACTCCTTGGAGGCACCCTCCAAGTATTGCACTAAAAATAAGTGTGTATCCTTTAGCCCCAACAGCTAGGCGGAGAAGCCCTTACAAAATCACTTCCACCTTACCTAGTGCAGCGGAGTTGCCGGGTCCTTTGACACCAAAGAGATCTTCTTCTTTGGTGAACTTCCCTCGAGACAAGCCATGAATCCAAAGGTATTCAGGTGCAAGCTTGCCGGAGCAATCGTGTGGAACCCCCTCCACACTCCCTTGAGTCCCCCCTCATAGGATCTTCTCCCTCTCTCAAACTCCACCCTTTCCTCACTCCCTTTGAAGCTCTCTCTTCAAGTATCCCCCAAAATAACAAAGCTACAATGGCTGGCATAGACACTTAATAAGTGCCTTGAGAAAGCTTAAATAGAAGTGCTAAAAATGAGCTCATTAATGCAAGTTGCCAATATTATCATCCAGGATGATAGGTATATTGTCCTAGCCGATCAGTACAAATTTAGCTCATCAGCCCGGGAAGATTTGGGACGATCAGAAGAAAATTGGTTACATCGTCCTGGCCGATATCACGATCATCCTGAATTCGAGCTGTCCGATGTAGATCGTTCAGGACATCGTCCCGGTCGATCCGGAGATCATCCCGGACGATGTAATCGTATCAATCAACCATTAATGCTTTCCAAAAATGCCAGATCAATTTAGGCATAATCGAGTTAGATCGGCCTGGACGATATAAAGATCGTCCTGGCCAATTTCCTAAAACAAAGAATTCCTAAATTGATTATGGCGGTTGATTCTTTCAGAATTGAGACTATCATCCTTGCCGATACAGGTATCGTCCTGGCCGATACAGGTATCGTCCTGGCCGATACAGGTATCGTCCAAGCCGATCAGCTTATGACGGCTGCCTTAATGAGGATGCCCTAATTAGGGTTTCTATTTTTGGACAGATCATCCAGGACGATATAAATATCGTCCTGGCCGATATTACCAAAAGTAGAAATCTAGTAAGAAATCTTCCAAGATACAAATCAACAGATCCCACACCAAATACAACAGACTCAAGAAAGGAAAAAAGATTACAAACAGACTCAGACCTAGTCTACCCAATCTTGAGCTGGTTCCAAATTGTAGTCCGATCGTGTGAACCTGAAATGTCAATAGATAAGGCAGTTGTAGAGAAAAGAGAATGTTTGCTATCATCAAAATCATAAGCCATAGATCCGCAACAAGTCTTATACAATTTGGATCATACAATATGATTAGTTTAAATATCTTTAATTATGCATTAACTATTATAATTATTTTTTGAATAGCTGATCGTATAGTATGATACTGATGATACCATATGATTAGTTCAAATAAATTATAATTCTAGTTTTCTCACCTTCTCACTCCTCTGAGTGTGTATGTATATGAGCAGTTGGCTTGCATTCATTCTTATAGGTCTTCACTCAAGAAAAATAAATTTGAATATTAGAGATTCCTTCAACATACACTATTCTACCAAATCTTGACCCTTGAATCTTTATTAAATGTTACATGATGTTTCTGAAATGTTAGTACACACATAAATAAATATGTACTATACATTCTAGGAGAAATAAAAGGGTTATCAATAAAATTTGTTATCATAAAAAATATAAATGCGAGAGCCCGAGGTGCAATAATCTCCATTTTTTATGATAAAAATATTATTATTTGAGGTTCCAAACTAATAATATTTTCTCCTATTCTCCCCCTCAATAAGAAAATTATATTAAAAAATAATGGAGAATATTTATTTATTTTTATTTATTTTATTTGAAGAGATAAAAAATAAATTTGAAAATAGATGAAGAATATAATAAAAAGTCTACTCCCTTTTTAACATCACCCAAAAGGATAGACAATGTAACACATAAATTGAACTACATACATGAAACAATAATATTTTAAAGAAGTGAAAGAAATAACTAAAACACACAACATAGATGAAGATAAAAAAAAAAGAAGAAGAAATAAAATGATAATATGTAAAAAAATTATAATATATTATCATGCATAAAACATAACTATTATATTAAAAAAAATAAAAAAATAGATAAACAAACAAACAAACAAATCTTAACATACTTATACCTAATTAGTGCTAACTATTGAATCCTTGGCCATTAAGCATAAGTTTGTTATCTCGTCTTCTTGCTCATATTCTGATGAGTTAGAGACAAAGTCTGCCTACGAGATTTTTTGCTTCTTTCCCTTTTCCCTTTTTCAATTTGGCTTATCCTCACCATTTTCCATTGTAGAGTGGCTCTTAAAATTGGGGTATTCAAACTTTAGATGTCTAGGTTTCTTACACATAAAACAAATAATGTCAGAAGAAAATTTATCAATTTTACCATGTTGCCTTTGCTCCACTTTAATTGATGCTTGTGCTTATGCTTAAGAAAACTTTTAAATTGGCTTATTAGCAATGCTATCTCTTCACTCCATCTTCTCCTATGCTATTTTTATCTATGTATTTGGCCTTTAGTGCTATAGTCTTTTCAATTCTCTTATCAACTGCATCCAAAAGTCTTTGACTTACACTTTGCTCGTAAGCGATGAGTGAGCCAAGCATATTATCAATAGAATAAACATTTAGGTCTTTTGATTAACATATAGCAGTGACTTTAGCATTAAAATTATCAAGTAGATAGTGTGCAATTTTATTGACCTTCTTGGAGTTTGATAGTTCTCTACCTAAATCATGCAATGATGTTACTATATGAGTAAACTTAGTATAAATGTCTGAGATAGTCTCATAAGATTTCATGCAAAAAAGCTCATAATCCTGTAATAAGATGTTGAACCTAGATTATTTGACTTCATTAGTACCTTTGTATGTAATGCATAGTTTACCCCAAATGTCCTAACTAGTGGTATATGTAGAAACTCTCATGTAATCTTCATACTAAACTGCATAAAAAATAATTTAAGCATTTTACATTCAGCTGTGCAAAAACTTATTATTCTCTACTTCATTCAGTAAAAAGAATGTTAGTTTTGATTTCATTAACAATATGTGATGGTACAAAAATACGAGTTTGAATCATATGCCACATTCAAAGATCAGTGGATTACAGAAAAGTAGACATGTGGATTTTCGAAAAATCAAGCAGTATGTTATCAAATAAAAGTGGATGAGTTATAGAATAACCTTCCATAGTATTTCCATTACCAAAATGTACCATGGTTCATTTTTCTTACGATTTTCTAAAATGCTACTTGTGGGAGCCGCTCTGATACTAATTAAAAGTTGGATATAAGATATTAATCCTCGATAAACTATCATTAAGAACACCAAGAGGTGGGGGGGGGGGGGGGGTAAATTAGTAGCATTAAAAACTAAAAAAATAAAATAATATTTTTGAATTTTTAATTAATTAAAGATATCCAGATTAAGCACTTGATGCGAAAGTGAGTAATCATATTAACAATTATAATAATGGCGATGATAATTTAATCAACTTAATATAACATCAATCATAGATTTTAAACATGTAATTTTCAGTAAAGTAAATTTAAAAAAAGTTAAATGTAAAAAAATAAACATTAGAATGAGCACAATAAAATTTTATAATGGTTCAGTCAACGAATGATCTACGTCCACTCCTTAGAGTCCTCCTCTCTAATTATTATGCCAAAAGTTTAGTGTCTCTCCTTTAACCCCAACAGCTAGCAGGAGAAGCCCGTACAACTATTTCACCAACCTAGTGCGATAGAAAACCTTGGCATTTTTTAGCTCCTAGTGAAGACAGAGAACCTAGTACT
This sequence comes from Dendrobium nobile, assembly GCA_022539455.1. NCBI lineage: Eukaryota > Viridiplantae > Streptophyta > Magnoliopsida > Asparagales > Orchidaceae > Dendrobium > Dendrobium nobile. The sequence goes on along the minus strand of CM039724.1, from coordinate 20,115,042 downwards.
TCTTTCACCCTCCTGGTGAAGGAAGAGATCGTCAACCACTTATTTACCGTTTTGGTAAAGGTAGAGCACCTTGCATTCATTTTTTGCCCTCCTGATTAAGGTAGAGAACCTCACACTCCTTTTTTAACCTCTTGGTGAAGATAGAGAATCTTGAATCACTTTCACATTCTCTGGTGCGGTGGAGTAGCTAAATCCTTTAATATGAAATGGTCTTCTTTCAAAAGCTTTCCTTAAGATAAACCATGATATAAAGAGGAACACAGGTATAAGTTCATTGGAGCAACTTTGTGGAACTCTCTCTCACACTCCCTTGAAATTGACTGGATCTTCTCCCTTTCTCACAAACTCTACCTGATCTCTCATAAGTTCTAGGCTCTCTCTTCAAGCATTCTTCAGAGAAATAGAACTCAATGAATGTCAAATAGCTCTTAAATGGTCTTATGTGAAAACATAAATAAAGGGCTTCAAAACTCATTAAAATTTAATTTTATCATCACTGATCGTGCAATATGTTCCACAATCATATAGTATGACTAGTTCAAATGGCCCTACTAGTTTTATATGAAGAGTAAAGCATTGCAAAATCAGTTCAGGTTTTTGAGCTAATTATCTAGTACAATATAGTGCATCATCTAGTATGATTAGTTCAAACAAATTGGATTATCATCTCGTATAATTGGTGGCAACATCCCATGCAAAGATTAGGTCATACAATACAATTAGTCAAATTATATAATATAATTTTACTTGATTAATTAATCCAAATTTAATCACCTAATTATAGGATTTATGTATGCAAAATTTTATTATTTCATACAATATAATACCTATCGTATTGTATGATTAATACAATTTTTGAAATTTAAAAAATTACTTAAATTATGATTGGTGGCTGAGATCTTCATTTCATGTCTTGTATGATCAATACAAATTTTGAATTCTATATTTCTCACTATCTCACTCTCCAGAGTATGTGTGTGCATTGTCACCAAGCTAGCATACACCCTTACATAACTTAACTCAAGAGATCAAAAATTAATAAATAAATATTATATATTCTTTCAAAACACCTTATTCTACCCAATCTTAAGCCTTAAATCTTCATTGAATGGTTTATGATGTTCCCAAAATATTATTACACACACAAATAAATATGCCCTACACATATTAAGAGAAATGAAGAGGTAATCAATAATATTTGTTATCATCAAAAATATAAACTCGGGAGCTTGAGTTACAATAATTCCATATCAAGTTTTGAGTTGAATTAAGGTGTTCATTGGGAAAAATCTTTTATATGAAATGCATGCTCGATCCTTTCTGTGTGTATTTTGGTCAATCTAAGTTGACTTGGTCAACAAAGGTTGACCAAGGTGGTTTACCAAGGCATGGAATTTGGTTTAATTCACTCTAAATCATATTTTGGATTCATTATAGAAGGTTACATTATTTGATTTGACTGGACCATATTAAAGTTTCAGAAAAATTTAAATTTAATATTTTGAGTTTTTTAGTTTTAGGTGACACCTTAGTCAACTATAGTCAACGAAGGTGCACCAAAGGCTTAATATTATTTGAATGCATTATGTTAGTGAAGATGATTATGATCAATAAGTTTGGAAAGGCTTCCAAGGTCAAAAACCCTAATATGCTATGTCTAGTGGCATAAGCTATCAATATTTTAAGGTTTTGTAGCTTATAAAAATGATTTGAGTTTCATGAACTAGAGATCTTGGTGTCCCATCAGATTGAGGTGGTTGATACTAGGGACATGCCTTGTCAATAGAAAAGTGACAAGACATGGATCCAAGGTCATTTAATTGGGTTTTGAAGTGATATAGATTTATCAAAAAAAAAGTTATTGACCAAGGGGGCTTTGGGTTGGTTTTAAACACTGGATTTTTGAGTTTTGGATTTGTAGTGGGTTTTGTTTAGAATTTTTTTAATCAATAATGTGAAGGAGTTTTAAGTTTCATATACTCATATTATTAATAATGAATGATAACACTCAATGCTTGAACAAATGATCAAATGATAACCAATGGCGATTTTCAATTGGAAGATTTTATGGTTATGATTTTTGTTTGAAGTTTAAGTTGACAATGAAGGTCAATGAATTTTGGTTCTATAATGATCATATTACTCAGAGTCATTTGAATATAGTCAAAAAATTAATTAGAGTATGAAATAATAATTAAAGATAATTATTAAATGATGGGTTTCAATAGTCAATGATCAAGGTATAATGCCAAAGCATAATAATGAGTTTAATTTAGGGTTTGAAGTGTGGTTCAATGATTAATGTTTGAAAGTTAAAGGTTTAGTGTGGAGAAATTGTTCATACTAAAAAATGAGGTCAACAAAGAGAATGTTATTTTCCTTCTCAAATGACTACAATGGTTTGCCATTATTTTGTTGGTGATTCAAGGGTTGCCGTGCATTTTATTTTCTTAAAGGAAAAAGTGAATTTTGGCATAAATAACTCTAATCAATTTTTTTTAGGATAGGAAGCATGGAGACTCACTCCTAACCTCAATTTTTAATAATGCCAATAAGAAACTTATACCTATGAGATAAATATATTTTGAGTTTGATTTGCCTATAGATCCAAAGAAGAAAACCATGAGGACTCACACCCAACCTCAAATCTAAAGGATAATTAAGTTATGATTGGGCCTAATAGACTTAAATCCAATAATAGTTAGTTTACATATATGGAAATAGAAGCTCGAGAGTTGACCCACAGAGAGAGAGAGAGAGACGCTAGAGAGAGACTCCAGGTTTTAAGAGAGAAAGCTTCATTTTTTTGAAATTTGTCTGATCCTCAATTCCGGCTTGTTTGATTAGTGGTGGAGGGTCGCCAGTCATCTGGTGCTGATGACCATAATACCTCCATTCCCTACTCTGCGCAGTATCCTAATGATTTACATCATGGTGGATCCAAAAGCAGTGGTATTTCAAATAAGGAAGGATTATATAAACAACAACCTTTAATCATCAAGGAAGGGCATTTAAATTCTATGCATGATTTTGCTTCGGTGCAGGGTAAGGGAAAGGATTTAATTAAATCCTTAAAGGAAAATGATTTGGCTATTCCTTCCTCGCTGATGAAGAATTTGCTATCGAGATTGGAAAACTACTCGGAGGCTTCATCCTCATTTGGTTTAAAACTAAAGGTTAGAAGATTTTACTCTGTTGATGAAAATGATGCGAAAAAAAGGAACCTTTAAATTTGAATTTGAAGGTGATAATTCAAGATTAAAGTTTGAGTGCTATTGAAGAATCGCAAATGGAGGAGGGTATGAAGGCTGTACTGAACACTGACAACATCAAATTTGGTTAGGTGAATGATTGGTTTAAGACCAATCATATTAAAGTGAACTGCGTGGATCCTGTTCCTGAAGAAGAGGCTGATGTAAATGTGGTTAAACTGAATATGGATAAGGTATGTGAGATTGTTAAACTTTTAAAAAAATCTATTGCGGTGAAAGTGTTTGGGAAAGGTGTTCCATTTTCTATTTATAGCATTGAGTTGAGGAGTCAATGGAATATATTTGGAATCTTTCATCTCACCTCATTGGGCCAAGATTGGATTTTGTGTTCTTTCCAATCCTCTCAAATAATGAAAGAAGTTCTAAGTGGAGGTCCATGGTTTGTTGGTGGACATATAATAGAAATGGATAAATGGACATCTCAATTTTCACCAACCTCATTAAAAGGTTTATCCTCACCAATTTGGATTCGGTTGCCTCATTTGCCTTTACATTGTTGGGATGAGGTGAATGTTATAAAGATTGTTTCAAAGATAGGAATTCCATTATTCTTGGATGGTAAAATTTTTAAATGGGGGAGACGAGAATTTGCAAGAGCCTATGTTGGAATTAATCTACACTCTAAATTAACTAATGGAGTTTTTTTTTTTTGAAAATTAGAAATTGCATTAAATCAAATAAAAACTAAGTACAAGTACTAATGGGATCACATTCCTCCTTTAACACTCTAAACAATGAAGGAGGAATTTTGCAAAAAGAAAAGCTATAAAAAATACAAGTTTTTTCTAAAGCAAGAGTAGCACATAAATCCAATACTTTATTACAAATTCTATTAACATGATAAAAAATTACCTTATTGAAGTCATTTAGAAAGAATAGCTCCTTTTCCATCCAATTATTCAATTTCCATTTGGACTTATTAATTGATTCTTGAATGAATTTGATGATGTTAAGATTATGACTTTCAATGATAACCTTTGCTCTCCATCATCCAACTTTGTATGTACTCCCTAATTGCTGTTACCGCTTCCATCTCCAGTTGTGCTACATCCTAATGAACTCTACTCTTCCCGAATGCAATAATCAGCCTTCCTTTATGATCTCTAAATAAGCCTCCAATTCCAGCTTGGTTTGAACTTAAGATAGAAGCATCCACATTGATTTTTATCCAATATAGAGGTGGAGGGTGCCAAGTTTCATGGGACTCCCTTAGGAGATTAGCCTCCCAATTATCTAGAATTGGATTGGATAAGATCATGGCAATTTACAATACATTTGCTGCAATCATTGAAGAAGAAATTGCAGATTTTCCATGTTTTACCTCATTCCTATTCTTCCAAGATAAAAGCACCGCTATATAATACATCTTGGAAACACTTATATGTTTAGAGGATAAGTTTCTTAATTCAGTCAAACCCTTTTCCAATGAGATAAATATTGGAATATAAAATCCTCAATCTCTAAGAATAAGAATAACTTCTTTTAGAAATTTGCAATGAACAACAATATGTGAATAGCTTTCAATCTCCTCACATCCTCTAACACATAACTATTGGAGTTTGAATTGATGGTTTTTATGGAAAATTTTTTCACAAAGTTGAGTATGAGAAAATATCATCCTTATGCTTAAAATGTGGTAAGATAGGCCATAAGATTGAATGTGTCTAGATGCTTTAAAAGAAGATCAAATTAAAATACATAAGGAAGTATTGAGTGATAGGAATAAAGTTTTGGATTTAGAAGAAATGGCTAGTGCTCATTCTAAAGAATACAGTCATTGGATACATGTGAAATTTAGGAATAAAAGGAGGAATAAGTTTCAGAACCAGAATCAAAATTCTGTAGCTCATCCTTCAGTTGAAGAAATTAAATATTTTTCTCATGGTCATATGGAAAATGCTAATAAATTTAATGTGTTATCTCATGATTCTGAGATTGAGCCAAGAATGGAAGCAGAGAAATCAAGTAGTTCGATTTTAGTTGAGCAAGTAAACTTACATTATGGAGATACAAATAGTGAAGGCATTGGTTTGAAAAATATGGCTCAGGTTTCATAATTTACATTTATTCATCCAGCAATAGACAGAATATTGAATTCTGGGGGAAACGTGTTCCAGTTTAAGGATATGATGTTGCTATTCATCAAGATGAGCTCTTTGAGAACAAGATTATACAAGCAGTCAAAGAAGGCAATGGTAGAGATGATCTTGTTGATGTTGTTGTTCAGGATAATGTTCCAGATTTTGATAAACCACAATCTATTTTGGCTAATTCCTTGCCTATGATAGCTAATGTGAATGAAAAGGAATGCTTGATTGAGGATGGAAAATTTCATTTACCGTCTAAATCTGTTCAGCCTAAGAAGAAGTTTAACAAAAAATTGAATTCTTGTGAGCCTATCAAAGGCTGTCTTAGAGGAATAAAATTGGGAATGCTTGGTGAAAGTGATGGTGGAACTTCACCATTTATCACATAAATAAGATTGAATGGATGAAGATGGTTTGTATCAAATGAAATGGTAAAAGCCTTGAAGGAAATTGGATATATATGCATGGATGTGATAGTTATTCCATTGATAGTGTAGTCTTTAAAAGGAATTTTTTCCTTTATAAGACTATGGAGCATGATTATTGGTGTCTTGAATGTCATGGCTTAGTTTGTATGAAGATGGTGGAAATGAAGATCCAGTGGTCGTCAAAGCATGAAGATCCTTTCTTTTATTTTATGTTTTTTTCCTTTATTAGTTATTATGGTTATTATTATTTAAGTTTAAAATTAAGAATTAGTGGGTATTTGAAAGATGGGGATAGAATATGGAAATTTAATAATCTTTCAACTCTTTATTTTTTACTTAATCAAGAATTCTGGGATACTAATCAACATTTTAGGTTGTTTAATTTTTTGTAACCCCTCCACCCCAATTTATTTAAAATAAGGAGTAGAGGATCTTATTTTCCTTATGAAATTTCATTTCTTTCAAATATACTTCTTTTTCTTAATTTTCATTTAATAGGGCTTCCTTTCACTAGTTTTAGAAGGATTGCCATTAGGTTACTTCAGTTCTAGTTTTTAATAGCTTTGTTTTTTTAATGCAATTTGCATCTTCTAAAAAAAAAAGCTCGAGGACTCATTCCTATTCAAAAGTGACTGGTATATCTTTTAGATTTTAAATGACTAGCTTATATCGAAAGCACATGGACTTGCATCTAACTAAGGGAAACTAGTCAAGGAGATAGTCATCCTAAACCTCTTATGATTCAATAAGACCCATCTAATATTATATTTAATTTTGATGCTAGGATGTTCCATGGGTGCTAGCTCCACCACCAGCGGGATTAATCCTAAGGAAAAGAAGCATGAGAAGTCACACCCATCCTTAAAAGTTCAGCAGGTGACTAGACTATGATGAGACCCAACAAAATATTGAACCCGCTTCTTTTAAGAAGTAAGCTAAACCTCATCTTGGGTCCAATGCATATATATCCTTCCTTTTCTCCTTGCTATGCACCTTGCTTATGAAAGTAGACCACCTAACCTATGAAGATACAATTCTATCTCAGGAGAAGTTTTGCACCTTAGGATAAAACTTATTTTTATGCCTTAAAAAAAACTAATTTTGCATTTAACTAAAAATAATTGAATTATAAATAAATTAAAAATATATAAAATATAATTACATTAATTTGGGAGCATAAATACCACTCATATGTGCAACTCCATTTTGAATTTTCTTAGATGTCAGCCCTATATTCCAAAAAATTAAAAAATACCTTACCCTTTTTTTTAGATCAGAGATCACAATTTTAAATTGATTAGGTGGTTTGGCTGTCATTCCACTCCAGGAAGATGTAAGTCCAAAAATTCATACACTTGTGTAGTTCCTAAGAATAAAAGTTTGGTTTGGTTACCTGGTGGAGATAGGGAGCTGAAGTTTCTTGGATTTCAGGTGTTGATTTTAACTTGCATTTTTTTTCATTCTTTTGTATCTTCAAGGAGGAATGCAAATAGAATTATTTAGGCTAAGCAATTGAATGGAGAGTTATCTAATGATCCAAATGTTATTCTTAACCTTTTTCTCAAAATTTTAAGAATAAGTGGAGAGCTAGACATTATTGTTTAGATGATTAGCTGAGTTTTTATGTTGAACAACAAATTTAGATGTCCTATCATGCCATTTTTCAAGTTGATTTAACCTTTGAAGAACTTAAATGTGATGTAAATTTGTTAAGGCATAATACATCTCCTATCATTTATGGAATGTTAGATACATTTTTTAAATGTTATTATCAGATTTTGTAAGACCATGTTTGGAATTCCATTTCTATCTTCTTCAAGTTCAAATTCAAGATAAATGGTTGGAGGGACTCACTAGTTATTCTTAATCCCAAAATGTGTAGTGTAAATGTTCCTTTAAAGTTTAGACCTATCAGGCTTTGCCAAACTCCATATAAAATTATTGCTAGAATGTTTTTAAATAGATTCAAGATGGTTATTCAAAATTTAATTTTTGAAGAGCAAGTTTCCTATGTTCCTAGTATTTGTATTTCAAACCAATGTCTTTTACCATAAGAAATTTTCAACAAGGTTTTATCGCTTTAAAAATTGATATGGAGCAAGCCTATAAGAAGATGTGTTGGGATACTTAATTGCACATTATGAAACTTATGAAATTGCCATTGAAATTTATAAATTGGGTTATGCAATGTGTATGTAATCCCATATTTTCTATTTTGATTAACAATCAGAGATCATATTGGATTTAGACAAGGTTGACCTTTGTCTTCATACATATTCATCTTATGTTTGAAACTTCTATCCAAAGCTTTCCATTAGCAAGGTACAAATTTTGGCATCAAATTATCAAATTAAGATAAATTTTCTCATCTTCTCTATGCTGATGATTTGTTTATTTTTGCTAAAGCTAAACCTCATAATATTAGTATCATTAATAGAATTTAGCAGATTATTATTCATGGATAGGAAAAAAATTTACTTTAAAAAATCCGCTATTATTTTCTCTAAAGTTTTAAATAAAAATATGAAAAGAAAGTTACCTAAGCAAATTAGATTTAGACAAGTTAATGAACATATTTATTTAAGTATGATGATTGTTCTTAAAAGATATATGAATGTAGAATTTCAAAACATTATTAAACACACGTTGGATAAGCTTAATTTGTGGGGTAGTAAATGTTTCTCTAGTTAGAAAAGTAGTTTTGATTAAATCTTTGCTTCTCTCACATCCCTCCTTTCTCATTACTCACTCTTTAGTTCCTTAAGGATTGCTTAATGATTTAGATAAATATTATAGAGGTTTTTTATGGCATAAAGATAAAGGTAGGCCAAGTTTGCATTATGTTAAATTGGAGGTTCTTTGCCTTCCAAGTAAGCTATGAGGTTAAGCGACCTATCCTGAGAAAGTGCCATTTTCTAGAGTGAGAAAGAGCCATTTTCTAGAGTGAGAGAGCGATTTTAAAATTCCTTCGTTCCTACTTTTTCTCACCGATCATTCATGTCATTGATGTTAGGGTTGTGCCCTAAAGAAATATTATTGTAATATATTTTTTATGGAAATAAATATTTAAATACAAGTTTAGCATGTTTCAATATTATCATTTGATATAATATTTTTGTTCCATGATTATTTATGCAACCATAATTCATTATATAATTATGTACAAGAGGATTGAATTATGAATAATAATCAAAACAAGTTCATAATTATTAATTATAGTTGGAATCTATAATTAAATATTATTAGTACGGTCCATCAACATTAAGAATGGAATAATCTTATCCGGATTATTTGATATGGAGATATTAAAGATGGAGGTACTTTATATAATATGATTATATAGAACTGAACCAGGTAAATTTTGAATTCTCTAATAAATTCTATTTTAATTATAGAGAATTTAAAATTAATCATAAAGATGATCATATATAAAACAATCTTAATCCTGAGTTATTAATAAACTCCTATTTGTGACATTTAGTTTTTTGATTTACTCGGAAATAGTTTGGAAGAAATAAACTCAATCTTTATATTTCAGGAACACAATGAAACAAATGGCTGGGAATGTTAATATATAGATATGGAATCCATTCCTTTCAATTTTAAAAGTTAGAAAATTAGTCCCCTTGAATAATTAATCCAGAACTTGAACAATTGAGCACTCAAATTTTATGACTAGGTCATAAAGTTTATTGTTCATTAGAGAATTAATTGGAATTCAAGGATTAAGATATAATTAGTGAAGTGACATAATTACCTAGCTCTAATTATGAACTTTTTATGGAGGATTATTTTATATGTAATGATTAAATCAATGGACGATTCAATTTTTTAATTGAGTAAATTATACTATAATTTCAAGAGTGCAATTTCATATTTATAGTGGAATAATATTGAAATAAATAATTTTGATTTATTAATTTAAGAGTTAAATTAATAATCAAATTTATTGGAGCTTGAATTATAGGTCCATAGGTCCCTTCTTCATCACCTAAGCTCTATTATATATTGAACACTAAGAATGTGACATAATATAAATGTTAATTATGATCATATTAGTAACATATTTATGATCACCTTTTAATTTTATATTTCATGAAGATAATGATGACTCATCATTAATATTTTCTTAATATTAAAAGATAAAGATAAGATTGATGATAAGTCATGATGTGTCATGATAATTATCATCAAATATCTTTTAATATTAAAAAGATATAGATAAGATTAAAGATAAGATTGATGATGTGTCATGATAATTATCATTTTAATATTAATTAAAAATGCTTCATGAAATACTAAGCGGTGCTTATGAAAAGATTTGAACTTTTCTTATAAATAAGAATTAAGTTCTACATGAAAATGATGATGATACATAATTCTTTCATGAGAGATAGAAGAATATGTATGAGAAGAATGTTGCTCTCATTGTCTTTTCTTTTGAAGGATTAAATTGTGTTTAGAACACAAATTAGATTCAAAAGAAATAGTGTTCATCAATAATTGATTGATTGTGCCCACTCACTAAAATATATTTTGTGGGGTGATTAGAAGAAGAAGGCTTACGGTCTCAATCAACGTTTCGACGAAGAAGATCTCAAATCTCAATCAATAATTCGGTAAAGTTTTCTTCATTTTATTTTATAAAGTTATTTATTAAGAAAATTAATATTGAGAATGTATTAATTTAATTTTCTAAAAATCCTGATTTTTATTTCCGCATTTTATATTATGATATAAAAAAATTCCAAGAATTGGTATCAGAGCCAGAGTTTATTACTAAATAAAATTTTCTGGTTTATTAAAATTTTTATTTTATATGATAAAATTAAGCCCACTTTATAATCATTTTCTTCATAAGATGAAAAATGATTAAATGTTATAATTTTAATAGTTATTTAATTTATATAATATCTTTTTATAAAATAAAGTATTTCTTATGAGATTTTTTTTATGTAAAAGATATTTGAAAAGTGTTTATGTATTCTTTTTAAGCCATGAAAATCTGAAGTAGATTTTGAATTTACTTTAGTAATATTGTTCTTAAAAATTTCATGATTTAATCATAATTTTTTCCTGTATTTTATAAGATAAAATAAATAATGAGTGGGAGCGGGTTTTATGGAAATAAAACCTTTGATCTCCATTATTAATTCAACACCGTGAGTTTTAAGTGGCGCCTAGCAACGCATAGATTTTGTTCCCCTAAGGAAGGTGTCCATTTAATTCAATAACAAGGTTGATTTCTTTTATATAAATTTTCTAAGATAAATTTTAAAATTGACCTACCCTACGGCGGCAATTTTAATTTAAATTTTAGAAAATTATAATAATGGGTCACACTCATAAAGATATATATTAAATGTGTTAATTATATCTTGACCAAATAAACGGTTATTAATAAGTAAAGATAAATATGAGATATTTATGATTTTATTTATTAAATGATAAAGTATCAATTTAATTTTATAATAATATGACTAACCCCACAGTAGCATATTATTGATAAAATTAGTATAATCGTGGCATTAACAATTTTTTTAATTTGTTTAAAGGCATAGATCATATCTGTATATAAATCATGCTGATATATGCCAAATTTTAAATGATATGTCATGCTAATTTTTAAAATATATTTATTTATTTATTTCAGTTATCATGACGAATCCCATTCTCACAATCTTATCAAATGAAAAGTTAACTGGGGAAAATTTTGTGAAATGGAAAAGCAATATGAACCTTGTACTGATTTGTGAAAATCATAAGTTTATTTTGAATGAGGAATGTCCTCCACTTCCTGCTGTTAATGCTTCTCGTACTGTACGAGATGCCTATGAAAAATGGATTGACTCAAATAACAAAGCAAGGTGCTATCTCCTTGCTAGCATGTCTGACGTGCTAAGATCACAACATGAAAATATGATAACTACATATGAGATTATGGAATCTCTCCAATCCATGTTTGGGCAACCTTCTGAACAAGCTCATCATGAAGCTATCAAAGCAGTTATGAATTCTAAAATGAAACCAAATGTCTCAGTTCGAGAACATATTCTCAAAATGATAAATTATATTCATGAAGCTGAGATTAATGGAGCAATCATTGATGAGGGAACTCAAGTGGGGATGATTTTAGAAACTTTATCCTCGTAATTTCTATAATTCAAGAACAATTACTTTATGAATCATCTAAAGTGCAATCTTACTGAATTGCTAAATGAGCTTCAAACTTTTGAATCAATTTCAAAAGAAAAAGAACCAGAATCAAATGTTGCTGAAGTTTATCATTCTTTTACTTATAAGAACAATAAGAGAAAGAAGAAAGATAAAAACATAAAATTCATAAAAAGAAGCAAAGGCAGCAAGAATAAAAGCAATAAAAAGAACAAAAGCTCTAAAAAGGAACCCAAAGGAAAATGTTTTCATTATGGGATCGAAGGGCATTGGAAGCGAAACTGCAATAAGTATCTTGCGGAGCTAAAAGAGAAGAAGAAAGAAAAGCAAAGTAAATTTGATTTACTAGTTCTTGAAACATGTTTAGTTGAAAATGATTTATCATCCTGGATAGTTGATTCAGGAGCAACTGATCATGTATGTTCTTCATTACAGATGCTTAGTTCTTGGAGGAAACATGCTAGTGGAGAACATGTTATGAGAGTAGGGATAGGAAGTACTATATCAGCTCAAGTAGTGGGAGCCATTAGGCTTGAATTTGAAAATAAATATCTAGTGTTGACTAATGTTTATTTTATTCCAAGGTTTTCTAGAAATATTGTGTCTATTTCAAAGTTATTTGAATAATATTTTGGACTCTCTTTTTATAATAATGAGATTTTTATTTCTAAGAATGGTTTGAATATTTGTTCTACAATAATGGAAAATGGACTCTTTATATTAAAACCCACTAGAAACACACTACTTAATACTAAAATGTTCAAAGTTGAAAAACCTAAACAAAAAGGGCCAAAGATTTCATATGAAGATAACACATATCTATGGCATCTTAGACTTGGTCATATAAACTTAAATAGGATTGAAAGACTAGTAAAGGATGGCCCTTTAAGAGAACTGACAGTCGGAACTCTACCAGTCTATGAATCTTGTTTAGAAGGAAAAATGACTAAGAGAACTTTTTATGAAAAAAGTGAAAGAGCAAAAGAAACCCTTAAACTTATACATTTAGATGTTTGTGGACCATTTAATATACAAGCAAGAGGTGGTTATGAATATTTTGTATTTTTATTGAAGACTATTCAAGATATGGTTATGTTTATTTAATGACAAGGAAATCTGAAACTTTTCAAAAGTTTAAAGAATTTCATGCTGAAGTTGAAAATCAATTAAGCAAGTCATTAAAAATACTTCGATCAGATCGTGGTGGTGAGTACTTAGATATAGAATTCAGAAATTATTTAATTGAAAATGGAATTGTATCTCAACTCACTGCACCTGCAACTCCACAATAAAATGGTGTTGCTGAAAGAAGAAATCGAACATTGCTCGACATGGTTAGGTCTATGCTAAGTTACTCATCCTTACCAAATTCATTTTGGGGATATGCAATACAAACTGCTATGTATATTTTGAATATTGTACCTTCAAAATCAGTACATAAGACACCTTTAGAATTATGGAGTGGGAGTAAACCTAGTTTACGACACATTCGTATATGGGGATGTCCGGCACATGTATTAAAGTCAAAAACTAATAAGTTGGAATCACGTTCAGAAGTATGCATTTTTGTTGGATATCCAAAAGGTACAAGAGAAGGTTTGTTTTATAGTCCTCAAGAAAAGAAAGTATTTGTATCAACAAATGCTACTTTCTTGAATATGAATATATGAAAGATTTCAAACCTCAGAGTAAAGTGTTACTTAAAGAATTACTAAATGAACCAATCATAAAAGATATGGACACTATTGTTGAAAGTCAACAAAAGGAAACCACCACTCTAAATCAAGAACCTTTATTGCCTCGTCGTAGTGGGAGAGTTATTAGATTACCCTCTCGATATAATATTAATGGAGCAGCATATATTATCGCATCTCATGATGACAATGATGATCCATTAACATATAAACAAGCATTAGAGGATCCTGATAAAGAAAAATGGTTAGACGCCATGAAACTTGAAATAGATTCGATGTATTTCAATTCTTTTTGGGAACTTGTGGATCTTCCTAGTGAGGTAAGACCTATAGGATGTAAATGGATATATAAAAGAAAAAGAAGTGCTAATGGAAAAGTTGAGACTTATAAAGCAAGGCTAGTGGCAAAAGGATACAACCAAAAGGAGGGTATTAATTTTGATGAAACTTTCTCTCCTGTTGCTATGCTTCAATCTATACATATAATTTTATCCATTGCTGCATATTATGACTATGAAATTTGGCAAATGGATGTCAAGATGGCTTTTTTGAATGGCTATCTTGAAGAAAAAATTTACATGAAACAGCTAGAGGGTTTCATAATAGAAGGTCAAAAGCAAAAAGTTTGCAAACTACAAAGATCTATATATGGACTTAAGCAAGCTTCAAGGTCATGGAATATAAGATTTGATGAAGCAATTAAATCTTATGGATTTGAACAAAGCTTAAATGATCCTTGTGTTTACAAGTACTTTAAAAATTAAATAGTTGTGTTCTTAATTCTTTACATAGATGATATTCTACTTATTGGGAATAATACTGAATTGTTATTTGACGTAAGGAAATGGCTGGCCAAACAATTCCAAATAAAAGATTTGGGAGAGGCAAGTTTTATACTTGGGATAAAACTAATAAGAGATCGAGAAAAAAAAATATTAGCACTTTCTCAAGCATCCTATATTGAGAAGATTCTTATAAGATTTGGGATGTAAAACTACAAGAAAGGAAATATGCTTTCATGTCATGGAGTTTATCTTTCTAAAAAGCAATATCCTCAAACACAACAAGAAAAAGATGATATGCGACAAGTGCCTTATGCATCAGCAGTTGGTAGTCTCATGTATGCAATGTTGTGTACAAGACCTGACATTTGTTATGCTGTAGGCATAGTCAGTAGATATCAATCTAACCCAAGAAGGTTTCATTGGGTGGCAGTTAAGCATATACTTAAATATCTTAGAAGAACTAAAGAATATATGCTTGTGTATCCTGGAAGTGATTTGATCCCTATAGGATACACTGATGCTGACTTTCAATCAGATAGAGATGAAAGTAAATCCACATATGGCTCAATATTTATTTTAGGAGGTGGAGCCATAGTTTGGAGAAGTATAAAACAATCATATATTTCTGACTCAACTATGGAAGCTGAATATGTGGTTGTTGCAGAAGCGGCTAAAGAAGCAGTTTGGCTCCATAATTTTCTAATAGAATTGGAAGTTGTTTCAAATTTAGAAAAACCTCTAACACTATTTTGTGATAACAGTGTAGCTATATCAAATACAAAAGAAGCCAGAAATCATAAAAGGGCAAAGCATATAGATAGAAAATATCATTTGATAAGAGAGATTGTGAAAGAGTGTAAGGTATCAGTATAGAAGATAACTTCACAAGAGAATATTACTGATCCTTTTACCAAGACACTACCTGAAAGAATTTTTCAAAAACATGTACAAGAAATGGGATTGAGAAAGATGTCTTATTTGCTTTAGGGCAAGTGGGAGTTTGTTAGGGTTGTGCCCTAAAGAAATATTTTTGTAATATATTTTTTGTGGAAATAAATATTTAAAGATAAGTTTAGCATGTTTCGATATTATCATTTGATACAATATTTTTGTTCCATGATTATTTATGCAACCATAATTCAGTACATAATTATGTACAAGAGGATTGAATTATGGATAATAATCAAAACAAGTTCATAATTATTAGTTATAGCTGGAATCTATAATTAAATATTATTAGTACAGTCCATCAACATTAAGAATGGAATAATCTTATCTGGATTATTCGATATGGAGATATTAAGGATGGAGGTACTTTATATAATATGATTATATAGAACTGGACCAGGTAAATTTTGAATTCTCTAATAAATTCTGTTTTCATTATAAAGAATTTAAAATTAATCATAAAGATGATCATATATAAAACAATCTTAATCCCGAGTTATTAATAAACTCCTATTTGTGACATTTAGTTTTTTGATTTACTCGGAAATAGTTTGGAAGAAATAAACTCAATCCTTGTATTTCAGTAACACAATGAAACAAATGGCTGGGAATATTAATATATAGATATGGAATCCATTCCTTTTAAAAGTTCGTTAGGGATGTTAAGCCCTCTTGAACTTAGTCCCAAAGCTAATTAATAGAGAGGTGAATCGGTACTTTAAAACAAACACAATCCAAAACCAATATTCACCACAACGAAAACCAATGCGGAAGAAAACAAATGTGGAAGCAATAAAAAAGAAAAGAACACACCGGATTTATAGTGGTTCGGTCAAACCTTGACCTACATTCACTCCTTGGAGGCACCCCCCAAGTATTGCACTAAACTAGTGTCTCTCCTTTAGCCCCCACAACTAGGCGGTGAAGCCCTTACAAAATCACTTCCACCTTCTCCGGTGCGGCGGAGTCGCCGGGTTCTTTGACACCAAAGAGATCTTCTTCTTTGGTGAACTTACCTCAAGACAAGCCTTGAATCTGATGGTACTAAGGTGCGAGTTCGCCGGAGCAACCGTGTGGATCCCCCACCACACTCCCTTGAGTTCCTCCCCCTCACAGAATCTTCTCCCTCTCAAACTCCACCCTTTCCTCTCTCCCTTTCAAGCTCTCTCTTCAAGTCTCCCCCACAAGAATGAAGCTCTAATGGCTGCCAAAGACACTTACAAAGTGCCTTGCCATAGCTTAAATAGAGGCTCTCAAAACGAGCTCATTAATCAAGTTGCCGCCATTATCGTCCAGGACGATATCCAAATCGTCCTGGCCGATTAGCACAAATATGAGGAAAATCGTCCTGACTTTCACCCTGAAATGAAGCTAGACGATGTCTAATCGTCCCGAACGATCTTGCGATTGGCCTGGACGAAATCCCCATTAAATGCTTTCCAAAACTGCTTGAGAAATTTTGGAAAAATTGCTCTGGATCGTCCGGGACGATATTTTATAGTCTAGGACGATCCACCGGGACGATGTCCAAAAATAAGATTTTCCTAAGTAGATCTGGCGGTAGATTTTTGCTGTATTGAGCTGATCGTCCTTGTCGATACAAAATCGTCCAGGACGATGTGTTTTGCATAAAGACGACTGCTTTAAAGAGGATGCCCTAATTAGGATATCTACTTTTATCAGATCATCCAGGACGATACCCGGACGATGTTACCAAAAATAGAAAACTTTTAGAGCACAATAGAAAATCTTCCAAGATACAAATCATCATATACCACACCAAATACAATAGACTCAAGAAAGAAAAAATATTACAAACTGACACAGGCCTAGTCTATCCAATCTTGAGCTGGTTCCAGATTGCAGTCTGATAGTGTGGACCTGAAACGTTAGTAGAAAGCAGTCATAGAGAAAAAGAATGTTTGCTATCATCAAAATCATAAGTCATAGATCCGCAACAATCTTCCCCTTTTTGATGATGGCAAATAATTTAATTTGAATTTTCAAAAGAAAGCAATTTCTCCTAAAATTTGAATTTTCTAAGGAAAGCAATTTCTCCTAATCTCCCCCTCACTAGAATAACACTTTTAAAAAAATAGGGGAGATGAAAATATTTTTATTATTTTTAATTTTTTAAAAACAAGATACAAAAATGATAACAATACAAAAATTCAATAATACTTTCTCCCCCTTTGACATTATCAAAAAGAGAGGAGGCACAAACAAAAAACAAAATAAAAGACAAAATGTTTCCTGATCTAGTGAAAAACCAATATTCTTAAAAAGTGAAAGTTACCTCTTAGTTTTAATCAAAATTTTAGTAGAATTGGATTGACAACGCATAGCCCAGTAAAGGTTAGAAATTCAAGATTCGATAATCCAAACTCAAGTTTTTTAAAAAGGCTTAAAAACTTTTTAATTTAATATCTAAATCATAAAACAAATTAGAGAAAGAAACAATCATTTTTCAAAACTCCTTTCCTAAAATATATCTAATAGAAGATCAATGCTCGAATTGTTGAATCAAGAATCAAGATTTTCAAACTCAAGTATCGAAAAAATCAAGGGTTTTCTTATGTTTTAAGAAGTCCAAGAATGGTAAGCATTAACTTTTGTGGGCTCATTTTATGCCTTTTGATAGTTGGTTGGCGCACTGCGCATCTTTTGATACACTTTGGGTATTCTATATTTTTCAATTTGGCACTTTACGCATCTTTTATTTTTGGCATTATTGGCCAATTTTTTGAATATGCTACCTTTCTGAAATCTTAAAGACAAAAAGTAAACCCATACTATTGATAAAAATGAAATTCTTGATTAAGAAAATTATGATGTAGATTCAGCACCTTGCAAAAGATTCCTATGCGATAAATAAAATGTAGGGAGATAAAAAATTTAGTTTCAAAAACTAATTTAAAAGATGAAAAAGATTTTAAATCAAAAGTAGAATAACCACTTTTAGGAAACAGAGATTGAGAGTCAAAAACATGAGTTTCCTTCCTTTTGACTATTTTTAGAGAAGTCAATAGCAACTTTACCAAAGATTTCAAGAAAAAAAAAGGAAGTAGATTTTTCATTTTTAGAAAAGTGAATGTGTGTGTTGATCAGGGTAAAAAACTTTCATGAAAACAAAAATCTCAAAGAATAAACAAAACAAAAACAAAAATAATAAAAAAAAATAAAAACAAAAATACAACACAAAAACACGAAAGGCTTTTAACCATTTTCTCTCTCTTGGTCCGATGCTTCAGAGACCAGATCTGCCCATGAGATTTTTTGCCTTTCAATATTTTCCCAGTTCAAAGTTTGTTTCGCTTTGCCCTTTTCTTTCGTAGAAAGAATTCTTAAATTAGGGCACTGATTTTTCATATGTCCAGGCTTCCTGCATCGAAAGCAGATAACGTTAGAAGAAATAAGGACATCCTTACCACTTTTACCTTTTTTCCACTTTGGCTTATGCTTTGGTGAGCTTTGTGATTTGCTTGACAAGTCATTGTTATCGTCACCAACTAAGCTTCCTCTTTCTGTATCTTTAGCTTTTAGAACGATCGTTTTACCTGCATCCAAAAGTCTTTGACCCAAACCTTGCTCGTAGGCAATGAGTGAGCCAATCAAATTATCAATAGAATATATATTCAAATCTTTAGATTCACAAATAGCAACAACTTTGGCATCAAATTTTTCAAGTAAACAACGAAGAATTTTATTGACTTTTTCAAAATTTGAAAACTCTTTTCCTAAGGCATGCAATGATGTTTCAATTTGAATGAACCTAGTGTACATGTCTAAGATCGTCTCATAAGGTTTCATGGAAAATAGTTTAAAATCATGCATTAACAAATTCAGCTTGGATTGTTTGATTTCACTAGTGCCTTCGTATATGGTGTGTAGTTTATCCCAAACTTCCTTACCAGTAGTGCACATGGATACTAACATAAAATCTTCAGAATTTAAAGCACAGAAAAAACAGTTTAAAGATTTTGCATTCAATTGAGCATTTACTTGTTCTTCCCTATTCCATTGATTAAAAAGAACATCAGTTTTAACTCCATTAACAATACGTGATGGTGATGAATAACAAGTTAAAATCATATGCCACATGTGAAAATCAATCGATTGCAAGAAAATAGACATACGAGTTTTCCAAAAATCAAATGACATATTTTCAAATAAAGGAGGTCTGGTGATTGAATAACCTTCCGCAACATTACGATTTGAAAAATTAGCCATGGATCGAAATTCAAAAGCTTTTAAAAACTTATTTTATGTAAACCGCTCTGATACCACTTGAAAGTTTGTTAGGGATGTTAAGCCCTCTTGAACTTAGTCCCAAATCTAATTAATAGAGAGGTGAATCGGTACTTTAAAATAAACACAATCCAAAACTAATATTCACCACAACGAAAACTAATGCGGAAGAAAATAAATGCGGAAGCAATAAAAAGAAAAGAACACACCGGATTTATAGTGGTTTGGTCAAACCTTGACCAACATCCACTCCTTGGAGGCACCCCCCAAGTATTGCACTAAACTAGTGTCTCTCCTTTAGCCCCCACAGCTAGGCGGAGAAGCCCTTACAAAATCACTTCCACCTTCCCCGGTGCGGCAGAGTCGCCGGGTCCTCTGACACCAAAGAGATCTTCTTCTTTGGTGAACTTACCTCGAGACAAGCCTTGAATCTGATGGTACTAAGGTGTGAGTTCGCCGGAGCAACCGTGTGGATCCCCCACCACACTCCCTTGAGTTCCTCCCCCTCACAGAATCTTCTCCCTCTCAAACTCCACCCTTTCCTCTCTCCCTTTCAAGCTCTCTCTTCAAGTCTCCCCCACAAGAACGAAGCTCTAATGGTTGCCAAAGACACTTACAAAGTGCCTTGCCATAGCTTAAATAGAGGCTCTCAAAACGAGCTCATTAATGCAAGTTGCTGCCATTATCATCCAGGATGATATCCAAATCGCCCTGGCCGATTAGCACAAATATGAGGAAAATCGTCCTGACTATCGCCCTGAAATGAAGCTGGACGATGTCTAATCATCCCGGACGATCTTGCGATTGGCCTGGATGAAATCCCCATTAAATGCTTTCCAAAACTGCTTGAGAAATTTTGGAAAAATTGCTCTGGATCGTCCGAGACGATATTTCCAAAATGCTTTCCAAAATGCCGGGACGATGTCCAAAAATAAGATTTTCCTAAGTAGATCTGGCGGCAGATTCTTGCTGTATTGAGCCGATCATCCTAGCCTATACAAAATCATCCAGGACGATGTGTTTTGCATAAAGACGGCTGCTTTAAAAAGGATGCCCTAATTAGGATTTCTACTTTTGTCAGATCGTCCCGGACGATGTTACCAAAAATAGAAAACTTTTAGGGCACAATAGAAAATCTTCCAAGATACAAATCATCATACGTCACATCAAATACAATAGACTCAAGAAAGGAAAAATATTACAAACTAACACAGGCCTAGTCTACCCAATCTTGAGCTGGTTCCAGATTGCAGTCATATAGTGTAGACCTGAAACATTAATAGAAAGCAGTCATAGAGAAAAAGAATGTTTGCTATCATCAAAATCATAAGTCATAGATCCTCAACACCTTTCAATTTTGAAAGTTAGAAAATTAGTTCCCTTGAATAATTAATTCAGAACTTGAACAATTGAGCACTCAAATTTTGTGACTAGGTCATAACGTTTATTGTTCATTAAAGCATTAATTGGAATTCAAGGATTAAGATATAATTAGTGAGGTGACAGAATTACCTAGCTCTAATTATGAACTTTTTATGGAGGATTATTTTATATGTAATGATTAAATCAATGGACGATTCAATTTTTTAATTGAGTAAATTATACTATAAATTCAAGAGTGCAATTTCATATTTATAGTGGAATAATATTGTAATTAATAATTTTGATTTATTAATTTAAGAGTTAAATTAATAATCAAATTTATTGGAGCTTGAATTATTGGTCCATAGGTCCCTTCTTCATCACCTAAGCTCTATTATATATTGAACACTAAGAATGTGACAAAATATAATTGTTAATTATGATCATATTAGTAACATATTTATGATCACCTTTTAATTTTATATTTCATGAAGATAATGATGACTCATCATTAATATTTTCTTAATATTAAAAGATAAAGATAAGATTGATGATAAGTCATGATGTGTCATGATAATTATCATCAAATATCTTTTAATATTAAAAAGATATAGATAAGATTAAAGATAAGATTGATGATGTGTCATGATAATTATCATTTTAATATTAATTAAAAATGCTTCATGAAATACTAAGCGGTGCTTATGAAAAGATTTGAACTTTTCTTATAAATAAGAATTAAGTTCTACATGAAAATGATGATGATACATAATTCCTTCATGAGAGATGGAAGAATATGTATGAGAAGAATGTTGCTCTCATTGTCTTTTCTTTTGAAGGATTAAATTGTGTTTAGAACACAAATTAGATTCAAAAGAAAAAGTGTTCATCAATAATTGATTGATTGTGCCCACTCACTAAAATATATTTTGTGGGGTGATTAGAAGAAGAAGGCTTACGGTCTCAATCAACGTTTCGACGAAGAAGATCTCAAATCTCAATCAATAATTCGGTAAAGTTTTCTTCATTCCATATTATAAAGTTATTTATTAAGAAAATTAATATTGAGAATGTCTTAATTTAATTTTTTAAAAATCATGATTTTTATTTCCGCATTTTATATTATGATATAAAAAAAATTCCAACAGTTGATCCATCTCCGATCAAACAATGAAGGAATGGTGACGATCAACATTCTACTGCTATGGCTAGAAGGACCGAACCTCCAAATTCAAATTCTACTGAAAAAATTTCCTCATCTGATTTCCCGTCGGGAAGAAATCAGAAGCTGATTGTCAAAAAGAAGCCATTGATTATTAATGAAGGAGCCTTTTTAACTGCTAAGAGGGTAATTCCAGTAATTGGTAAAGGAAAAAATGTTCTTATTGATGATGGAATGAAAAGTCCAAAAGGTTTTAAAAATTTGAAACTAAATTTTGTGAGTCTGAATGCTTCTACTTCTTCAGTTTTTAAATTACATGTGAGTAAATTCTATAATTCTACTCCTTGTAGTTCTGGTGATCAGATTTCAAAATGTGCAAATGCAAATGACTATGCTGCTGTGATTGAAAAATTTTGAGGAGACACGGATAAGATATCTATTGTTGAGTCGCAACCAGATAAAAAGATTTAATTGGCATTACAAAATGACTTAGAGCATGTTAGGCATTATATTTTCAGGAGAATTGAACTCTGAAAAGCATACATCCAATAATATATCTCCTCCTGAGACAACTGATAAAATGGGCAATCTGAAGACAAATGCTTGGGCGAGAAGTGCTAATGTTAAGGTGGAGAACTTGAACTTAGGTTCATTTTTGGCTGAAGTTGGCAAAAAAATGAAACTATATAAGGAAAATGTGTTGGAGAATTCTTGAAGATTGGGGAGTGCTCTTGTCACGAAAGTTTTTGGTGATAAATAACCGTTTTATGAGATCAACATTAAATTAAGAAGACAATGGAGCTGCTTTGGGAGCTTTAGACTTACCATGTTCGGACAAGATTGGGTTCTTTGTTCATGTGAGAATGCTGAGACTATGGAATCAATTTTAAGTGAAGGACCTTGGTTTGTTAAAGGTCATATTGTGGGTATTGACAAATGGTCACCTACCTTTTCCACAAATTCCTTGAAGGGTCTTTCGGCTCCAGTGTGGATTAGACTTCCTAATCTACCGTTATATTGCTAGGATGATATCAACATTTGCAGAATTGCATCTCATGTTAGGAAGCCTTTTTAACTAGATGGAAACATGTTTCAATGGAATAGAAGAGAATTTGCTAGGATTTGTGTTCACAAAAATTTAGGCGAGCAACTTCTTTGGGAGTGTGGGTGGAAGGTGAATCTAGCAAATTTTATCAAAAAGTGGAATGTGAAAAAATTTCTAAACTTTGTTTCAAGTGTGGCAAAATTGGCCACTTGATAGGAAAATGCCCTGTTTCTAAGATTGAAGAGATTAAAGAAAAATCCAACGTGCCTTCTTTTGATGTTGCTACTACTAGCCAAAATGCATTTGCTGGTGAGAAGGAGATATTGTGGACCTCGAAGAGAAATGGTATGGTCCTTGGATGCATGTCAGATATGGAAAAAAGAGAAGATTTCCAAACAATGCAAATAAGGTAATGCAATGACCTGTTCTAGGTGCTGTTCCAAGTGATGTTAGAGAAGTTTGGAGGGCTGTTTCAGGTGCTGTTCCAAGTCAAGTTCAAGTCCGGAATACTAATTTGGGAATTTCTTTTCCTAATGGAAAAGACAAGCTTTTGATTACTGATTTGATGGAAGTCAATCATGGAAAAGATAAATATCTTGTTCATGTTGAAGATGCTACTATTGCAATAGTAAATGATATAATCCTGGAAGATGGAGAAATCCTGGAAGAAATGCCACTCAAGGTTTTTGATTTCTCTATGGACAGAAATGGGAATTCATCAAGTAAAATATTTTTGCTTCTCAACTTGTAATTTTGAATAAGAATATGTTTGATATTCTTAACAATGTAGATGAGGATGTGAGCAATGTTGAAATTGTTATGGGAAAAAGTATAGATGATGTTGTTAATGTATCATCTTCTAAATTGAAGGATATGGCTTTAACAGTTGAGAATGTTAAAGTGGAAAATAATTCTGTCAAAAAGAAATTGGGAAAGGAGTTCAAAACTTTTGGACCAATTAAACTAATGACTAGAAATAGAAGATTGGAGATGGAAAATAAAGGCTAGAGGATTGGGGCTAGTCCCCCTTCTAATAATTGAATTCCATTGTTTTTTGGAATTGTAGAGGAGCTAGGAAAGTTCATGCTTCTCTATATCTTAAAGAATTTGTTAAACAAAATGGTGTGGGTTTTATTGGTTTGTTAGAAACAAAAGTTTCTTCTATGAATAGAAAAGATATCAATGCTCTAATCGGCATGGATTAGAATTTTTTTCATTATCCTTCTGAGGGTTTGTCAAGAGGGATTTTAATTCTTTGGAATACAAGGTTTGCTTGCTTTAATACCTTGTTCTCTTCTTGTCAATGTGTAATTGGTGATTTAGAAATTCAAATCAAAGGGAGTTGGTGGATTTCTATTGTTTATGCAAACAAAGATACTTACAAAAGGCGAGATATTTGGAATCAATTGGAGAAGCATATGCTTGTTGATAGTCCTTTTGTGGTGGGTTGAGATTTTAATTGCCTATTATCCAGAAGTGATAAAAATGGAGGAAGAGGATTTGATTTCTCACAAGGCTCAAAGGAAATGAAATCATTTTTTTCTAGCATTGATTATCATGAATTAAGTTTTATTTGTCCAAGGTTTACTTGGTGCAATAACAAATCAGGTAGAGCTCAGATCTTAGAATGACTAGATAGGTGCTTTGTTAATTCATCTGTTCTTGAGTCTAATTCTTTATTGGGGGTTTGTCATCTCCCTCGTGTGGCTTCAGATGATTTCCCCATTATGATGAAATTTTGGGAAGATCAACCGAAATCAAATGGCTACATCAAGTTTGAAGATACTTGGGCTTCTCACTATGCTTCGAAAGCTATTGTTCAAAAAGCCTGGAATAAAAACATTGCTAATCACCATTCTGATAGGCTTGATATCAAATTTAAAAGGGCATTGAAAGCTCTTTTTTTTCTGGAGTATAGCAAAATTGAAAGACCTCAATCTTGTGAAGGACAATCTTATTAAAGATATTCTTGATCTACAAATGTAGGAGTTTATGGTTGGAAGCCTTTCTAAAGATAAGATCTTACTTCTCAGATCCAAAATTAATGAACTAAATTGCACTTTAGCTTGCCTAAACTCTTGGTGGAGACAAAAAAACAAAGATAAGATGGATAAAGGATAGAGACTTGAATACAAAGTTTTTTCATTCCTTTGAAAATGCTAGAAGGAATGTAAATTATATTTTCAATATTAAAGAGGAGAATGGAGATTTGGTGAAGGATCAATCCCAAATTGAAGACATTATTTTCAAATTCTACCAAACCAAGTGGAATTACATATCTTCTTCTTTAAATATTTGGCCAAGCCCGAGAGAGACTTTGACAGATTCTAATAGAGAAACACTTAATTCTGAGCTCAAGCTAGAGGAAGATCAAGCTGTTGTTAGCTATATGGAGGGATCCCCGGGTGTTGATGGTATTACTCATTCATTTATTAAATTCTATTGGCACATCATTAAATTAGTTGTATGGAATGCAGTTAAAAGATTTTTTTCTATGGGTATGATGGAATCCAGTTGGAAAGATAAATTGATTGTATTCATACCAAAGGTGGAGTTGCCTATGATTCCTTCAAATTTCAGGCCTATAAGTTTATGTAAAAAAAATTATAAACTTGTGGCTAAGATACTTTCATTAAAGGTCAGTCTCTATCAGATAATGTATTAATTGCTCAAGAAGTTTTCCATAAATTCAGGATTTCAAAATCTTTTAAAGGATTAGTTTCCTTCAAAATAGACATGGAGCAAGCATATGATAGCTTTTCTTGGGAAACTTTGGAGTAGGCTTTGAGTTATTTTGGCTTCCCTTTACACTTTTCAAAGCTTATTTTGGAATGTGTATGTTATCTAAGGTTCTCTATATTGATCAATGGCAAATCTTCTAATTGGATCAATGCTTACAGTGGTTTTCACCAAGGTTGTCCCTTATCTTCTTTTCTCTTTGTCTTAAGTTCTCAATTATTATCTAATGCTTTAATTCAAGAAGAGATGGAGATAGGGATTAAGATTCATCATAATGCTCCTAGGATATCTCATTTGCTTTATGCAGACGATATCTTGATTTTTTTCTGAAGCTAACATGAAGATGGTCAAGAGGATTAGGAGTATTTTATTGTACTATTGTAATTGGTCTGGTAAAAAATTAATTACAATAAGTCTTCTATTTTCTGCGGGAAAGCCATTAGTAGAAGAAGAATGAAGAAGATTGCTCGGGTAATGGGATTCAAGAATGTGAAGGAATTCTTTTAATTATGTGATGCATGTAAAGTTGGTTTATCATTTTCAAAAGCTTTGAGTTATTCTAACTTCTTAAACTCCTTTTCTAACTCAACATGAGATGACTTCAAGAAATCATATACATCAATTAATTCAATATGCTTTTTATTTCACTCATCAAACTCATCAAGTTAAGACATGTGATTGCTATCAATTTGGAAGTGATCTTTCAATAAAATTTCATGCACTTTTTGCAAATTCAAAAACTCCAATTTCAAACTGGCATGCAATTTCTTAAGTTTCCTATATGATAAATGAATTTGTTCACAAACGTTAAGTAATTGATCATAGGTTGGTTCACATACCTCTTCTTGGTTAGACTGACCAAGATGATCACCGGCCATCAAGCACAAGTCTGTTGTTTTTTCCTCAGCTTCAGTCTCAGAGGAGTCAGATACAAAATCCGCCCAGAATGCCTTTTAGAACCACTTCTTATCCTTCCTGTAATTGGGTTTCTCCTTACCCTTCTCCTTGCTTGAGTGATCCATTAAATGTAGAATAATCATCTTTGATATGTCCAGGCTTCCTGCATTCAAAACAAACAATATCAGATGAACTTTTGAAAGTTTTGCTATTCTTACCATTTTTCCACTTATGATGATGCTTGTGATTCTTCCATAGAAAGCTTTTGAATTGCCTAGTGATGAATGCAACATTGTCACTTTCATACCCATAAGAACTTGTATCCATATCATTAGCTTTCAATGCCACAGTTTTCTCCTTCTTCTTCTCACCTGCATGAAGTTGTCTTTGGTTCTTGAATTCTTCATTGATGGAAGATGGGACATCACAAAACTCAGCCAGTTCTTCAATGAAGATCTTGTAAGAATGATTGGTGGAGTACATATTTTTAATTCTTTGCTTGAAGATTTGTATGGAATTAAAGTTACAAATGACTGGTAAGTCTATCTCTACTTTGTTAATAGAAGATGGCCTCAAGGAAATGAAGCCAGGGGATCCCGTACCATGGGTTCATAAGCTAAAATTAAATACACGGGTGGAACTTTTTTTGTGGCGGCTTTGCAAAGATGCAATTCCAACTGAAGAATTTCTTTATAGGAGAAGAATATCTAAAAACTGCTTGTGTCTTATGGGATGCGGAGTGATTAAAGACGTCAATCATATTACTTCTAAATGTTCAAAACTTTGGAAGGTCATTAATGTACTGAGAGGTTGGGGGTTCATAATTCTGGAATTCAGAGATTGGAATGATTGCTTGCAAGGTCTTAAGAGGTTAGTAGAGGCAGATTTGCTGATGGCAAGGATCTATGTTTCATTATTATGGTTTGTTTGGAGTAACAGAAACAAGTTCAAGCATGGAAAAATTTGAGATAGCGATGTGATGATTGCAGTTTTAGTTCTCTATTTTTATAGTTTAGCTAAATAGGGAGTATACCGCTCGAAACACTGGGATTCTTATCAGTCAATGGGACTATTTTTAAATAAATGGCATCCCCCTCCACCTGAGTGGTTGAAGAAAAACATTGATGCAGCACTTAAAGACAATTATGAGGCAGGTATTAGTGGTATTGTAAGGGATTAGAAAGGAAGGTTTATTTTAGCATTTGGTAATGGGAAATTGCATTGGGACATAGCATAAATGGAGCTTTTAGCTTTCAGTTCATTGAAAGAGGAGTTGCAAGGTTGGTTACAAGGGGCTAAAGGTATTATTGTTGAAGGGAAAATAAAATGTTCTTCAACTTCTTCAAGAATTGTATAGCAAACCGAAGAAAGTGAGGGGGGACTCAGAAGATGAAGATCTCTTTTGTTTTAACAATCAAAATAATGTTATCTTCAATTGTGTTGGGCGTAGTTGTAAAAAGTTGGCGGGTTATTGTGCTAACTTAGCCTTATCTTTTTATTTTGTTTGGGATTTCTTTTGTGAGATCAATCTTCCTTATTCCTTTGTTCAATTAGTAAAGGAATAAAGTAATAGGTTAGTAATATCTCATAAGCTTGTATCTAGGCATATTTGGGTTTTTATTAATTTTGCTACTTAGCATTCCTCAAAAAAAAAAAAAAAAATCAAGTTGTCTTTGGTTCACCCCTTGCTCGTATGCAATGAGTGACCCAAGTAAGTTATCAATATAATAAGTATTCAAATCCTTAGATTCAATAAGTGTAGTAATCTTAGCATCAAAAGAAGAAGGCAAGCATCTCAAAATTTTATTTAATCTTTCATAGTTAGTTAGCTCTCTTCCTACGGCTTGCAATGAGGTGATAATTTGAGTAAACCTAATATACATGTCAGAAATCAATTCAGTAGGTTTCATATGAAAAACTTTGTAGTCATGTAATAATACATTCAACCTAGATTGCTTAACTTCATTATTTCCCTCATAAGTAATACATAATCTATCCCAAATTTGTTTACCAATAGAGCAAGTTAAGAAATGCATGTAATCTTCAAATTTCAAAGCACATAAAAAATAGTTTAAGCATTTTGAATTCAATTGAGCTTAATCCCTATCATCAAAATTCCATTCATAAAAAGGAAGTTCATTTTTAATGCCATTAATTTTATGAGATGGAAGTGAATAACCATCCTTAACAAGCATCCACATGCGATAGTAAATCAAATGTAAAAAAGTAGACATGCGAGTTTTCCAAAAATCAAAAGGAATATTATCACACAAAGGTGGTTGGGTAATAGAATACTCTTACGTAGTATTACGATTACCAAATTTAGCCATTAATTAAAATTTAAAAGTTTTCTTGAACTTAATATTATAAATCCCGCTCTGATACCACGTGAAAGTTCGTCAAGGATGTTAGACCCTTATGAACTAGTCTCGATGCTAATCAAGAGGGGGGTGGGGGAGGGTGAATTGGTATTTAAAAATTTCTCTAAACAAAAACACAAACACAACCAAACAAAGATTCATAATAAGAGAAACAAAGTATAGATATTAAATTCAGAAGTATAATAAGAAAGAACAAAGAAGATTTTATAGTGGTTCAGTCAACTTAACCTACGTCCACTCCCCGGAGGTACCCTCAGAGTATTCCACTAAACTTAGTGTCGCTCCTTTTGCCCCCACGGTAAGGCGGAGAAGCCCATACAAAAACTCATTTCCATCAACCCTGGTGAGGCAGAGAACCTAATTCCTTTTACTTCCTCAAAAAGCAGGTAGAGTACCCAAATCCTTTTTTTTCCTCCAGAAGTAGGCAGAGAATCTAACCCCTTTTTCTTCCTCTAGAAATAGGTAGAGAACCTTGATCAATTGCTGAAGTAGACCTCTCTCGAACCTCAAAGAAACTAGGGATGACAATTGGAGAAGATGACTCAGATCCTTACTTGGAGCAACCTTTGTGAAACCCTTCATAAACTCCCTCTCACAAGATCCTCTCTCTCTCCCTTGCTCTCCCTCTCCTCTTAGCTCTCTCAGGTCAGAACAACAGTAAAAGATACACTCTTGGGTAAAACAAGAGGTCTTATATAGAAGAGCTTTAATTTGCTCTTAATTGCAACAAACTGACACTATCATCAAGATGATCGGCCGATCATCTCGTACAATCAGTATAAATTCAACTCAACCAGCTTGGATGATTTGGGAGAGTCTAGATGATCATAAGGATAATTTGTTCATATCATCCAGGACGATAGGATATCATCCTATATGATTAGTTCAAGTTGTTGAATATCATCGAGACCATCTCCCTATATAGATGTCTAGATGATGGAAAAGTAACTAAATCATTCAGGACAATCTCACGATCATTCGAGCTTATTAGTACAAAATGACCAATATCGTCCAGAATGTTGCCCTGAATAGATGTCTAGACGATGAAATAATAACTTATTCATCTAGAACAATCTCTCAATCGTCCAAGACAATTAGTTCAATTTAGTACATATCGTCCAGAGTATCGCCCTGAAAGCAACCATACTGATTATACATCATCTAAGAAGAATTAAGGTTTATTAATTGGTCATCCCGGATAATCCTGTGATCATCCAGGATGATATGATTGAGCAATTAAACCTTAATTTCTTTCATTAATTACTAGATTAATTTATGCATAATTGCACCACATCATCCAGGATGATGTCCTGGACGATGTCCAAAAATAAAAGATGCCTAAATAGATATAATTGCTGATTCCTTCTGATTTGAGCCTATCATTTTGGACGATGCTAATATCATCAAGGATGATTCACTTAATAACGACTTCCTTAACCAGGATGCCCTAATTTAGAATTATTATTTTGAACTGATCTTCAAGGATTATTTGCGGATCATCCTGGACGATGTGATCAAAATAGAAATCACTAAACAAACAGATAAAATTTTTCCCCCAAGTGTGTGTGTGTGTGCAAGGTTACTTAGCATTTGGACCTATAATATTTACAATTTGACTCAAGAAAGGGTAAAAGGCACTTGATGTACATTACAAACTAACTCAGTCCTAATCTACCCAATCTTGAGCTTGTTCAATTTGCAATTCGATCTTGTGGACCTAAAACATTAGCAGGCAAGGTAGTCGTTAAAAAAATAGAAATGTTTGCTATCATCAAAATTTTATTTCCTGAAATTAGATTTGTAACATATCCTACATTGTCACTATGGATGGTCAAGATCTCATAACCTAGCTTTTTCTAAATCCAAGTGATGAAGGATCTAAATTAATCAAAAGACTCACTCTTATGTGACAAAAATTCAATCCAAGTGAACCTCGAGTAGTCATTGATAATCACAAATCCATAGACTTTCCCCCCTAAGCTGGCAGTGTTAATGGGTTCAAACAAATCCATGTGAAGGACTTCTAAAGGTCTAGAGGTGCTAATGTTCTTAATGGATTCGAATGAGGATTGGACTTGCTTCCCTAGTTTGCAGGCATTACACTGGTGGTCTTTAGTGAAATTAAGCTTGGGGGAATCTCTAACTAGGTCTTTTTGGGCCACTCTCCTAAGGGTTTTCTGGGCCACTCTCCTAAGGGTTTTCATACTAGCATGACATAACTTCAGATGCCAAAACCATGATTCATCAGCAACAATTTTTAGGCAAAATGAAGAAGCACATTCTATGTTATTTAAGTCAAGCATGTAAATATTGTTGATCCGCTTTCCCTACAAAACAGTGTTGTTATTTAAGCTATAATGCAAGTATTTGCCAAGATTTTTATGATGAAGCCCTTATCGCAAAGATGACTGATGTATTTTAGTCCATTTACAAGCAAAACATTTTCAATCAAAAGGTTCTTGGAGTTTTCAATTATACTTGTGCCCACAACGTTTCTGGTGGTGTTGTCTCCAAGAGTAACCTTGCCTCTAGCCCTAGCCTCCAGCGAAATGAATTGGTTGGCATATCCAGTCATGTGTCATGAGCATCCACTGCCCAGGTACCACATGCTCTCATAAGGATTTTTGTGAGAGCAAGCCTATAAAATCATCAAACATCATATTTAGGAACCCAAATAAGTTTGAGTCCCTTCTTATGGAAAGAAGAATGCAATTCTTGTATGTTATGCTATGAACCATGTAATTTGGATCTCCACACCCAATGTATACTATGGTGAATAGTGCATGTGTGTGAAATGTGCCCTAATATGCCACATAAAAAATATCTAACACCAGGAAAAGGGTTTGCTAGTCTACTCAGGTGGTAATGCTTCTTCTTAAAGTTATGTGATGCATCCAATGATGGTTGATCTTTTTCAAATTCTTTGAGTTTTTCTAATTTCTTAAACTATTTTCTAACTCAACATGAGATGAGTTCAATGAATCATGTGCAACAAATAATTCAATATGCTTTTTATTTAATGTATCAAACTCATCAAGTAATGACATGTGATTGCGATCAATTGTAGAGTGATCTTTAAGTAAAATTTCATGCTCTTTTTGTAAATTAAAAAAATTCAATTTCAAACTAGCATGCAATTTCTTAAGTTTTCTATATGATGCATGAATTTTCTATGAAACTTCAAGTTATTGTTTGTAGGTTAATTCACATATCTCTTCTTGGTCACTTTGGCCAAGATGATCGTCCGCCATCAAGCACAAGTTTATTGTCTCCTCTTCAGCTTCAGTCTCAAAAGAGTCAGATGTAGAATCCGCCTAGAATGCCATTTGGAACTGCTTCTTTTCCTTCATGAACTTAGGTTTATCCTCACCCTTCTCCTTGCTTGGGTGAGCCTTAAGTGTAGGACAATTAGCTTTAATATGTCCCGGAAGACATTAAAAAAAAAACATATCAATAAATTTTTTAAAATTTTTGTTACTCGTACCTTTATTCCACATCTATTGGTGCTTTTGCTTCTTCTTAGAAAGCATTTGAATTACCTAGTAATTAAAGCAACATCATCACTTTCAGATCCGAAAGAATTTGTATCCGTATAATTTTCTTTCAACACCACAGTATTCTCCTTCTTTTTCTCACCTACATTAACTTATCTTTGGTTCACTCTTTGCTCGTAAGCAATAAGTGATCTAAGTAAGTTATCTACAGAATAATTATTCAAATCCGTAGATTCAATTATTACAATAATCTTAGCAATCAAAGCAAGAAAGCAAGCATCTCAAAATTTTATTTACTTTTTCATAGTTAGTTAGTTATCTTCCTAAGGCATGTAGTGAGGTGACGATTTAAGTAAACCTAGTATATATGTCATAGATTAAGTAAACCTAGATTACTTAACTTCATTTGCTCCTTCATAAGTAATACACAATCTATCCCATTTTTTTCTACCAGTAGCATAAGTTTAGACACATATGTAATCTTCCGATTTCAAAGCACAGAAAAAATAATTTAAACATTTTGCATTAAGTTGTGCTAAATCCCTATCATCAAATATATATATTCAATAAAAGGAAGTTTAGTTTTAATTCCATTAATTTCATGTGATGGAGATGAATAATCTTCTTTAACAAGCATCCACATGCGATAGTCTATCGATTATAAAAATATAGACATGTGAGTCTTCAAAAAATAAAAGGAATATTGTCAAACAAAGGTGATCAGATAATAAAATACCCATCCGTAGTATTATGATTACCAAAAGTTAGCCATGGATCAAAAATTAAAAGTTTTCAAAAACCAAATTTTATGAATCCAGCTCTGAAACTACTTGAAAGTTTGTTAGGGATGTTAAGCCCTTGCGAACTAGCCTAAGGCTAACTAAGAGGGGGGGGGGGGGGGGGGGGGGGGGGTTTAATTGATATTCTAAAATTTTCTCAAACAAAAAACATAATCTTAAACCAAATTATGAATCACCACAAGAAAATCAAAGTGCAGAAATTTAATGCAGAAAAATAATAAGAATGAACACACATAAATTTATAGTGGTTTGGTCAACTTGACCTACGTCCACTCCTTAGAGCCTTTCCTCCAGGTATCACACTAAACTCAGTGACTCTCCTTTTGCTTCCACATCAAGGCAGAGAAGCTTGTACAAACCTCCTTTCCATTAACACCAGTGAGGCAGAGAACCCAACTCCTTTTACTTCCTCTTGAAGCAGGTAAAGAACCTGACTCCTTTCGCTTCCTCGTAAAGAAGGCAAAAAACCTTGATCAATTGCTGAAGTAGCCTCTCTCAAAACTCTAAGGAACTAGGTACGATGACCAAAAAAGACAATTTAGATCCTTTCTTGGAGCAACCTTTGTGAAACCCTCACAAACTCTCCCTCAAAAGATCCTCTCTCTCTCTTCCTTTCTCTCGCTCTCCTCTTGGCTCTCTTAGGTCAAGATAGAAACAAAGGATTCAATCTTGGGTAAACAAGAGGTCTTATATAGAATAGCTTCAGATTTTCTCTTAATTGCAACAAACTGATATTATTGTCTAGGACGATTAGTCAATTTTCCTATACGATTAGTACAAATTCATCTCAATCAGCCATGATAATCTGGGAGAGTCTGGAAGATTAAAGGACTTGTTTGTTCTGATTATCTAGGATGATAGGATATCATCTTGTACGATTAGTTCAAAATCATTGATCATCATCCAGAACATCGCCCTGATTGTATGTCTGGATGATGGAAAAATAACTTGATCGTCCCAAATGATTTCATGATAGTCTGGTATGATTTGTTATAAACATTAAAAATCATTTAGAATATCGCTCTGATTGCATCTCTGGATGATGGAAAAATAACAAATCATCTAGAATTATTTTTGATAGTCCTGCATTATTAATATAAATCAATTCACATCGTCTAGAACATCCTTTTGGTCGTCTAGTGAGAAATTAAGGTTTGCTTAACTGATCGTTCCGAACAATCATGCGATCATCCAAGACAAAATGATCGAGAAATCAAACCTTAATTACTTTCCTTAATTACCACACTAATTTAGGCTTAATTGCAATGCATCATCGAGGATGATGTCTTGAACGATGTCTTGGATGATGTCTAGAAATAAAACTTTCCTAAAAATATATGGCAGTTGATTTTTTCTGATTTGAGCCTATCATCCAAGATGAAGCAAATATCATCAAGGAGGATTTCCTTAGTTGTGGTTGCCTTAACCAAGATGCCCTAATTAGGGTTTCTATTTTTAACTGATCATCCAGGATGATTTGGGATCATCCCGGATGATGTGATGAAAAACAAAAAAACTCTAAAATCAGACAAAATTTTTTCTTGAACGTGTGTGTGTGTGTGCAAGGTTATTTAGCATCAAGACCCACTTTGTTACAATTGACTCAAGAAAAGGTAAAATATACTTAACAATAGTTTACAGACTGACTCATCCCTAATCTTCCAATCTTGAGCTGGCTTGATTTGCGATTGGCCTTGTGGACCTGAAACATTAGTAGGCAAGGTAATCGTAGAAAAATACAGGTGTTAGAAATGTTTGCTATCATCAAATTTATAATTCCTGAATCCAGATTCACAACAATGCCTAGAGTAAATTTCTTTTGGTGTAGACTTATAATAAATGCATTATCGATCAATTGCTTTCTTATATATAGAAAACTATATAACTCATATGTTTGTCGTATGGGCTTTCAACTGAATGAAGATATTGAGCACATTTTAGTTTAGTGTTCGAAACTCAAACATATGGTATATATGCTGAAGCTTTGGGCAATTCTTGTTCCTCTATTCAATTCATTTCTTGAAATGATAATGAAACTGTAATATTTTCTGGTTATAAGTTATTGTTTGTAGGATTTATTGTTCAACTATTTTTTATTCTTGGAAAAGTAGAAATAAGAAGAAGCTTGGAATTTCTATTAACTTTCTAGCTTTATCTACGGATACTATTTTATCTGCTTCCGTTAATCCACAATATTGATCTAATTCTAAAGAACTATGGTGCTAACAATCATGAGCTAAAAATAAATTTTTGGTTTCCCCCTTCTCCTAATTGGATTAAAGTGAACGTGGATGCTTCTCTACTCAAATCCAATTGTGGTGGAATTGCAGGCATAATAAGAGATCTTAGTGGAAGATTTATCCTTTCTTGTTGAAATAAGTCATTTCATTGGGACATTGCTAAACAAGAAGCTCTTGATGTCTTAGCTCTCAATGATGTCATCTAAGAATGGATGAAAAATGCTAAAGGAATTTGGATTGGAGGGGATAATTCTAATGTTATAAATTATATTTCATAAATCTTTTTCATCTCCTATTACTCAAATTGTAAATGAGTATTTCATAGACTTATCATTTTTACATGACTATAAGTAAGTCATTTTTCATCATATTACTAGAGATATTAATAAAGTTGCTAATTATTATGCATCTTTAGCTTTATTAGGAAAATTCTTTTTGAATGTATTAGATAATCACATTCCTTCAAATTTTTTCTCTATTTTAAAGGATTAATGTGATTTAATAGCTATCACTTGAATTATTTTTCTCTTTTAAAATTAATGCAATTTGTAATTTCATTAAAAACAAAAAGAATAAGTTTGGGGTACTACTTTATATCCCCAACTTAGATATATGCTCTAAGGAAAACCTCAAATCATAATTCCTCACCCTCCAAGAATGTAATCTTAAATATTGAATAGAATGTGAAGTAAAATATTAAAATATCTTATCTCTAAAACATTAAAGCCCAATATAGGATATACTAGAGTGCTTCTAGGTTTTGTCAGAATCTTTGTTTCTCCCTAATTTTTGTCCTTTTAGTTCAAGAAAGAACTATTCAAAATTGATCTGATACCTTCTAAAAACTCCAAAACTCTCATCCTTATCATAAACATTAAAATATAAGAAAATAATTACCCCTACATTAATCAAGAGTATTCTTAGGAGATTCACCTCTCCTTAGATTTAATTAAAAAAAAGGCTAAACTTTTTGAGAAACCTATAAATCCATATTAAAAAAAAATCCTATTTTATTTTTGCATGATTGGGAAAAATCTTTAATAACGTAAATGATTTTAATTATAACCAATTTTTGCATTTAATTTCCTTTATACGATACCATTTTTTATGTTTTGTGGTGATGTGATATGCTTACATCATATTTGATTGCAAAAATGGAAACTTTTTTAAAAACTCATTTTCACATTCAAATCCTTTGTAGAATATTCTCTTACCTTCTAAGGTGATACGATATTATCAATGTCATGTTGAATACAAAAATTAATAATTTTTCAAAAAAATCTATTTTTATCCTTAAATACTATTGTGGAATACCATTTCTACATTTGGAGATAGTATGCTATTCTTCTATTTATATTTAATTATGAAGATTATAATTTTTCAAAAAAAAACTTATTATTTTCATTGAATCCATCGTAGAATACTATTTCAATCTCTCGAGATTGTATGATATTCTGAATATCGTATTCAATTACAAGAATAGGTAAAACCCCCAATCCTTATGGGTATTCTAATTTATTTTGCCACAGGTCTACACTTCCCTTCGGTGATTTTAAATCTTTTTTTGATAAGCATATGAATCTTATAAATCTATCATAATAGGAACCCTTAAAAGTTATTCTTATGGGGATTACTATCTGATAAGTCATTAGGTTCGTTATCCTCTCTAGACTTTGTGAGTAGAGGGCAAGATTTGAAGAATTTTTATTGATCACAACTAGATTTGTGTTATTCACAACTAGATTAGTGTTATCATTATAATCATCATTATTTTCTATTTCTATTTTTTTTTTATCATCAACCATCAAGATATACATAGAAGGAGCTTTCATCTCTTTATTACTTTTTTCCTTTGGTGGGGCAAAGTAAAAATCAAGTAAAGTTAATGGGGATTGGGATTTCACTCTACCATTCCTCATATGAATACAACTCTCTTCAACTATTTCTTCCATTATACAGCATGTTTTTTTTTTTATGTTTTTCTCTACAATAGTACCAAAAATTACTATAAAGGTATTCATCCCAATGACCTCCTATGATGGCTCTAACTCAACTGTTAAGATCGGGCTTTCGACTCTCGATGGAAACTATTAGAAAATTTAAAAAGATTTAGTAATGACCATTTTATAGGTCTAGGATAGAGCAATGTCTAAACCAACTATAAAAAAAGAAGAAGAAAAAGTAAGAGACTGACTTGAGATAACTTTAGCATACCCTTATCCTCGGTCGATAAGTTATTCTTTAGGAATGATCATGTTCCCTTGCTAGTTATTCTTTAACTATTCTTTGAAGGTAAAACATTCTATAATTGTGTAGCTAAACATGTGATGGTAAGGGTAGAAGTTAGGGTAATACCACTTTTTTGTGTCTTTTAGCTTGTTGGCCTCTAACAATTTGAAGTCTTCATAATTAAATTTTTATAAAATTTTATAACTACTCTCATTTAAATGGATAATAATTGTTTATTTTATCTTTAAAAGTTGATAATAATGGCTTCCTAGGGGATAAGAAGTTACTTTAAGAGGTCGAGGAGGATTCCTAGTTGATTTTTTATCGTTTGATTACCCTTATCACTAGTTTACATTGATGCTAACTTTTTCTGAAAGGATTTCGATGGTTTATCTGCCTTCTTAACCTCTAAGTGATCTTTCCAAAATGTTAAAGAAGATACTTCCTCCTATAGACTATTTTCCTTATTCGACAATTTCACAAAAATATGAATAATGAACCCCTTTAGATAAAATGCAATGGGACCATGAATGTTCATCAATAGAATTTCCAGTGTTGATACTCCAACAACTATGGCACACACTTCCTCTTTGTTTACCCATAAATAGATTATCGTAAAGGTCGCCCCCCAAAATGGGCCTATGTACTTTCTTTTTTACAGTTGATAGAATATTGCATGAATGTAACCTAGTACCATCTAGTAAAGTGGAAGGGTCATAACCCTGAATACGAGGCGTATGGTCCAATGCAGGTGACTATTCGCTTCTACTCTTACTACTCTTATTTTGGTTTAATTACTTTTTTAGAGATTTAGATATCTTCATATTCAAATCTATAAGCCTTTTTAACTGATACTAATGGCCTTTACTAACTATATTTCTTAAAGTTATGGATGGTTTAGGAGACTTCACAGGATACGTGAGGGATTTTACACTAGATTCATGGTTCTCAACAGATTGAACCAACACTATCTCCTCAGATAACCCAAATGGATACCTAGGGACACAGTGGTACCCATTCATTAATATAAAAGTAACAAACTGTCAAGCAAATTTCTTAGTAATCATGTAGAAAAGAGGAGTCAAAATTTTCACCTCAAAAATTTTTTCCTCCAAAATCACCTTAACAAATTACTAGGCAATCATTCCTTTTATATGAATAAAAAATTATTCCTTAGTTTCCCCTACTTGGGAAGCATAGGTTTGATTGATACTTTTTAAAGTTTTATTTTGTTCTGCCCTCTATTCCTGGGAGCCTTTTTAATACAGTAATCAAGAGAGTGAAATGGAGAATGAGCTATCCTACACACATTCTCCTCTCCGTGAGCAACAAAAAGGGGTTAGGAGTTACTTTTACGTAGGACAGTAGAAGTTGGAGGAATAACTAGCTCATTACTGGCCTTAATCTTATACTGCTTAATTATTTCTAACTCAGTAATTTTCTTAGCCTTAATAAACTTCTTCCAAGCCTTCCTTAGATCATTCCTCTTTTGGGTCTTATTGATGAAAGGAGTACTAGAGGTAAAACCAACTTCATAAACTGATGGAATATCAAAATTATCTTCACATTTAATTTTCTTGTCCTTTCGGACTAGGGGTGTAATGGGTACATGGGCAATAATAACCCTTTTTTTTGGAACGAGGGTGTAAGGCCTTGAACATGCTTTACTAGGGCATCAACCATTTTATCCTTAGCCAAAACAATAATCATATTATAATTCAATGATAAGACATTAGTCTGAAAGCCTATACCAAATTGAATTGTCTTTCTTGAATCAATTTCCTAAATAGTCAGATTTTTGTCAAAGGGGAAAATGAGTTTTCCTTATATTGCTTCTCTACATTTTAAAAAAAAAACCCTAATGATTCTCTTTGATGTAATCATTTCTAACAATATAAAACTAATTTTAATTTTGAATTTTAAAATCTCATAGCCCGCATTATTTTTTTAAGGGAATGCAATTACAATGTGTACCAATGAGGGACGAAAGTTTTTTTGAGAGAGTTTTTATTTTTGAGATTCTTTGAGATTTATAAATTCAACACACTAGGTTTTATAAAGTATAAGGCTGCTAAAATCTACAAATGCTCAATAAAGATTTTTAAGGTTTTGGCTTAACTCTTACCTTCTATAAATTAATGTTCCTCTATTACTTCTCTAGTTTTGTAAATGTTGATTGTCCTTACCAAAAGGAGAAATGAGCAAGGTAACTATTGAGAGAAAGGTAGACTCAACTTATGATGAGCATAAGTATACTATCGATGCAGAAATATTTTCCACTACTAAAGTGGAGAGAGAAGTCTTCCCAAGTAGAGTCGATAAAATAATCTATATGCAAATAAAATAATACAACACATATTAGGGTTCTCCTATTTTTGTTTTCAAACATGGCATTGAGAATACCATATCATCTTGAGAGAAGAACATGATATTCTACAATGGATTTGAAGAAAAAAAATCTTTGTTATCATGGTTAAGTATAATAAAACAAATAAGACACTGTCTTGAAATGGAGACCTATCAGTCTAGAATACTATTTAAAGAATTTTTTTTTAAAATATCTTTTCTACAAAAATGTTTTTAAAAATCATCTTTCTGTGAAAAAAATATGAAAGATAAATTTCAAATCAACCTTAAGGGAGATAATAATATTCTATAGAGGTATTTGAATACATAAATGAGATTTAAAAATTATCAATATTCCTAAAGATTTTTCCCCTACCTTATAAAAATAAGATAGGGTTTATTTTAATCTGGAGTTATATATTCCCCATAAAGGAAGTCCTTTATTGTTAATTATATCTCAGAAGGGATAAACATCCTAAGAATACTCTCAATTAAAGTAGTGATAGATACTTCTTAGATTTTAAAGATTACGTTAATGATCAGAAGTCTTGGAATTTCTAAATGGGATTAGTTTAATGTTGAATAGTTCTTTTTGGGGGCTAAATGATTAATGGTAGGGAGAACTAAGATTCTGAGACCACTAAAAAATACTATAGACTATCAGATGATGGGCTTTAATATTTTAAGGAATAATTTTAGGTTTGAATTGGAATTTTATTAGATAGGTGGGATTAAATTCCCAAAGGGTAAGGACTTATAATTTGGGATCTACCTCAAAACTTGGATATAAGTTAGGCACGATAGAGTAGTAATTTGAACCTATATAATGAAGTGTAATTTTGGAGTTATATTTGTTGCAACTCGAGCTCACTAGTTTATATTTTTAATGATAACAGACATTGTGCCTCATATCATTATGCCTACTTGTAATTGAAATATATATTTATTTGTGTGTGTACTAACATTTCAGGAGCACCATACACCATCAAACAAAGATTCAAGGATCAAGATTGGGTAGAATAGGTTATGTTGTAAAGATTTTTGTAATATTCATTGATATATTTTGGATTTCTTGAGTCAAGTCCTATAAGGGTGTATGCTAGCTTGGTGACCATGGACACACACACTCGGAGTAAGTGAGATTGAGTCAAAACTAGAATTTCAAATTTTAAATTCATTAGAATATATGATTAGCTCATTTATCTCATTATACTAGACAATTTAGATCATCCAAGTTGATTAGTTATGATGATAAAAAAATAGCTACAAATTATAATTTAGGCAAGATTTTAAGATTCAAATTTTGTTCTAATCATCCAGGATGATATACATCATACTAGATAATCTATAACAATTATGTCTAAATTAATCCTATGATTAAGGGAATAATTATGGTTTATTTGTTCAATCCGATCATCCAGGATGATTAGTGATGATCATACTAGATGATTGAGAGGATATATGTGATGAACCCTAATTATACAAGATAAAAACTATAAATTTGTCAACTAATCATCTTGGATGATCACAAAGTTTTTCTGGTTGATTAGTATAAATTCTTGAACTGATCGTACAAGATAATGCAGTTTGTATTGTCAAAAAGGGCTACTTTAAACTAATTATAAATGATGATTATACAAGATTATACAGGATAATCTTTAACAAAAGAATTGATTTTTTAGGGTTTTTGAAGCCATCTATTTAAGATTCTCCAAAGATAATGTAAGTGCCTTTGATATGCATTGAGTCTCCATTCTTCAAAAGGAAACTTGTATAGAGAGCCTTGAAAGGGAGAGACGTAAGGGTGGAGTTTAGGATGGAGAAGATCTTTGTGGGGTTTAATAGAGTGTGGAGGGGGTTTCATATGGTTTCTCTTGCAAGCTTGCACCTTAGTACCATCATATTTAAGGTTTATCTTTAGGGATGTTTTTGGAAGAAAAAGATCTCTTTGGTGTCAAAGGACTTGGCTGCTCCATCACACTAGGGAAGGTGAAAGTGATTTCAGGTTTTCTGCCTCACCAATAGGGTGAAAAGAAATCAAGGTTAAGTACCTCACCAAGAGGGTGAAAAGGAGTGAAGGTTCTTGATTTGTAAATGGATTTATGGTCCTCTATCATCTCTTGTTGGAAGAAAAAGGACTACGATCCTCTACCACACCGGGTTGGTGGAAGAGATTTGTTAAGGACTTCTCTGCTTAGTTGTGGGGACTAAAGGAGAGTCACTAAAGATTTGGAGCAATACCTTGAATGAGAGGTTCTAGGGAGTGGATGTAGGTCAGGTTGACCACCACTATAAATCTCTAGTGTGTTTGTTGTTTGTTTAATTTTTATGTTCTTTATTTTTTGCATTTAATTTTGTGTTAATTGCATGAGAATCTATACATGTACTACTGGAAAAAAAATTGAGATAATTTATGCACTACATGTGAAGGTACTAGTGAAGTCAAGCAATCTAAGTTGAATATTCTTAAGCACAATCCTAAATTATTTTGCATGAAACCTTATGAGACTATCTTAGACATATTTACTAGGTTTACTCAAATGATGACATCAATACATGTTTTAGGTAAAGAACTTTCAAACTTTGAAAAAGTCAATAAAATTTTACATTGTCTATATGATAATTTTCATTTGAAAGTCACAACTATATATGAATCAAAAGACTTGAATGATTATTCTCTTGATAATCTCATTGGCTCACTCAGTACCCACGAGCAAAGTGTCAGACAAAAGCTTTTTGATGTAGGAGGAACTATAGTGCTAAAAGCTGAAGACATGGATGAAAGCGGCTTATTAGATGATGAGAGTGAGGAGTTAGCATCAATAATAAGAAAATTTAAAAATCTACTACAATACAAGTATCAACATCAACTAAAGTCGAATAAAGGTAGACATGGTACTAATGTTAAGATTTATTTTGATGTTATTTATATTAGGTGTAGTAAACATGAACATATGAAAAATCATAGCCCTAATATAAAAACACGTCATGCAAAGAAAAAGGGTAAAAATAAGCCAATTGTAATAAGAGAAAATGATAAAAAGAAAAAGATCTTCTAGGTAGACCTAGCTTCTAAATCATTAGACCAGAAGCATGATGATGAGGTATAAAGTTTTATTTATGTTTTTATTTGTGTTATAGTTAAAACATGTATATGTTCTTTGTTTTAATTTTATTCTCCATGAATGTTTTTATTTTCTTTATTACGTTAGCATTTTATTATTTTTGTTTATAATTTTATTTCATTTTCATTTATGTTTTTGATAACACTCTCTGATCATCACCCACAAAACATATCTCACATCATATTTGCATAAGAGAATCAATCACTTCTAAATTTAAAAAAAAAAATTTACCTTCTTTTTACTTATTTTTTGATAAGTGATTATTAACTTCTCTAAATAGTTAAAGGAAGAAAAATTGATGATTATCCCTCTTCATCTAACTCATTTGGTGGTGTAATTTCTTTTTGATTAAAAAACTATTTCAAATTAAAAATTAGACCAAGAAATGGAAAACAATTTCATCTTTATAAAGTTCTCTATCTCATTTGAATAATTTTGCAAATCAATGAATCTATTTCAAATTTTCTTGCT
The DNA here is from genome assembly GCA_022539455.1 of Dendrobium nobile. Taxonomy (NCBI): domain Eukaryota; kingdom Viridiplantae; phylum Streptophyta; class Magnoliopsida; order Asparagales; family Orchidaceae; genus Dendrobium; species Dendrobium nobile. The sequence continues at coordinate 20,071,115 of CM039724.1, read as the reverse complement.
CAAGCTATCTACGCATATAAGATGGATTAGGTTTTGATTTGTGATTTACTCTTTAGTATAAAAGAGAGAGAGAGTTCCTCTTCTATTATATTTGGAATATAATCTCACAACTTAGAATCTTTAAAGGCTTAAAATGAAGCAAGTTGGGAAAAATGAAAAGAGTCACAAAATGAGTCCAAAACAAAAATATGCGTAATGTCCACTAAAAATTACAAGATGCATAAAGTATATGAGAAATCAAAAGATGCATATAGTACACCAAAAATTGATAAAGAGGCATAAAATGATCCCATAATAAATTTTCTTCCCTTCTTGTCAAGTCTTTAAATCTTAAACAAATCCATGTGTTAATCTATATCATCCACACTGGAATTTGAGAATTATGATTTTCAACCTTTCTAGATCTTAGTGCGTTCAATTCATTTCTTACTAAGATTTTGAATAAAATCAAGAGGTAACTTTCTCATTTTGAGAAAGTTTGCTGAAATTAATTGATTCTTCTTAAACATTACCACTATCTCCACCTGATCAGGGTTAGTTTGATCTTTTGCGTTTGTTTCATTTTTTTGTACTTTGTTTCTTTTTCTATGCTTCTCTTATTTTTGATAATGTCAAAGGGGGAGAACATATTTGTATGGTTGTATTTGTTCATTTTGTATTTGCATTTGTTTATATGTTATTTCATTTTATTTTTGTATTGCTTAGTTTCTTAATTTCATTTGTTTTACATAAAAAAATATTTTTAGTATCCCTTATTTTTTAATTTAATTATATTAGTGAGGGGGAGATTAGGACAAAATATTTTAAAATTTGCAAATTTAACCAATAATATTTTCCATCATAAAAAATGGGGAGATTATTACAATTCGAGATCATAAGTTTATGCTTCTGATGAAAACAAATATTGTAACTTACATCCTTATGTAAACTTTTACTTGTAATGTATATTTGTTTGTGTGTGTACTAACATTTCAAGAGTACCATGCACCGTCTAACGAAGATTTAAGGCTCAAGATTGGGTAGAATAGGCTATACTATAAGGATTTTTGTAATATTCATTTATTTATTTTTGATTTCTTAAGTCAAGTGCTATAAGGGTGTATGCTAGTTAGGTGATCATCCACACAACCACTCAAGGGGAGTGAGATTGAGTCAAAACCAGAATTTTAAATTTTAAACTCATTGTACTATATGATTTATATCGTACTGTATGATTAGCTCATCTCATTAATCATACAGGTCGATTTAGATCATCCATGATGATCAATTATGATACTAAATAAATGCTGTTAATCATAATTTAGGCAAGATTTTAATATTTAAATTTTATTCTAATCATCCAGGATGATATACATCATAATGTATGATCTATGATAATCATGCCTAAATTGATCCTATGATTAGGAGACTAATTTTGGTTAATTTGTTTAATCTGATTGTTCAGGATGATCAATGATGATTGTACTGGATGACTAAGAGGATGCATGTGATGAACCCCAATCATACAAGATGAAAACCATAAATTTGTCAACTAATCATCCTGGATGATCGTAGAATCATCATGGATGATCAGTATAAACTCTTAAACTGATCATACAAGACAATACAGTTTGTATTGTCAAAAATGGCTATTTTAAACTAATCAAATAAGACGATCATATAGGATCGTACTAAATGATTTTTGATGACATAATTGATTTTTAAAGAGTTTTTAAAGCTCTCTATTTAAGCTTTCTCCAAAGACATTTTAAGTTTCTTTGGCATTAATTGAGTATCTTTTCTTCGGTAGAACACTTGAAGTGAGAGCCTTAAAAGGGAAAGAGGAAAGGGTGGAGTTTCAGAGGGAGAATATCCTTTTGGGGTTCAAGGGAGTGTGGAGGGAGTTTCAAATAGTTTCTCTAACAAGCCTTCACCTTAAAGCCATCGATTCAAGTTTTCTTTTGAGGGAAGTTTTGGGAAGAAGAATATCTCTTTGGTGCAAAGCACCCGACTATGGAACTGCACCGGGGAAGGATAAAGTCATTCCAGGTTCTCTACCTCACTAGGAGGGTGAAAAGGATTCAAGTTTCTTGGCCTCACCAGGAGGTTGAAAAGGAGTCAAGGTTCACTACCTGTGAAAGGATTTGTGGTCCCCTGCTGTCTCCTGGAGGGAGAAAAATGATTACGGTCTTTCACCGCACCAGGTTAGTGGAAGATATTTGGTAAGGGCTTCCCTGCCTAGCTATGGGGGACTAAAGGAGAGTCACTAAAGGTTTAGTGTAATACCTAAAATGAGATGTTCTGGGGAGTGGACATAGGTCAGGTTGACCAAACTACTATAAACTTTTGGTGTGTTTATTCTTGGTTTTATTTTTCTGTACTTTATTTTATGTATTCTTTTTTTTTATAAATTGTGTGGTTCAAAATTTCAATTTTTTTGTTATTATGAATTACTTTGCTTCTGCATCAAGGGATAGAATTATCTATTTTCATATATTAAAAAAGCATTAAAAAGGGGATTTTTCTTTGTGTTTGAAGAAGTTTTTAAATAACCAATTCATCCCCCACTTGGTTAGCCTTGGGACTAGTTCTATAAGGTCTAAAAACCCTCACAAACTTTCAATATCATGCTTGGAATTGAATACTAGCTAAACAACCTAATTAATTTCAAAGCTATGCTATTCAATTAATTGAAAGATTGGTAAACTATTTTTATTTAAAATATTAGAATATAGGTCCCATATCTAAGAAAAATTTCTAAGTGGTCCTAAACTTATGAGTGGTGATTATGCATCTAAAAAAAATTAATTAAAATTAAATTATTTTTTATTTATTTCTAATGCATTGCATACATATTGAATTTTATGCAATAATTAGTATATAAACTTTTAAAAAGGCTTAGAAAATAAATTTTATCCTAGGGACCAAGCCTCCCCTAAGTTTGAATTACATCCTCATAGGTTGGGTGATCTACTTCTACTCAAAAATAAGGAGGTGCTTAACACAAGATGAACTATGGATTGCTTTTTGATTTGATTATCCTTGTATGTTATCTTAAAATATTTATTTGATTATGACAAGAAATTTTTTTTCCAAAGAGTGTAGCAGAATATCTAGGCATAAGCACATGCAAGAAAGAAACCTACAAAAAGAAAGAAATTTCTAGTTTATAATTAAAGTAAACAAATCAATCAACTAAACCATAAAATAAAGTATAATGTCCATGTTCCATGTGGTAATTGCTACTTAATACAATCCAGGGTCTACTGAAAAGTAAAGATACTTAGGCCCCACTAACAGCAATCTTGATTCTACTCTTATGAAAGGATGCAAATATTTTAAAATGAAGCATTTTTATCTTCAAATCTCCTTTCCTAGTTTGGTTCTTTTCTTTAGGCTCCATGATGTTCATGTTCTTTTCTTCAAACTTCTTGAGTGTTCATTTAATAAGATTTTTAAATGAAAAGAAATATCCATTAAAGGATGTTCCTTCATCTTCGGTTCCCTAGTCTTTTAAGAAAATTTCTTAATTTATAGATTTAAATGAACTACATTTAAAAAAAAAAGACTCTATACTCCCTGCAAATTAGTAGTTCATTTTATGTATAAAATCATCTCAAATGACATTACATTATTTGCCAATAATCACTTGCTCAATTTTGAGCAACATGTAAGTTTACCCACACTTTTAATAGTTAAGAGAGTTAAGCAGCGAAAGCACCTGTATAAAATTTGATTAGATTTAATTTTAGTTCCATTTTAATCAATAAACATACATAAGTATGGCCACCTACATAAAATTTTGATTAGCAATAACCATCAAGATTGTTCGCAACTTAAAGAAATCTTGATACTCATCATAGATGACATCATAAGAATAAAAATATATTCATCATAAAATCCATCACCTTAAAATATAATAACCAGCACTCATTCACACCTTAATAAATTTCCACATCATAAATAAAATACATTAAAGAGCTATGACCTAACTTAAAGCAAGAGCTGGTTTCCATAATAAACAATCTATAGTGTGTGTAATAGGCTATGTGGTTTTGATATGCCCTAAATAATTAATTATTTCCAATGATCCAACATTTTATTTTTGATTTATTTTTGGAAGAAAGATGATTAATTTAAATTTAAATTTAATATTTTAATATTTTGAAATTTAGTTTAAGGTGAATAAATGTTAAATTTAATTAATGAATCATTATCTAAAATCCTTAATTAATTAGCAATTTTAACTTTTAAGTTCTATGAATGTAATACACTTATGTCCTCTAAATGGAATCTAACATGAGATATGAAAGCTTGAATGTCTGAGTATTTCATTACTAATTTCTTAATGGTTATTTAAGGTAAATAGTAATTATCTTTGTTAAACTAGGGCTATGTGGTTTTTTTCATGCTCTTTGGGGTTACTTAGTAACCTTGTGATACTGGGTTACCCACAAATCACCTTATTATTTATCATAGATTTTTATTTACTATTGTTCATTGAATTTTATTGATTAAAAAAAATATTTTTTGAATTTTTCAAAGCTTACTAAATATCTTTATTATTTAATTATTTTCATAAGTTGGTTTGACTTAATGATTTACTTTTTTAATTTACATTAAATTCTTGAAGTTTTATAATTTTTATAAATACTAGATTTAATTTGTTATTCAATGCAATTGAGTTTGTGTTATTTTAATTTTTTGGAATTAAATATGATTTTTACAAGCTCATCTTATTAAATGAATTAAATAATTATTTAATTAAAATGATATTTTATTTATGCCCCAAATAAACTTAAAGCCTCTTAAAATTCTGTCCCAAATACATTGAAGACTCCTATTGATTATTACAAGTATTTCAAACCATTTATGATTTTTATTTATTTTTTAAGTATTTTCATTTAATTAATTAATGATTTTTTTATTTTTAAAGATTTTGATGGCACTTTTAATTTTCCTTTGATTATCACTTAAATTGGAGTAGCCTGAGCTTTAAAAAGCTTTTATTTATTTATTTTGGATTAATTTTGAATTACAAAATCATATGTATATTTTGTAAAGGGATTTTTGGTTCCCTAATTGACTAACATAACGAACTTCAATTTTCTTAAAATTTGAACCATACATTCACATGAACTAGATGCCCAATCACAAGAAATATGAAGTTCATTGAATTCTTCCTAAGGTTTTAATAAATTTCCCAAGATAAATGCATGTATGCCTTTGTGAATTTATTTGATAAAACTAGATATGGGAGGGGGATGAAATCATGAATATTATAACCCTTATACAATGCATGAGAAAACCAAAGAAGACTGAGTCCTAATTATCTTTTTATTGTTCTAAATCAAATTTTAAATTATAGTTAAAATATTACCTATGAACTTAGGGTAATTAATTGAAGCCCTTGGAGGTTTTAAATTAATATGAAAAATTTTGGACATGTGCAAAACATATCCATGAACCTTCCCTATCAATTTATCTTCATACTAAATTATATTTTGAAAAGAATTTCAAAAATACCTCGTAGGATATTTCTAAAAATTACTTTTAATCTATTAGAAGTTGGTTTTCAAAATCATAATGTGTTTATAGACCTCCTTAAGCTGAATCCATAGAGCCTAAGATCTCATAATTTAGCCATTTGGTTGAAGAGTTAATTTTTTTTTAAGTTTAGATAACTTTCCTTGATTTATTAGAATGGAATTACACAGTCAATGCAGTCTTTATACATGATGCACTTTGATTGGAAATCCAATCATTAGTGTAGTAATAGTAAAATGATTTTTTCCTTATGGACATTTGATAGGATCTGATGATTGTGATTTAAAATGCATGATCGTATAGATCTAATCCAAGCCATTGGTTGAAATTAATGGTTATGATTTCATCTTCAACCTCTTGCTTGAATTCTCATCTATGAGCATATTTTGACTATATCTAAGAGATTAACTAGATAGATTCCTTTCAAATAAACTAGGGAGCATCATCTAACTATAAACCTTCAATCTAATGATTAGTTTCCATTAGATTGAAGGTTCATTTCACAATTAACCAAACCTACCTAATTAGGTTATTGTGATTAGAAGTTTACCTCAAAGAATGCTCAAAATGCCAAGGCTTAAGTTTAGGAAGCTTTGATTGAATCCTATAAGTGTTTTGGGTTCATATAACAAATTGGGAGAAGCACTGGATTGGAAGTCAATGTTTGAATGGAGTGGGGTCGTTGAAGCTCCCTTAAAATTATTGAAGATGACTTCCTTAGGGGGTAGGGAGCCGGGTAAAGGATCCTAGAACACTAGGGATGCTTTTTGAATTGAATGTTGGAACCCCTCTTTGGAAAAAAAATGAGTACTTATAAGCTTTTTGAATTAAATGTGCATGGAAAATTGACTAAGTTCATGCCCTCTCAGGCTACTGGGCTTGCTTGGGATGATCACATGGTAACCAAGGAGTAATTTTAAAGACATCCAAGGCTTTTAAACTATAGTTCACATGGGTAATTTTGGGAGTTTTAGTAAGCTCTAACCACCACATGAGGGGGAGGCTAAGCTGGCTGGTGTCTGCAAAGTTCTTGCGTGCAATGCTGGAAACAATTGAGCTTGCATTAACTTGATTATAAAATGTTTTCAAGATGCAATATGTAATTGGGTTAACTCAATTGGTTTACACATGTTTGTTCAACAGTTAGGCTAGTTAGGGTAGATGCAATATGTCATTATGTACCTAATACATGCATTAGCATAGGCCAATTTGACTTGGATTGAGATATGGCTAAAAGTAAGCTTATTTTGGAAACTTGGGTCAAGCAATATGGCTAGCCCAAAAGGACCCAAGGTTTGGGCCACTTATGATTGATCCATAGTGACCCAATAAATAGTCCCATGGTTCAATTTTGTTAGTAATACTTGGTTCAACGAACTTGAATGAATTTAAGTGTAGGCGTGTTTGGTTCATCATAGTAAACTTGGTAAACTTGGCTTATCCTAGGGTTAGGATTGGGTTCAATTAATTCAAAATGAAATTTTGGACTCAATGGAACATGTTTCCTATAATGGCAAGACTAGGATACATGAAATGCATGTTTATGATTTAATGGATCCATTTGATCAAATTAGGTTGACTTGGTCAGCCAAGTTTATCCTTTGCTTTGGTTTAGGTTTAATTCACTCTAAATCACATTTAAAATGTATTGGAATAGAATTGATTTGTAAGAGTCATTTTCAAGTCTAAGGAAAATTTGGATTTAAGAGGTTTTGGGGTTAAGGGTTTAAGTGGTTTCTTGGTCAACCAAAAGGTCCACCAATATTTTAATATTAACTCAATGCATCATGCCAATGATAATAGCATACACAATGCATTTTGGGAGGCTTCCAATGCTAAATTTCTTGATATGCCATGTATAATAGCATAGGCTATAAATATTTAAAGATTTTACATCCTTAGAAAATGCTTTGTTTAAGGTGTTATAGGACTTGGAATGCTTCCAAATTGATATGGTGAAGTATAAGGAAATATCTATTCAATATGGAAGTTAGTAGTTATGAATCCAAGGTCATCTGGTTGGGTTTTGAGATATTAAAAAACTCTTAAAAAATAGGTTATGGCCCAAAGGGTTTTAGGTTTGGATTTGGATTTTGGTTTTGAGTTTGAATTTTGGGCATGGACATTGAATTTGGACTTTTTTTTGGATTTTGAGTTTAAGATTTTAATTTTATACTTCAGATAAATAAGCAGTCAATATGTGTGTTAATTTCATTGAAGAGGACTAGTACTCTGACTAAATACTGAACATGTTTATATTAAAAAAGTCTATGAGTAAGTGGAGGAAGTGCCAAAATTTTATTGAACTAAAAATGGAATTCTCAGAAGATAGCTAATTGCTACCAAGGATAGATGCCCTGACAAACTTAGGAGTATGTTATTTAGTTATGAGCTTCTTGGATGCCTTATCAAGTTACTATAAAACAAAAATAAACCCTCATGATAATGAGGATGCTTCTTTATTTACTATGAATGGCTTGCTTTTTTACTAGATGATGCCTTCTAGCCTGAAGAATGTATAGGAGACCTACCAAAGAATCATGGATAAAATATTCAAAGAGTAGAAGAGAAGAAACATTGAGGCATATGGATGACCTCTCCATGAAGAGTAAGCTACCTATCCAACACATAGAAGATCTGAAGGAGATATTTTCTAGCATCAAATAGTACAGGATAAGGTTTAACCCCTTTAAGTATACCTTAGGGGTAGGGTAAGTAAATTTCCCATGGTTTCTCCTTACACCATAGGGGATCAAGGTAAATATTAGCAAGGTGAAGGAAATTAAAAAGTTACATTTGCCCATAATAGTTAAGGAAGTATAGAGACTAACAAATGATTCATCAAAATCAACCATTTGATCTCTCAACTAGTTGAGAGATGCCATCCCTTCTTTAAAGTCCTAAAATATGTAAAGAAATTTTATTAGGTTGAGGTATGTGAAGCTACCTTCTAACAATTAAAACTTCTTCTCATAGCTAAAACCATGAGATGATTTACTGTTAAACTGAGTGGTGTGCGAGGATACCATTAGTTGAATGGTTGTCTGAGAAGAAGAAAAGAAATATTTCTTGGTGTACTATATGAGACCGACTCTCAAAGGTATAGAGTAAAGGTAACATATATTGGAGAAGGTCATGTGGTCCCTTGTGAGCTCAACCAGGTGATTATGACCTTACTTCTAGGTCCATCCAATTTATATAGCAATTAAGCACCTGTTCAATATGGTCCTAGCCACGCCAAATCACATAAGAAGATTGCATTTGTGGCTGATGGAATTGAATAAGTTTTAGATCACTTATACACTAATGATAATCATTAAGGATCAAGCACTCTTGGACTTCCTTTCAAATTTTAATGATTAAGGTATAGGTTATAGGCAGTGACTGTATAAGAGTATAAGATGCTTAACATGGATGAATTAGCATTGGGAAAGAAGAGCATTGGTGCAGGCATAGTGTTATAGATTATTGATGGAATCATCATTAACCAAGAAGTGAGAATAAAATTCAAGGTTACAAATAATCAAGCCAAGTATGATGCCCAACTTGTTGGTTTGCAACACACCTTATGGACAAGAGTCATTTAGTTAGTTGTGTTTTTGAGTCATAGCTAATGGTGAGCGTGATGTTCAAGAAAGGTTGCTGCTAAAATATCTATTTAAAGTGAAGGGAAAGGTTGTAAAGTTATAATATTTTAAGATCTCAAAAATCTCTTGGGAATAGAATCAACTCGCCAACATCCGATCTAAATAAGGAAACTTGGATGTACAACCAACCATACATATTGTAAAGCCCACTATTGAGAAAGATAAAGTCATGTGAATTTAGGCTAACTGACTAGCAAGTTGGATGGGTCATTTCATAAAATAATTAAAGATGGGTTTATCAATGCTAAGGTTGACAAACCATAATGATTTAATATTATTGATAGAAATTATTTACTCTTGGTTGGAAATCTATTTAGAATGTCAGCAACCTCCCTCAATCTTAGGTGTGATCAGGATAATAAGAAAGATGTTATATTCAAGGAAGTTCATTCAAGTGATTATGCAAGTCATTTAGGAAGAGGGATACTAGGGGTGCTAACGAGCCAAGTTAAGTTGAGCAGTGGCCTTATCGATCTTGATTCATTGGTTAAGTACTCAACTTGAGCTCAGAAGGTGAGCTCGAACTCAAGCTCGTCTCAATGTAAATGAGCTTGAGATGGCTCAAGAGCCATGGTGGGATTTTTTAAATATTATTAATTATTTTATATATGTAAATATTTAATTTTTTATTAAATATTTTAAACATTTATTATCAAATATTAATATTTTTAAATTATTAAATATTTAAACATTTATTATTATTATTTTAATATTTAAATTTAATAAACAAAATAAAATTATTTAAAACTTTGAGGTAAGGTTACTTTTGGTCATCACTAAGGAAGGATGCAGAGATCTTCTCAAATAAATGCTCTCGATGCCAATAATTTTCCCCCTTGCAACATCAACCTCTCATAAGCTACATTGCATTAATATCCCTTAGCCATTTGTGATGTAGGGCATGAATTTTTAGGGACATTATTTCCTTCCACATGGAAAAGATAGTTCATTTTTGTCATGGTCAACTACTTCATGAAATGGTTGAGACCAAAGCTCTTATATGAGCAACCACTGCAATAGTAAGGAATTTTTTTCTGGACTAACATCATCTTCTTGTACGATGTCCTCCTATATGGACTAATAGTTTGTTAGCTAATGCCTAAAAAATTCTACCTTTCATAAAGAATTTGCCTAAAATTTATGTCAGTCTACCACCCATAGAACATAGGATAGTCGAAGCAACCAATAAGCTAATCTTAAATCTCCTATGAAAGAAGTTTAAAGGTACAAAGGGTAAATGGGAAGAAGTACTCCCTTATAAACAATAGGCCCTCAATATGACCCGTCATCTGTAACTATACACATGCTAGTATTAATCTCCCATAGTATTGAAGCCATATTATAACTAAAGCTAAACTTTAATAGATAACGTGTGGTCACAATCATTAATTATGAAGATAAAAAATTTTCCAAGCGGGAGTACATCAATTAGGAAGGACTAAATACATCTTAAAATCTATTATTAGAGTTAACGATATAAGCTTCCTTCATGTAAGAATAGGTTAAGAGAAGAATGGATAAATACTATAAGTCACATGTCAAATAAAAGGTATTCCAACATGGTGATTGAATTTTGAAGAAGGTTGAAGAAATACTCACAATTTGGTACTTAAAAATATTAGTGAGTATGTAGGAAGGGCCATATATTATTAAGAAACATGTCTGGCTAAGCACCTACTAACTATAGACTTACTTCAAAAATGTGGTCCCAAAAATATAGAGTTTTGATGACTTAAAAATTACTCTACCCATAAGGATTAGACTTTCTATCATACTTGTACATTTTTTGATTAAAATTATAAAAAATCACTCAAAAGTCTTAAGTATTTATTCTGCACATGAGGGAGTTTTGGAACAAAGAGTGTAATTTAAGAAAATGCACAAGTTACTCATCTTGATTTCTTTAATAATTTTAGGGGACTAACTCATATAGTATAATCGCCTAAATGCTCTGCGAAATTGTGAATCCTTGGGAAATTTTTTGAACTCACCCACTTAACTTGTTTGCTCTTTTGCTCGAGGAGCTTTCCCTAATAAGATAAACTACCCCAAAGAGCAAGCAAACTCATCAAACTATTGGAAACTCTCCTAGAGCTAGGGGTGAGTCATTACCTTATTAGAATAAAATTTGTTAGCCTTAGGCACTAGTCTTTGAAATGTTCGAGTACACCTAATTAAGATAAGAACTAGTCAAGTTCTCATCCAGGTTCATATTAAAAAGTGACCTTAACTACTCCATGTTAGAGTGCCAGGGGTCTTAGGCACTCAAAACAAGTAGGCATTCCCAAGCACTACAAAGGAAGCAAAATCAGTGCTTAGATGAGGTGTCCCCTTATTTTTTGTTAAGTCTTTTGCCTTGATATGCTTGATATTCTGTAAAATGTTTAAATGGGTCCAGTTAGAGTATAAAGGGAGTAGGATGAAAAATGACTACTAATGATCTCTTATGTGTTATTAAAAATTATATCATACCAATAGATTTACACTTTATATTTATCTAATCAAATATGTATAGCCAATAACATACCATCTTACAAGAGAACATAAATAGAATTTCTTTTAATAATTAAACTAAGAATAGACAATATGCTATTATCTTGAAAGATAAAATAATATTAACCTATCATTTTGAAAATGAAATTAACCAAAGCATAAGAATTTTATCCACACTTAGAGATTTTTTTCTTACTATATCAAACTAAAGTGGGATTTATTTTTCATAAGATTCTAAATTCTCTATGCTTATATAGTTAATTACATCCTAAGATGAATGTTGAGAAAACTCTCGATTAAAGTGGTATCTAAACTTTTTTAAAAATAAGATTTATAAGGATTTAGATCAAGGATATGAAATCAGTGATTTATTAATTGGGAAAGGTTAAAAGTTTAGCACTTATGAATTGAATCAAAGAATAAAAGGTAGATAGTATTTTACATTATGGTTTAACTTAAAAACACTCTAACCTATTATATATATTGGCATTACTATTTTAGAATAGGATTAAATTTATGGTTAAGTTTATAATTTATTATATAATAAGGATAATCCTCTAGAAAGGAAGTGGACATGTATGCTAACCTGAACTTATGTCTATTTTGAGTAAATAGCCAACTAATCACCTAAGTGCTTTTAAAACCCTGAATTTGGGTTTGATATTTACAAAGCAGATAATTATTATTTATATCTGAATCAAGGTTTAAGGTTGAAAATTTAATCTATATTCTTGAAGATGTTAGGAGTTCAAATTCACCTAACTAATATAATTTAAAACCATTTTACCCTAGAATCTAAATATTTTATAATGCTACATATACTAAACTACGTGACTAATATTCTAAGAAAATTTGGCAGTATAATAGCCCTATACCGACAAGAATAACAAACTTTGCCCCATTTCTTAGGATGTTGTTAACTTACTATGGGCTTATATGCATTGGTTTGTATACATAGCACAAAAAGTAAAATGTATGCCATGTTTAAAGGCATAGGTAATTAAATTGAGATGTAAAAGTATAAATATATAGAATCCTTAGAGCATACTATATATATCTAGGCAAAGGCATATACACTGCCATGATGAGAAGCATATTTTAGTTAGTTGTAAGAAACTTAAGGAACATTATTTTAGCTCTCAATCAGTGGGGAATTACAATTCCAAGTTTTAAAAAATTCAAAAAAATGACATAGGTGCTAAAGCATAGATAATTATACAACCTGATAATGGGAAGAATATGTTGTTCTTCAGAATACAACTCATGGAAAGCTAGGAAAGATTGCAAGCTTGGGAAATCAGTAAGATCTCCATCCATTATAGCTAAAGAAGTGTTGGCTTCATCCATCAAACTATATTAAAATCCAATTTTGGATAATTGTGGTGCTAATAAGCTCATTGAGCTGCAAAAGAAAGTTTTGACATCCCCCTCCAAATGGGATTAAAGTGAATGTAGATGTTTCCTTGATTCAAAACACTAGTGTTGGAAATGGAAGATTAATAAAAAATCATAAGGGTAGATTTACATAGCTTTTAGTAAGCAAATTCGGTACTGGGATATTGCTGAATTTGAAGTACTAGCTAATCTACCTCTTAAAGATTTTATAGAAGACAGGATGAGGGAAGCTTAGGGTATTTTGCTAGAGGGAGATAACATCAATGCTATCAAGATACTTCAGAGATCCATAGGTAATAGTAATGTTGATGTTGTAAATACATGCTTTCGTGATTTCTCGTTTAATGACTTTAGCCTTACCATTTTCTATTATATTCCTAGAGAGTTAAATAAGGTTGCTAACTTATGTGCAACCTATGCATTGATGGGACATCTCTTATGAGATAACATAGATAATAACCTTCCTTTAATAATTTTCTTTTTGATGAAGAAGGTATGTGATAGGGTCGTTATCACCTAATTTGTATCTTTCTTTCTTGAATAAATGCTAATTACAATTTCTTAAGGAAACGATAAATCTAATGCATGAAGTCATAATTTATTTAATTATTTATTTAAGATTTAATTAATTACTTGAATTTATATAAATTTATTCATTTAATTAAATTGAATGGATTTTGACTTATCATTTGATTTTATTTAATTCAAATAATTTAATAATAATTTATTATTCCATAATTTTTATTTTATTAATTATATCAAAATTTTTATTTTATTTTTAATTAATTAATTTTATTTATTGATATTATATTATTCATTTTTAGTTTAAAATTATAATTAATTTTAATTTATTTATTTCTTATTTTTTATTTTGTTCATTTAATTATGATTTATTTTAATACAACATATTTATTTATGAATAAATTTATTATTAATTTGTTAATTTAATTTTAATTTTTATAATTTTAACTTTTTATTTATTTATTTTAATTTGTTTAATTTTATTCTATTATATATATATATATATGCATTCATGACATATCGTCGCTCTAACATCTCTTTGGCTCTGGCATCCTAGGCGATTTTAGGGTGATTCTAGGGTTCCTCATTATGCATTCGGTTGGTGGTTCCTGCTTAGATTCCTATGGTTTTTTACTCTTATTTCCTCTGTAGTTTCTCTATGGTGTTTTGGTTTTTTAATTGGCATTGTTGGGTTCCCTTTGTTCTCTCATTTTTCTGTGGTTTTCTTGTGGATCCTTCAATTTCTTTCATTCTTTTTTGATGTTTTTTGTGTTTCTTTTGTTCCTTTTGACCTTTCATTTTGTTTTGCTTTTTGCTCTTTGTATTTCTAGGGGATGAAGACCCCGTCGTCATCTTACCCTCTTATACCTACTATTTTGAATGGCAAATCTCGCTCTTTCAAGGATGTGCTTACTGGATCTTTTGCATCTCCCCCTCCCTTTTAATTCATCCAGACATCATTTTTAAGGATTGTCCGGCCTTAATGTTTGATGACTCGATTGTGTCCCAATTAGCTGCCCTCTTTGCTCTTACTCTTATTTGCAGATTTTTCATGAATTTGAAGCTCTCTGGCTCTTTTCATATCAGATTACTTGACCCACCTCATGTGGCAATCAAACTGACTAATAATTCGGATTACAACCAATTTTTTTTTAGCAGATCTTATTACATTCAGGCTTGTCAAATGAGACTCCTTAAATGGACTCTTGACTTTGATGTCCGCAAGGAATCACCTATTGCTCTTGTTTGGGTCTCTTTCCCTAATCTGGGGCTTCATTTTTTTAAATGTCAAGTGCTCTTTAGGCTTGCCTCCATTCTTGGTAGAGCTTTGCAAACAGACCAGGCCATAACTTCTATCTCATAGCCTTCTATGGCTCATGTTTTAGTTGAATAGATATTTCCAAAAAACATCCTACAGAGATTTGCTTAGGATCCAAATTAAATGATTATTTCCTAAAGGTTTACTTTGAAAACTATCCCATATTTTATTCTCATTGTAGGATGCACAGCCATTATTCGAGTGAAAGCTTTAAATTGCAGCTGCACCTTAAGAAGGAAAAAGAAATTGCTAGGTTTTCTTAAGTGTAAGAGGGTACTTCCAATGATCATGCCAATGTTGTTTTGCATTAGACTGTGGTGGATGATAAAGGTGAAATGTCCCAGGGTATTAAAGTGGTTCTTGCTTTGCCTGATTCCTTTCAGGTAGATCCTACCTATTCTCTTGGTGGTGATTTGCTTATTTGTCAAACCATGGAACCAATTATAGATACGATAACTATTCCATCTCTTGGGGAGAAACATACTTTACCTAATAATTCTAATAGCATACCTAGTCTGTCTTCCTCTTCTATTCCTTCTGATTCCCATCAAGCTCTGTCTCAATTGGTTATTTCTGATATTAATACTAACTATTCTTATTTTCCTCAATCAATGATTGTGAATGAGCAGGGTAATGATCTAATTTTTGAAAGAGATGTTTCCTTATTGCCGGTGGATGATTTGCCCCAACAAGAGATCCCCCCAATTGTCCAAACCGTGAGTATGAAAAAATTTTATGGAGGCGTTGAGAGGAATGTCTCTACCTTGGAGGATGATGTTTTTTATTTGGAAGGTGATCCTCCTCTTGCAAAGGGGTCTTCAGGTACTTTAAATGATAATAAGCTTCCTTTACCTAATCATTACCTTTGTGATGCTTTTATTGATACTGAGGTGGATATTTTGGCTAAATGAAATGCTTGAGAAGATCATGATTTGAGCTTCTCCAAGGGTCGTGGTAAAAGAGGTAGAAAACCCAAAAATGTTATCTTACAGTGTCCTAGAAGCATACGTTTGCATATTTCTCATTAACTTGTTTTTTGATGTTTAACACCGTTATTTAGAATGTCTGGGGTGTTGGTTGCCCCTCCTCTAGGGTTAGAGTTAAAAATTTATGATGTATTCATAATGTGTCTATTCTTATTCTGCTTGAGCCTCTTATTTCTGTGAATAAATTACTTAGTATTGCTAAATTTTTCGGTTTTAAAATGCTAAATTAAATGTTGCAAATAAAATTTGGGTTTTTTTGGAAAGATAATGTTAGAATTGATATTATTGGGGATTTCACCCAAGTCATGTATTGTAATATTCAGAGTGCAAATTTCTAATGTTGTGCTTCTTTCATTTATGCTACTTCTTCTCATTATACTAGAAGGATTTTATGGGATCAAATTATGCAATTCCATAGTATTTGCAATCTTCCTTGGCTTGTTAGTGGTGATTTTAACACTATTTCAAACCCGACTAAGTGTATTGGGAGTTCCCTCCCAATATATCAGTCGATGGAGGATTTTAATGGTATGATTGTGGATTGCAACCTTATCGATGTTGGTTTTACTAGTAATAATTTTACTTGGCATCGTGGTCATTTGCGGAAAAGGCTTGATAGAGTTTTATTCAATAATTCTTGGCTTAATTCTTTCGAGTTTACTAAGGTTGACCATCTTAGCCACACCCTCTCTGATCACTCTCCTCTTCTTATTCATATTAAGAAAAGAGCTAGCAGTTTCCTATCTCAATTTAGATTTCAAAACATGTGGTTGCTTCATGATTTGTTTATTGATGTGGTCCAGAATAATTGGTATGCTCCTCTTTTTCTGGATGATTCTATTTCTAGTATGAATAGTCTTTGGCTTAGACTTAAAAGGTTGAATCAAGTTTTGAACTGGTGGAATCATAATGTTTTTAAAGATCTATTTTCTAACATTTTAAATATGGAAGATAGGGTGAACTCTATTGTGAATCTTTGTCAGTTGGATCCCTCTGGCCCCAACCTCTGTCTTTTAAAAGAGGCTAAAGCTAAGCTATTTAATCTCAAGCTCAAGAAGAAACATTTTGGAAGAAAAAAGAGGCCGTCAAGCATCGAGTTGAAGGTTATAATAATACTAAATACATCTATGCTTTGGTTAACAAGAAACGGGCTATTAATTGTATTCATAAAATTTCTCGTGAGGATGGCTCTATTTCTGAGGATATTGTTGAAATTGCAAATTTGGCTATTAATCATTTTCAAAACCATCTTAATAAAACCTTTACTCCTGCTATTATCACCAATCCTTCTATTTTTTTCTAATATTGTTTCTCTTGAGGATAATAGTGGCTTATCTATATCTCCTTCTCTTGAGGAGGTTAAAGATACTCTTTTTGGCATGAATGCAGATTCGGTGGCTAGCTCGGATGATTTTACTACTAAGTTCTTTCAAAAAGTGTGGCCTATTATTTATATGGATATTTAAGTGCTGTCATTGATTTTTTTAATGGTAATCCGATTCTGAAGTTTTTTTCCTTTTCTGCTATTGTGCTTATTCCGAAGAATAATGATGTGAATTCCTGAAATGATTTTAGACCTATTAGTTTATGTACTATTTTTTATAAACTTCTTGTAAAATTTTGATGAATAGGTTAACTACTTTGTTGCCTAAGCTTATTTCTCCTTTTCAAATGAGTTTTGTCAAAGGTTGTGCCATTGTCAGCAGTACTCTTTTGGTGTAAGAATTTTGTCAAGACTTGGATGTCAAGGTTAGAGGTGGTAATATGATTATGAAATTATATATTGCTAAGGCTTATGACAATGTTAATTGGACTTTTATTTACAACATCATGATTTTATTTGGTTTTGCTGATAATTTCATCTCCCTCATTAAGTCTTGTATTTAAAAACCTTTTTATTCCATTATTGTGAATAGTAAGAGCCATGGTTTTTTTAAGGCTTCTCCTGGGCATAGGCAAGGGGATCCCATTTCCCCTATGGTTTTTATTATTATTGCTAATTACCTTTCTAGGGGCCTTGTGGATCTTTTTAATAAATGCCCTAGTCTCTATTTCAGAACTTTAGGTGGCATTAAATCTCTTATTTATTCTTGCCTATGATTTCATTGTGTTTTGGAAAGCTTCGATGAATAATATTAATAAAATTGTGAGGATCTTTGATCAGTTTGAGTCGGTTAGTGGTTTGGCTTTTAATAAGCAAAAGTGTTGTTTTATCTTGGCTACAAATATTCCTTCTAATTGTATTATTTCTATTAAGTATCTTACTGGCTTTACTCAAAGTTTTTTGCCTTTAAAAAACATGGGTATTCCTCTTTATAAGGGTATAAAAAAAGTCTTTTCTCTTTGATGACTTAATTGCTGTGGTACAGAACATATTGTCTTCTTGAGATTCTAATTTTCTTAATTTTGGTGGTCGTCTTACTCTTATTAAAAGTGTTCTTTGCTTTATTCCAGTATACTTTTCAAACCTTTCTCCCTACTAAGATTGTGTGTTATATAATTGATAGAATTGTTAAAAAAATTCTTTTGGAAACGTTATGGGAACAACTCTAAGATTCATTGGTTGTCTTGGGGTAAATGTTGTACGACCTTGCAAGAAGGGGCTTTAGGGTGCAAAATAATGTTTGATTTGGCTTCTGCTTTTTCTTTCAAACTTTGGTACAACTTTAGGGCCAATGTGAGTCTTTGGGGCAATTTTATGATGGCCAAGTATTGTGGTGGAAAACATCCCACCATGTGTAGTTCTAGTATTGGCCACTCTAAAGTTTGGTAATGGCTATGCTCTTTTAAATGGAAGGTTGAGCATTCTTTTGTGTGGGGTCTGGGTAATGGCAATATTTTCATCTAGCAAGATCGTTGGTTGAATGGCCAGTCAATTGACTCTTTATTGAATTCCTTTTCCATTGCTAATGTGAAGGTTAATTATTTCTTTTCTAATAATGGTTGGGACTTGGATAAACTTTATGCTGTTCTCCTTGACTTTATTATTCAGCTCATTTTAAAGATTCCTCTAAACATTAGCTCCATGGATGTGTTATTTATACTTTCACTAAAGATGGATTATTTAGTGTGAAAGATGCTTGACATTTCTTTAGAGCTAAAAATGTGTTTTCTAAGCTTTCTAAAATGATTTGGCATAAAAGCTTCCCCTCTACGGTTTCTATTTTTATTTCAAAATTTTACATAAACTTATTCCTATGGATGAGAATTTGAGGCAAAGAGGTTTTATCTTTCCCTCTCAGTGTTAATGTTGTTACCATCTTGACAATATGCATCATGTCTTTATCTCTGGTCCCGTTGCTGTTAAAGTTTAGACTTATTTTGAGGATATTTTTTTCTCAATTTCTTTACTTTTAGGATATCTATTTACAATTTGCTTGATTGTTGGTTTATCAAGTCTAAAGACCATGTCAAAAATGTTATTCCTTCCCTTATCCTTTGGTTTCTTTGGTTAGAGAAAAATGATTCTCGTTTCAATGGGGTTATTATGAATTATAAAAGAATTATCCAAAAAATTTAGGATAAGGTGGTTTCCCTTTTCTATGCTAATTTACTCTCTATGAAGAATTTTAAAAATTTCTTATTTGCTTCCTCCACCCTTGGCATTAACTTGGAGGAGAATTATTATCATAACGTATCTAGGAGCATTTATTGGGTGAAGCCTAACAATATGTCTTTTATGTTAAATGTGGCTTGTGCTGGTTTGGGAACTATTGTAGGCTATGGTGGTGTCATTATAGATCATAATGGCACCTACTTATTGGGTTTTACTAGGTCTGTGGCTAATGGTGATGTTAATTATGCTATTTCTTATGCCATGCTTCACGTCTTAAATCTTTGTGCTAACCTTCATATTAGTAATGTGGTGATGTTCAACCCATAGGATTTTCTATTCTACTTTGTTTTACATTCGGAGGGATATTAGGGATACCTTGATCACCCTGAACTTCTCTTTTTATATCATATTGGACAAAGGGAATGTGTGTGCTCAATCTATTGCCACTTTAGGTTGCGATTTAAATGGTATGACTGAGCTTGCTATTTCTCAGTTGCCTTTTTGTGTTAAATGACTCTTTAGAGTAGACCAAATTTTTTATCGTATGTTAAGAATTAGCTACTTTGTGTTCTAGATGTGGTGTTTTCGGTGGCCCTTTTCTCTTTGGTTCCTTTCTTGCTGTTTATTCTTCTACTTTATTACTGTCCAGCTTGTTTGGATGGTGGTCGTGGGGTTCCTGTGTTTCATTTACCTCTCAGCTCTTGCTTGGCTTAATATGTTTTTTTTGGGTTTTCTATTGTTGTGGTTATTCTCCTCCTCTTTTTTTGGTTGGTTTTTATTCTCTGTGTTGTTTTTCTTCTTAAATTTCTAGATGTTCTATATTTTTTGGCCTTTTGTTGGTTCGTTTCTTACATGCTATCCATTATGTTGCTTTTTGTTGAGTATCCTAGTGGCTTGGTTTTGTCTGCCAAGCTGTGGCAGGGGTGCTCCAATTCCTTGTGATTAATTGCCTGGGCATTTATTGGGGTGCAGGTGTTTCTGTCCATTTCTATTTTTATGAATGGCTCAGTTTGGTTAATTTTACGTATCCTGAATCTCCTATTTCCTATCATGTATGTGGTTCCTTTATTTGTTGTGATCCCTTTTAACAAGTTATTTGTCCTAGTTTTTTTATGATTTAGAGTGCTTGTGCTTCTGCCATGTTGGGTGCTCTGGGCTGAGCAATGATTATAATTCTCTTTTGAAGGTTAACCTTCTTGTTTCTCTCCTTCCACAGAATCAGGTTGTGCTGGATTCTGCTGATTGTGGGGCTTTAGGGTTGTTGGTTTTCTAGATGGAGATGTTGTTTGGTCTTTTGGTTGGTGGGTTTGTGCTAAGGTATTCTGGTCATGGGGCTTTTGGGTTGTTGGTTTTCTAGATGCATATATTATTTTGTACTTAGTTGTTTTGTACTTTTGAGTAGTTGGGATCTTGAGCTCATAGGATTTTTTTTGCATTTTGTCTTGTAGCTCTTTCGAGTAGTAGTGAGCTCGAGGTCCCTTTAATGACCTTGTAATTTTCTTTTTAATCAACACGTAGGACCCTTTGCGGGTTTCCCCTTATATATATATATATATATATATATATATATATATATATATATATATATATACCACTTGAAAGAAAAAAGTAAAGCTCTGATACCACTTGGAAGTGCTCTGATGGCACTAGAAAGTTCGTTAGGGATGTTAAGCCCTTAGGAACTGGCCCAAGGCTAACAAAGAGAGAGGTGAATTGGATAACTTTAAAATCAAAGATAAAATTCAAATCACAAACCAAAACCAATATCACCATAATAAAAACCAAATGCGAAAATTAAATGCGGAAGCAATAATAAGAAAAGAACACACCGGATTTATAGTGGTTCGGTCAAACCTTGACCTACGTCCACTCCTTGGAGGCACCCTACAAGTGTTGCACTAAAACAAGTGTCTCTCCTTTAGTCCCCACGGCTAAGCGGAGAAGCCCTTACAAAATCACTTCCAGCTTCCCCAGTGCGGCGGAGTCGCCGGGTCCTTTGCCACCAAAGAGAACTTCTTCTTTGGTGAACTTCCCTCGAGACAAGCCTTGAATCCGATGGTATTCAGGTGCGAGCTTGCCGGAGCAACCATGTGGAACCCCCTCCACACTCCATTAAGTCCCCCCTCACAGGATCTTCTCCCTCTCTCAAACTCCACCCTTTCGTCACTCCCTTTCAAGCTCTCTTCAAGTTTCCCCCACAAGAACGAAGCTACAATGGCTGCCAAAGACACTTACAAAGTGCCTTGTCATAGCTTAAATAGAAGAGCTAAAAATGAGCTCATTAATGCAAGTTGCCGACATTATCGTCCAGGATGATAGGCATATCGTCCTGGCCGATTTGTTCAAATATGAGGAAAATCATCCTGAATATTGCCCTGAAATGAAGCTGGACGATGTCTAATCGTCTCGGACGATCTTGCGATCGGCCCGGATGAAATACCCATTAATTGCTTTCCAAAATTTCCTGAGAAATTTTGGAAAAATTGTCCTGGATCGTCATGGCCGATATTTTATAGTCCAGACCGATCCACTAGACCGATATCCAAAAATAAGAATTCCTTAAGTAGATTTGGCGGTAGATTTTTTCTGAATTGAGCCCATCATCCTGGCCGATACAAAATCGTCCAGGACGATGTGTTTTGCATAATGACGGCTGCTTTAATGAGGATGCCCTAATCAGGATTTCTGCTTTTGGACAGATCGTCCAGGACGATATAAATATCGTCTAGGATGATATTACCAAAAATAGTAAACTCTAGGAAACAGTCAGAAACTCTTATACGTTACAAAGCATCAGGAGCCACAATAAATACAATAGACTCAAGAAAGAAAAAAGTGTACAAACTAACTCAGACCTAGTCTACCCAAGCTTGAGCTGGTTCCAAATTGCAGTCCGATCGTGTGAACCTGAAATGTCAGTACATAAGACAGTCGTAGAGAAATAAAAATGTTTGCTATCATCAAAATCATAAACCATTGATCCGCAATAATAATATATGACTTAAAGCATATCAAACTTTGATAAAGATAATGTGGTTACTAAATAGGAAAAGTTTGAGGAGAATACTGTTATTTTAACTGAGGAGAATGGTACTCAAAATACTGAAAAAAATTCTTCTCAAAAAATAAAAATGGACAAGGAATTGAGACATTTGGGACCTTTAAATTTGGCTTCCAGGCAAGGTAGAAGTATTATGAATAAGAGAAAGGGTGGGGCATACCCCCATTAGCCTCCAAATGAGTTCTATAAGCTTTTGGAATTGTAGGGGGGCTAACAAGAAAGAGGCCTCCCTTTTTTTGAAGGAGAACATTAAAAATTGGGATGTAATTTTTGTAGGCATTGTTGAAACAAAGATTAATTCTCTGTCCAAAGATGAATTTGTCAAGTTAATAGGCGAGGAATGGGATTTTATCATGCAGCCCTCTAGAGGAAATTTTGGTGGGATTATGGTGATATGGAGGACTAATGTGGCTTCTTTTTCTTTGATTAAGTCGTCAGACCAGTTTGTTGGGAGAGTTGGAGATATTCAACAAAAACAAATGGATGATTGCTACAATTTATGGTAGCAAGGAGTACCAAGGTAGAAGAGATTTATGGAATTATTTGGATGGAGATCAGGAAATTCCAGCAGTTTTTGGAGGTAACTTCAACTGCATACTTTCACAAGATGAGAAGAAAGGTGGAAAGAAGTTTTCTTTCTCACATGGGCCTTTGGAAATGAAGGCTTTTATGAACAATAATGACTTACATGATGTAGGTATTATTGGAATTAAATTTTCTTGGTGTAATAATAAGAGTGGAAGTGCATTGATATTAGAAAGACTAGATAGATGCATGCTGAATTCTAAAGCTTTGGAGCTGGTTTATCTAGAAGCAGTAAGGCATTTGAGCAGAATTGCATCCAACCATTGTCCCATTGTTTTGAAATTATTTCAACAACAAGTTCATAAATCCAGATTTCGCAAATTTGAGGATGTGTGGATATCATATGCAGCGACTACTTCTGTGATCAGGAATTCTTAAGCCAAATCGGTTAGAGGTGATGATATGGAAGCTCTAAATAAAAAAATGTCTAGAGTTCTTAAAGCCTTATTTTTTTGGAAAAAGGCTAAGCATCAAAAACTGGAAGTTTTGAAGGAAGAGTTGAGGAAGGAGATTGAAGATCTACTGTAGGAAGAAGCTTCAGATTTACTGTTTTTGGACAGCAAAGTATTAATCCTGAGAACCAAAGTCAAGGAATTCAATTGTACTCTTGCAAGGTTGAGTACTTGGTGGAAACAAAGAGCAAAAGCCAAGTGAATGAAGGAAGGGGATGTGAACTCTTCTTTCTTTCATGCATTTGCGAATGGAAGAAGAAGTGGAAATTCTATCAAGCAAATAAGAAATGAGGATGGAGAATTAACCGAAGACCAGGATTGTATAAGGAGAAATTTCTTTCAGTTTTTTTGTAAGAAATGGAAATACAGAGATTGCATTCTAGACAATTGGCCTATGAATGAGAACATCTTGAATCATGAAGAATGTGGAATTCTGGAATCTAAATTCCAGCTAAAAGAAGTTGAAAAGGTGATTAATGAACTTGGAAACAACATTTCGCCAGGATTGGATGGAATTAAATATTCCTTTTCTAAAAATTATTGGAAGATCATTGGGATGGATGTGTGGAAAGCCATCCAACTTTGCTTCAGTTCAGGGAAAATGTCTACTATATGGAAGGAGACATTAGTGGTTTTTATTCCCAAAGTAAGTAATCCTCTTTCTCCCAATAATTTCAGACCTATAAGCCTTTGTATGTCAATATACAAAATTGTGGCAAAGGTTCTATTAAACAGATTGAAGAAAGTAATCCATTGCTTAGTTACTGAAGAGAAAGTGGCATTCATTGAAGGGAGGGCCTTATCTCAGCATATGCTTCTTGCTCAGGAGCTTTTTCACAAATTTAGATTCTCTAAATCGAGAAGGGGTTTGGTGGCAATCAAACTAGATATGGAATAGGCATACGATAGTATGGCTTGGAATACCCTACAACAAGTTTTGATTTACTTTGGCTTCTCAAGAAGATTTTCTAATCTCATTATGGAATGTGTTTCTGACCCAATTTTCTTTGTTCAAATCGATGGAGTGGAACTGGAAGGTATTAAAGGGAGAAGTGGCTTTAGACAGGGTCGCCCTCTCTCTCCTTTCTTATTTATAATTTGTTCCCAACTACTTACTAATGCTTTTTTATCCAAAGGGAGTAGTTTGGGTTTGAAAATTGCCCCTTTAGCCCCAAGGATCTCACATTTATTATTTGCAGATGACATTTTGATCTTCTCTATTGCTAAGATAGTGTAAATTAAAATAATTATTAAAATCACTAAAGACTATTGCAGCTGGACGGGTCAACAGATAAATGGTTCTAAATCTTATACCATTTTTAGTATGAATATGGAGAGAAGGAGGAAGAAGATAATCTCAAAGCTCTTGGGGTTCATGGAAACCAAAGAGCTTAATTACTTGGGCAATAAAATCACCTTAAGGAGGCGAGTGGCTTCAGATTTCTCCAGCATTCTAGAGAAAGAAGCCTTCAAGCTGGACGTTTGGGGAAAGAAGTTTATATCAACAACTGGTAGAGTAACTCTTATTAATGCTATTTTACAAGCAATCCATTTATTCTATATTTCTATGTCTCTGGTTCCAATATCTGTCTTGAAGAAGATTGATAGAATGAGCAGGGAATTTTTGTGGAATAAAAGCAATGGGGTTAATGGTTTACATTATGTAGCATGGAAGGAGGTGTGTAAACAGAAAGACCAAGGGGGGCTTGGCATTCAATCAGCTGTTGACTCGGTGGAACCCCTTAGAGAAAAATTGGTTTGGAATTTCTAGAAGAAGCTTGATTCTTTATTCAGTATATCTCTCTCGGCAAAATACGAGAAGAATGTATGGGATGCGAGTTATAGACAAAACTCTTCTTCTGCTTGGAAAGTGATTATTAGCGGTGCCAAAGCTTTAAAACAGGTTGTAAGGTGGGGTATCAAGGATGGTGTTTCAATTAACATTATGAAGGACATTTGGATCCTTGATAGAAGACTGGTAAGTTGGCCCACTTTCATTACAAATGATATTGACAATTTAAATAATCTGTCCTACTTAATTTCGGATGGAGATTGGGTGCCGGAGAAACTGCAGGATTACTTTGGGAAGGAGATGGTGATTGTCATCTGCAGTATTAAAATTGATTTGAGTATTCTTGAAGAAAATATAGAGTTGTTGAAGATCCATTATGGGAAAACTATTTCAGGTATGATCAAATATTCTAGAACTTATAAAGAAGACTCCGAAACTATGTGGATCCATGATTGGAATTGTATCAGGAAGATGAAACTTAATTCTCGAATCTCTTCTTTTGGTGGAAATTATTGAAGATGGCCATCCCTACAATGGAATTTTTATTACATAGAAGATTAACTATTAACAACCTTTGCCCAAGAGGTTGTAACATGATTGAAAATATTGACCATGTGGCAGTGAATTGTTTGAAATTAAAATAGGTTATTGAAAAGGCAAATAGTTGGGGTTTTTCATCTACCTGTTTTAAAAAATTTTGAAGATTGCCTGCATTTCTTGAAGGATCAAGAAAAGGAGAATCCTTTTCTAGCAAGTTTGTATTATGCATTGGTATTTAATTCCTGGAAGAGTAGGAATAAGTTAATCTATGAAGGCAATGAGATTGAAACCGGTATCATTATCACTAATGCCATCAACTATGCATCTAGTTCCACTTCTATAGTTCATTCGGACCACTGGGTTGCTAACCAGAAATTTGAGCCAATTTCTTCTATTTGGCAACCCCCTCACCTGGATGGATTAACGTAAACATAGATGCTTCCCTTCTTGTCTCTAATAAAGCTGGTATTGGAGGCATTTTTAGAGACCATAAAGGCAGGATGCTTCTAGCTTTTGGATTCTCGGTAATGCATTGGGACATTGGTTTCTTGGAGCTGTTTTCTATACGCCCACTGAAGAGGGTGATACAAGACTGGATGTTCAATGCTAAAGGCTTAATTGTGGAAGGAGACAACTCTAATGTCATTTCTTACCTACAAAATTCGATGGATCTTCATAGCCGTGAGATGGATAAGTGTGATAAAGAAGACTTGGACTTTCTTAAGGAGTTTGAGGTAATCCTATTCCATTATGTTAATAGAGGTTGTAATAAGTTAGCTCATTGGTGTGCTAACTATGCTTTGAAAGGAGATTTCTTTTGGGACATTCTAGAAATCAATAAGGTTCTTCTTACCTTCTAATCTTTGTTAAAGGAGGAAAGTGACAGGTCTTCTATCACTTAGTTGTTTGTTCCTTTCTTTTTTTTCCTTTTTAAAGCATTTGGCAGTTTTATCAAAAAAAAAAAAACAATGACATAGAAACCAGCAAAGGGTAAAGCACAAGATAAAAAGAAGAACATAAAAAAATCTAAATACATGCTAGGTAAACTAACAAGGAATATATGATAATAGTTCTTAGAAGGAACACCAAGAACAATAACAATATGAGAAATTAGATGATAGGTAAGAAGTTAAGCAAAAAATAGAGGACAACTATAGCCTAACATGTGAAATACCACTCTTATCTAAATGAACTATACCCTTTAAAGGAGAGGCAAATCAACACCCAAAAATTCAATAAAACCAGTAAGGGAGAAACCATAGTTAGCCAACCAGTCAGCACAACTATTACCTTTATGAAGAATATGTTATTATTTAAATGTAAAATACATTAAAAGGGATTTAATATCATGAGTTAAATAAAAAAATATCATGGTTGTAAGTGTGATTTTCATTGTCTAACAAGATTTGAATGACAAGGCATCCACCTAAATTAAAATATCCTAAAAATTTAAGCTTTTTTAAAGAGAGAGGCCATAACAGAGAACTTTGGGCTCAATAAAAATCATTTAAAAATGCTTTAAGGGACCAACAAAAGAACATATAACATCCCCCATGAAATTCTTTATGATGCCACCACACCTAAAAGAATGGTTTTTCAACGAGCCTTCTTTATTCAATTTAAGACAAGGAGAAAAAGGTTTAAACCAACAAGCAATTATGGGAATATTAATGTTCCCACCCTTATCAAGATTTAACACAAATTTAATAGCCAAACTTATATAACTATGAAAATTCTTATAACATATTAAATTGATAGCAAATAGTTGGCAAACATTTTCCATAACCCTAGAAATTAGTCTCAAATGATTCATTTTTTTATTGTTATGAATATACTAATTCTATTCCATCCAAAGAAAACATAAGATAAGAGCAGGAATGACATTTCTGACATGGCCTTTGGAATTAATAAACCAATCTTTAAGGACAGAAGAAACATTAGAATATAAATTATAATGATCTAAATAAAAAAAATATCTTCAAATGCATCCAAACTTTAGCCACAATAGGACCACTAATAAAGACTTGATTTAAAGCATCATATTGTCATTTAGAAGTGATAGAAAAGCCTTTGATTCCTAAATTAACACTAGTAGGAATAAATTTATTTAAAATATTTTAAATAAAAATTCAAATAGAAAAGTAAAAACTTTTATGCCAAATAATTGGGAAAAATTAAGGAGATGGGTTACTTATGTCTAATGCGGTTCAAATTTCCATGATTCAAAATCAACTAAAGGAAGAAATTTTAAAAAATAAATAATCATTAGTATCCAATTTTAAAGGGATTTGAGTAATTTTATGGACAATTAATTCTAGAATAACATCTAAAAGCTTTAGAATATCCAATATATCGTTAGAAATAAAATTTGAAACTTTATCAATAGAGTCATACTGGGAATTTAAAAGAGTATCAGTAGAAGATGTTCCCATCGAAGGATCTTGCTAGAAAAATGCTTTACCACCACTAATGCCCGATTGAATCAAATCTTCAGCTTCCTGTATATTTTTGTAGAGCCTTTTCCAAACAAGAGAATCCCTCTTTTTATAGTGACAACTAATAGGGTGTTTGACACTAAGGATGTATCCATAGTTGCTCTAGAGAGAGAATGTCTGGATTAAATTCTAGAGAGAGAATCGTCTTCCTGGTTTTCGAAATCGGATTTCACGGGCTTTTCCGCGATCGATGGTGACTGCACCGGTGGATCATCGGCATCTTCAGCCGATATCCATGATTGTTCCACGGTCATCTGGTTCTCTTCGGTCCAGCGATAGGAAATCTAATGGAATAGTGATTCGGGAAGGAGGCAAGCCTGTGAGCCATCAAGAACTTGTTGAAGGTAAAGGAAAGAATGTGATGATGGATGAATTGGATGCACGAGTAGATACGGTTGTTGAAGATCTACCTGGTTTGATGAATGTTGAATCTTCGGCCTCTCAGAATTTGGTTTTACGGGTGAGAAATTTCTCCGAGGTTCTTGATGCAAAAAAAGTGCGTAACTTGGGGGATGGAGATGCTTCTCTGGAAACACGGAAGGAAGATAATGTGAGAAATATGGGTGAAGTTGTTGAGGCGTGGTAGAAACCGAAACCAATCAAGATTGCTTTTGACAAAGATCTGTTGCAGTTCTCTGAGGATGGTGTGGCTGTAAAACTGAATGCGGAAAAGGAAGCTGAGAATGTTAGAGTTTTGAAGAATTCTATTGTTCTCAAAGTTCTGGGGAATGGAGTTCCATTCTCTGTTTGCAGCTCGGAGCTAAGAAGACAATGGAACCAATATGGAAAATTTCATTTGACCTCAATTGGAATGGATTGGATACTCTGTTCGTTCAATTCGTGTGAGGTGGTTGATGAAGTTTTGAATGGGGGCCCATGGTATGTTAATGGATTAATTGTTGCAATGGATAGGTGGACTCCTGCTTTTGATCCAAACTTTTTCAATGGTATATCGGCACCGGTGTGGATCCGTTTACCTTGCCTACCTCTATATTGCTGGGACGAAGATAGCATAGCTAGAATTGCTTCTTGCTTTGGATCTCCGATGTATGTAGATGGGAATACATTCTGTTGGAGTAAACGTGAATTTGCACGTGTTTGTGTGAGAATTGATTTAGAGAAAAAACTTTTGAATGGTACATGGGTTGAAGGTTCGGCTGGGAGATTTTTCCAAAGGGTGGAAAATGAAAACAATTGATCTTATGTGCTACCAATGCGGAAGGGTAGGCCATGATCTGAAGACTTGTCCAGATAATGTCAAGATGGTGATTAAAGATCAGTCATTGAAGAACATGGGATCAGTTAATGGACAGGAAAATTGTGTGAAACATGACAATGAGCATTCGGTGGTGAGCACTGAATATGGTCCATGGATTCAAGTCCAATTCAAGAACATAAGAGGTAGAAGAAGTAATGCAGTAAAAAATTATGAGCAGAATATTGGAAGGAAGACAGAACTGAAAAGTTCCGTTGGTCAGATGGATGTTCGTCTTGAAGAAGTCCAGGAGAAAGTTCAGGATGAATATAACAGTAACAAGGCGGCTGAAGTCTCTTGAAAAACTGCTGTAACTGGTATGTTTGAACAATCAACGAATCGGTTTGCAGTTTTGGTTGAGGAGAATGATAATGAATCTTTGGTTAAAGATGTTAGTAATGACAAGGTGGTTGACAAAGGCATGGAAACTATGGAACCAAAGGTAAACTTTGATATGAATTATGGTAGTGAAGATGTCAAGGTTAAACTAGCCAAAGAATTGAAGTCATTGGGACCTGTGAATAGTGAGAAGAAGAAGAGGAATGGAAGGTTGAACCCCAATAGTGGGGGAAGATTTTCTATACCTTGTTAATTATGTCTACAATTCTATTTTGGAATTGTAGGGGAGCGAGGAAGAAAGAGGCTTCCCTGTATCTTAAGGAAATGGTTAGAGATGAGAATGTTTTCTTTATTGAGCTTATGGAGACAAAGATGTCTAACATTGGTAGAATGGAGGTGGATTGCCTTTTGGGCAATGAGTGGGACTATTTTCACCAACCTGCTGTTGGGACTTCTGGTGGTATTTTGGTTTTGTGGAACATAAAGTTGGTGTCTTTTGAGGTTTGTGAAGCCTCGTCTCAATTGATTATTGGTAATCTTTCGATTCCTTGCTTAGGAATGTGGAAGATTGCTACGGTTGAAGCCGTTGCAACAAGGAGAGAGGTGATCTTTGGAGTCAATTGGAGAGGAGCATGGAGAATTCTAGTCCTTCCATTATTGGGGGAGACTTTAATTGTATTCTAAACAAAGAGGAGAAGAGAGGTGGTAAGAGGTTCCTTTTTTCCAAGGGACCGAGAGATATGAAGAGCTTCATGGTAAATTCAGACTTCCATGACATTGGAGTTGTTGGGCCAAGATACACATGGTGTAACAACAAAGAAGGTAACTCTCGGATATGGGATAGGTTAGACAGACGTATTTTAAACTCCTTGGCTATGCAAAAGCTTCCTTTGGAAGTAAACAAGCACTTGGCGAGGATGGCGTCTGATCACTGTCCAATTGTGCTCAAGATGGATAATAGAATACGATTTAAATCGAGAACAATCAAGTTTGAAGACACATGGAGATCCTATCCGGCGGCTAAAAGCATAGTTTATCATTCCTGGAAGAAGCATGATGAAGGAAATGAGTATGAAGTCTTAAGGAAAAAACTTAATCGTACTCTAAAATCCTTGTTTTTCTGGAGTAGAAATAAGTGTAAGGATTTGAATGCTTTAAAGGATAATTTGAAGAAAGAGATCCTTGAATTGCAAAACAAAGAAGCTTTGAGTAATAATTGGTCTGCTGAAGACTTGTTTGTACTTAGAAACAAGGTTCATCAACTCAATATCACTATGAGAAGACTTTCTACATGGTGGAATCAAAGGGCCAAGGCTAGGTGGCATGAGGAAGGCAATACAAATTCTAAGTTGTTTCATAATTTTGCGACAACCAGAAGAAATGGGAACCGTATTTTCCAGATCAAAGATGAAACTAATAAGGTGGATGTGGATGAGGATCAAATTGAGAAAGTCTTCATCAAATTCTTTGAGAAGAAGTGGGAATATAGGGAATGTGAAGTCACGGGTTGGCCTCATATTATGGAAAATAAGAAGTTGAATGATGAAGACATGGAATTATTAAATGCTGAGGTTACTGAAAATGAGCTGCAGACTGCGGCATTCCAGCAAGGGAACAACAAGTCGCCTGGTGCAGATGGTGTGACTTCTTCATTCTACAAAAGCTATTGGAATATCATATGGGATACTCTTTGGAAGGCTGTTAGAAAATTTTTCAATTCAAGCCAATATGAATAAGGAATGGAAGGACACGTTGATTGTCCTAATTCCTAAAATAAGGAACCCGTTGTTTCCTTCCAATTATAGGCCCATTAGCCTTTGTCAAACCAATTATAAAATTGTGGCTACTATGATTGTTAATAGATTGAAAAAGGGAATGGCTAGAATGATCTCTGAAGAACAAGTTGCCTTCATACATGGCAGATCTATTGCTGAACATTGTTTGCTTGCTCAGGAGATTTTCCACAAGTTTAAGATTTCAAAAAATAAGAAGGGAATGATGGCCGTTAAGCTTGATATGGAGCAAGCTTAAGATAGCATGGGGTGGACTACTCTTCATCATATTTTGAGATGGTATGGGTTTTCTATTGCTTTCTCTAATCTTATCTTGGAATGTGTTGTAGATGTGAGATTCTCCATCATTATTAATGGGAAGAAATCGGAATGGATCAATGCTCAGAGTGGATTCCGTCAGGGATGTCCACTCTCACCTTATTTGTTCATCATGTGTTTCATAGAGGGTGTATCGAAGATATTTTCTTCTCGATTATGCTTAATGGTTCTCTTAATGGTTTCTTTAGTTCTTCTTCTCATCTTCATCAAGGTTATCCTCTTTCTCCTTATCTTTTTTGTATAGTTACGAATATTTTATCTAATCTTTTAGAAGACATATCTCATATTGTGAATTTTGAGGGGATTAATTCTTGTGAGAATTTTATCTCCATTTTATTATATGCGGATGACAATCTCTTTTTTTTTTTTTTTTGGAAAACTTCTATTTCAAATGCTAAAAAGTTAAGAGATATTTTGGATTACTTTTCTAAGTCATCTGAGTTGCGTGTTAATCAATCTACGAGCTCTATCATTTTCTTTAAAAATTGTTCAATTTCTCATGATATTGGTCAGATTTTTGGAATTTCTATTTCTCAACATACATTGAAATATTTAGGGCTGCCTATCTCTTGTAAAAGGCTTACTTCTATGGATTTCCAACCATTACTTACTAATTTTACAGCTCTTCTTATTTGGTGGAAAACCAAGATTCTCTCTTTTGCAGGAAGGGTTCAATTTATAAATTCATTATTAGTAATATTGATTCTTATTGAATTACGGGGCTTTCTTTTCCTAAAGCTTGTTTTAAATTTATTAAGAAAGATAGTTCCAATTTCCTCTTCTATGGGGAATCTTCTATTAAGAAAATTCATTTGATTGCTTGGAAAGATGGTTGTAAGCTAATAAAGGTTGAGGGGCTTGGTATTTTAGATCTTAATGCCCTTAATTTTGATTTTATTGGTCTCTTATTTCGTATATTGTAAATGATACTTGTCTTTAGCATCTTGGATTAAATATAAGCACATATCTTTTTGGAAACCTTGTTCTCAAAAGGTTTCAAAATTTTGGAAGGAGATTTATAATATTGCTATAGATATTAAATGTATTATTAATTTCAAAATTTCTCTTAATTTCAAAATTTCTCTTAATTGGGATCCTTGGTTTGGAGGAAGAGCCCTTCAAGAGCTGATGGATTTCATTTTTAAAAATTTGAAGAATAAGAGTACTGTTGGTGATTGGATTATAGATGATTGCTAGATTTTTCTTGATAATATTCCTTATAATATCACTGCAGCTATTTCTACTATTTCTATAATTAAGTAGAGAGTTTTTAACATTTCATGGGCTGAAGTGCAATATCCTTCTTTTAAGATATTTGATGAGATTTTCTTGCTCTACTTGGATGGCTAGTTTAAAAGGTTTGAAAACTGTTGATTTACTTGCTAAAAGGAATTTGAATGTTCCTTTAACCTGTATCTTTTGTTCTGAGGCTGGAGAAAGTTACAATCATCTGTTCTTTGAATGTGACTTTTCTTTTTTGCATTATTTCTAAATTTGTGCCTAGATTGAGTTATTTTAAGTTTAGGCCTACTTTAATTCAAGCCCTTGATTTAAACTGGGCCTCTAATTAGGATTCATATTCTAAATACTTGTTCTTCCTTATTTCTTGTTGTTTTATTTATTTCATTTGAAAAGAAAGAAATTGCAGGAATTTTTAAAATATATTCTATTATTCTAACACTATTTGTAAGCATATTAGGTTTGCTATTCAGGCTAAGATTTCTAATTGGGTTTCTTTTCATAAAATCAAGCATTTAGTTTATTAAGCTGTGGGGATCCTGGTTTTTTTTTTTCTGTGTTTTTTATTCCTTGGTTATTGATTTTGACAACCTAGTTGTTGCCTGGATGGTTGAGATTTTTAGCTATAAGTTATTTTTAGATGTTTTTCTGGTAGTGTTGTTCTTTATCTATTACTGCTCATTTTTGTTGCAGGTTATGTTGTTGTTTCTCAGGGCTAGGTTCTTGTAGGCTTGGGACTATTTTTTTTTTTTTTGGTTTGTTTGGATTTGGTGTAGGGGTCCTTTTTTCTTCTTTAGGATGGTTGGCTCAACAACCAGGTAATTACCTTGGAAGATCGAATATTAACCCCTCTTTGGGTTTTCAATTTTGTTGTTGCTGGTTGATCATGTTTTGCTAAAGGTTTCCATCTTGAGTCATGTTTGTAAGGGTTTCTAAATTGTTTCTTCTTTTGGTTGTTTTTTTGTTTCTTTCTTATATATCCTTTATGTTTAGATTCACGTTTCTATTGGAGCATTTGAAAGGATTCTTATGGGTTTTAGAGCTTATGGATGGATTTGTTGTTGTTTGGTTTTACAGAAGCTTCAGGTTATGTGTTGAGCAGTTGCAATGTTGAGTTAGATTCTTGAGTTGCCCGATGGCTTATGAAGCTGTTTTCCTAGTCTGGCTTTGGAAGTTGTTTTCCTGCTAGTGGATCAGATTTTGATGAACGTCTTCCATCCTGAGTCTTGCTATGATATCCTTGAAGAAAGCTCTGTATGATTCTTGCCTTTTAATGTCCTGCTTCTGCAAGTTATTTTTAATGAATCTAATTGAGCTGAGCTATCTTATTATTTTCTTCATACAATTTTTCTCTTTTAAAGGAGCCTTCTTTGGTTGAATAGCCTTTTAAAAGGCTTCTTAATTTTCTTTTTCTTTTTCAATTTTGTTAGTTTTTATTTTTTACAAAACTATTGTAATATACTTGTAATCTTTCATTTAGAATGAAATTTGGCAAAATTGCCATAAATTCGCGCCCCCACCCCCCCCCCCCAAAAAAAAAAAAAAAATCAAACGAAAATCGTACATAGAGAGTTCTGATTTCTCCTCAGTTGGATTAGGCAAAAGAAACATAACCTTACTTCCTAGGTAAGCAATTGAATGTTGAAACTACAATATTTCGAAAAAAAAACTACATTTAGTTTCCAAAAAAAAAACAACATTTTGAAACTAAATAAAAAATTGTTTGATATAAAGTAACGAAAATAATTTTTTATGTTATAAAACACCTCCAAAAATATTAAACTTCACTTTCGATAAATGTCCTCTTTAATTACTTTTCACATACAAAATATTTAAATAGCATAAAATCCTTAAATTAATATGTTTGATATATTTCAAAAAATTATCTTGATCGGGCATGAATCTCGAGGCAAAATTTAGTAGAAAACTTCCAAAATTAAATTTGGGACCATCCAAACTCTGATTTCAGCAAACATATAGTCAAACAAAATG
This sequence comes from Dendrobium nobile, assembly GCA_022539455.1. Lineage (NCBI taxonomy): Eukaryota > Viridiplantae > Streptophyta > Magnoliopsida > Asparagales > Orchidaceae > Dendrobium > Dendrobium nobile. The sequence goes on along the minus strand of CM039724.1, from coordinate 20,035,811 downwards.
CCTCGGAAACACGAACCCATCAATACCAAAACCAGCAAGATCTAAGCCCATATTAAGGGTCCAAAGCATATTTGAACTATTCAAAGCTCAAATTGGAAAACTAAACAAACTCTAAAAATCACATGCTTATAGTCAAATTGAGTGGCTTGACGAGACGAATCCAACAAGACCAAGATCACTGAATAATGATATCATTAAGGCATTCAAATGACCATTAAACGGTCCATGATCAAGGGGGTCAATATCAGCCGTCCATTCAAACCACTCCCATTTTGACCTTGATCCTCTATAAATTACAAGTCATGCCACTCTAAAAAAACTATAAATAGCCCACACTCTTCTCACGAGTGGGAGGGAGAAGAAGAAAGACAATGGAGGAACTTGCGTGCTCTCTTGTCACTGACCAAGGCCCAAGCTCCTCAAGACCATTGATGGAGTTCCTCTCAACCATCGTTGGAGTTCCTCTTGACCATCACAAGATTTTATTCCCGAGCGTCACCAGATTTCATTACCGACCTTAGCTAGAGTACTTTTCAACCGTCGTCGGAGTTACTTCCCGACCATTGTCAGGGTTTCTTCCCGAAAGTTGTTGGAGTTCTTCCCGACCTTTGTTGGGGTTCCTTCTTGACCATCGTCATAGTTCTTCCCACCATCACCGAAGTTTATTCCTGATCGTTGTCAAAGTTCCTTCCCGACTGTTGCCAGAGTTCTTCCCGACCGTCGCTGGAGTTCCTTCTTAACCGTTGCAAGAGTTCAACACATTGTGGCCAGAGTTTCTTCCTAACCATTGTCAGAGTTCTTCCTAATAGTCACTAGAGTTCCTTCCCGACCACTGTCAGAGTTTCTTCTTGACCGTCACTAGAGTTTCATCCTGAATATTGCCAGAGTTCTTTCCAACCGTCAGGCTGGCAAAGGACATTATGTCAAAATGATGAAGCTCCTCTCCCACATCCTCAATAACGTAATATGGGTGAGTAATTCGAGAATGTTCATTGTCAAGCTAAAGCTCCTCCTCCGTAATATTATCCAGAACTAGACTATGCTGGAAGTTTGACACATCCTCCACCTCGAGCTCATCAGAAGCAAAATCTTCAACCTGCTATAGTTACTTCTCACAAAGTCATACGAGATGAATTATGATGTCTTGTCTAACAAGAATTCCTTGTTGCAAATCTGGATCTAAATACTATGATTTTAATGATAACAAATATTAGTTTCTTTACCACTACTATTATTGCATATATATTTTGCTTGTTGTGCTTACTAACCTTTCAGGTACACAAAGATCACTTGCAATGCAAATCAACTTAAGATTGGGTAGATTAGGGTTGAGTCAACTTGTAATTTCATTTCAATATACTTTTTACCTTTCTTGAGTCAAATCTTGAATATGGTGGACCCCAAGCTAAGTAACTTGCACACACACACTTAAGGAGAGAAATTTGGTGAGTTAGTATTTTTTTATTTTTTTATCTAATATTCTAGGACAATTTGAAATCGTACTGGACAATCAGCTAAAAATAAAAAACCCTGATTAGGCCATCCATGCTAATTTTGCTTGAATAAACTAATTATACTGGATGATCCATATTGTCCAGGATGACTAGTTTAGATCATGAAAAACATCAGCGAAGCTTAATTTAGGAGGTTTTTAATTTTCAAATTTTGTTCTAATCGCACAATTTAATACATATCGCATTGGATGATTTATGAAAATTGTGCCTAAATTGCTCTGGTGATTAGGGGAATAATTATGGTAAAACGTTTCAACCATATCATACATGATGATCCCTTTAGATCGTACTGGATGATATAGTATATTTTGGAGGACGATCCCCAATAATCCAAGATTGAAAACTATAATTTTCTTCTAATAGTCCAGGAGTATCATCTTGGACTTCCCGACATGTTTGTGGGATGATATGTAGATCGCCATTCATCATCCCATGTCATACTAGACTATTAATATAGTGTCTTGAACTAATCGTCCGAGGTGATCATGAGATTGTACTCAACGATTTATAGAAATACTTCTACTGATTGTATAGAGCAAAGGTGATCATCCTAGCTGAAAGATTTGTTTTGCACTAATCGTATAGGACAAATTATCGATCGTCCTAAATGATGAGTTGCACAGAATAGAAAATTAGAGCTTCTTTAAGAGGATCTCTATTTAAGAAACTGTATTAACCCTTGAGTTAATCTTTTGTTATGGACTTAATCCAAGATCGAGCTTAGAGAGAGAAGAGGGACAATGTGTGTGTGTGTGTGTGTGTGTGTGAGAGAGAGAGAGAGAGAGAGAGAGACTTGTGAGGGGGATTTTTTGAGGGGATCATAAAGGTCTCTCCAAGCAAGGTGTTCGTCATCTTCTTCGAGTTTCTCCTCTAGTTCCTTGGTGGATCTGGGAAGATTATTTTCAATATTAGATCCAGGTTCTCTGCTTACACCAGGAGGTAGTAAAAGGATTCCTGAGTTCTCTGCCCTCAGCAAGGTTAAAAAGGATTTTGGTTTCTCTACCTACTCTCGGAGGGAGTAAAAGGATTCAAGATTCTCTGGCTCACCATGTCGCTAGAAAGATTTTGTAATGGCTTCTCTGCCTTATTGTGGGATCAAAAGAAGTGTCACTTAAGTTTAGTGGAATACTTAAAGAGCGAGTCTCCAAAGAGTGGACGTATGTCAGATTTGACCAAACCACTATAAAATTATGTATATTCTTCCATATTACCTTCACCATATTTTATCTTTGCACTTTTCTGTGATTTGTTCACTTATTGAAAATTTTGAATGTATTGTTATTGTGAAAATTATTCTTCTTCCGCGTCAAGGGTTATTGCTTTGTTTTAAAATATTTAAAAAGATCAAAAAAATTTTCTTTTTGTTTATGATTTTTAAAACTATCAATTCACCCCCACTTGGTTAGCCTCGGGCTAATTCTTTAGGGTTTAACACCCCTCATAAACCTTATTCCTGATAAGGGATAGGAATCATTTTAATCTCAAATGAAGTTTCTAAGAATCTTCTCCACTGACTTAGGAAATTAATTTACACCCTATTCCAAGCTAGCGACCATTGATCCTTATAATGGATCATCTTACCCCTATGTACACATAGATTATTATAATCAATTATGCATATACAATGAGCTTCTGATGCGCTTCTTTTCCAAGTTTTCCCTTCCACTTTCAAGGATCAGGCTCGCACCAATTCTATTCTCTCCTTAGAAATACATTCAATAATTTTGCTCATTTGGCAAGGCTCTTTGTTGAACAATTCATTGCAAATAGAAGTATTATTAAAGATTCATGACACCTCTCTAGAATCCATAAGAATGAGGGAGAGGAGAATCTTTAAATGAATATTTTCAAATATTTTCTTCTAAGGCTCGAAAAATCCCAAGTGTGGATCCTAAGCTACTGCAAGGTGTTTTTCTTAGAGGATTACGCCCTAGGTCATTTTACTCGTCATTAATATGAGAGATAGTTCATTCTTATGCTGACCTCATCCATAGAGTAGAGGCTCAAATTATTGCATATGAGGTTATCAATGCCAATCGAAAACAATTTGAACAACCTTCTAATAAAAGAAAGAATGGATATTAGGCTGCAGTAGGAGCCCAAATTTTTTTTTTTAAATCAAGATCTTCTGCCTTGCCCCTCAGCAAAATCGAGATTTAAAACCAAATAAGGAATACACTCTTTTGAATACAACTCGTATTAATATTCTCATGGCTATACAGAATAAGCCAAACATTAAATGGCCCAATCCATTGAAGCTAAATTTTAGAAATCAATATTATTATTATTATTTTCATTGAAGCCGCGGACATAATACCGAAACTTGCAAATAATTAATGAAAGAAATTGAAAGGCTGATTCGACAAGGTTATCTCCATCAATTCACTCAAAATCCACTTGCTCAAAATGTGGCTAATCCTGCCAGGGGCATAATCAACAACAGTAGAGGCAACAACATGTAAACTGCCAAATAGTTGGAGAAATTGAAACTATTGTGAGAGGACCCTTAATATTCTCTCAAGTATTACTCACCAACCCGTAGGAACCGATTCTAAAGAATGCACGGTCTGATCACTCCATCGTATTTAACGATTTTGACTTAGAAGGGATTTATACTCTGCGCCAAAACCTACTTATTATCAATGCTGGTATTGGCATCCATATTATAACGTCAAAAGAATCTTAATCAACAATGGGAGTTCTTTTGATGTCCTATTTTATTCAACTTTTCTTAGTATCGGGCTAGCTAAAAGAGAAGCTTTAGCGTATCGCTGGACCATTGTAGGGATTTGATAATCGTCTATTAAGGGTGGAAGAAACAATTATACTCCCTGTTACACTTGGGGAATTACTTCAACAAGTTACTTATTTAGTTCAATTTGTTGTGGTTAAGTCACAATCGGCATAAAATGTTATTTTTGGGCAACCTCTACAATAAATCTTTAAACTTATCACTTTAGTTCTTCATCTAAAGATAAAATTCTTAACTCCAACTAGAGTTGGCGAGGTGCGAGGAAATTAGCAGGAGACACAATCCTGCTATCTCATGCAAGCTCAATCTCGCCCATTCATTACCTTAAGCATTGAAAAATTTTATCTCTATAATAAAGATGTCCTTCGGAGAGCTTCTCAAGTAGAGGATTTAATTTTTGTCTCCATATCAGAAGAAGATCCTCTAAAAATAGTGCAGATCGGATCTTTACTTTCTAATAAAGAGAATATGCAAATATCAATTTTAATAAATAAATCAATATGTTTTTGCATGGAGTTCAGTTGATATGCCAGGAGTTGACCCTGAGACTATTGTGCATTCTCTCAAAATAAAACCTACTTATAAACCAATTATTCAAAAAAAGAGAAATTTTGCACCATATTGTTAGCAGGCCATAAAAAAGAAGTAGATTCAACTTCTATAAGTAGAATTCATAATAGAAGTATATTATCCAACTTGGCTTATGAATGTTGTGATGGTTAAAAATGCTAGTGGGGCATGGAGGATGTGTGTGGATTATACATATCTCAATAAGGCTTGCCCAAAAGATAGTTTCTTACTTCCTTGTATTGATCAATTAGTTGATGCGACATCCGAACATCAAATGTTAGGTTTCATGGATGCATATTTTGGTTATAGTCAAATAAGAATGGATCCCACATCTGAGGAAGCAACGACTTTTCAAACCGATAAAGGATTATATTGTTACAAGATCATGCCATTTGGAGTTAAAAATGTTGGGCTTACTTATCAATGTCACATGAATAAAGTTTTTAAGAACCTCGTAGGAAACTCAATGGAGGTATATGTAGATTATATGTTGGTTAAATATCTTGAAAGAACACAATGTATTTCTAATCTCAAACAATGCTTTGGCCTCCATTGATGTTACAACATACGACTTAACCCTTCTAAATGTGCTTTTGGGGTCAAATCTAGAAAAATTTTGGGATTCATGGTTACTCATAGAGGTATAGAAGCTAACCCTAAAAAAATCAAGGCTTTGAGAGATATGGTGCCCTGAAGAATATAAAAGAAGTTCAACATCTAAATGGGAGAATCGCTTCCCTATCTCGATTACCTACCCATTCAAGAGATAAATATTTACCTTTCTTTAAAATATTAAGAAATGCTCAAAATACAGGATTCCAATGGACCGATGAGTGTCAAACATATTTCAAACAACATTGAAATTATTTAACTTCATCCCATCTTCTGTCAAAACTAATACAGTGAGAAAGATTATATTTGTATCTGGTTGTCTCTTCATATGCCATAGCTTTGTACTGGTCCGAGAAGAAACTACTATACAATGAATGGTATATTGTGTCAGTAAAATCCTTTCCGAGACTAAAGGATGCTACCCACTGGTAGACAAGACAACTTTGGCATTAGTATTTTTAGTTAAAGAACTAAGGTTATACTTTCAAGCTCATATGAATAGGGTTTATACAAATCTACTGTTACGGAGCATCCTTCAAAAGCCTTAAGCTTTCAGAAGATTAATCAAATGTTCAATAGAGCTGAGATAGTTTGACATTCATTTGTTACCTAGACCATATATTAAATCACAAGTTTTGACAGATATTGTGGTGGAATGCACTGTTCCTATTAACCCTAAACCACTAACTCATCCTTCCTCTTCTCCTTATTGTTTGTTATATATTGATGGAGCTTCTGGGAGTTCTAGTGCGGGGGCCTTCATTTTACTAATCACTCCTCAGCATGCTACTATTGAATATGGACTTTAACCAAAATTTCTTGTAGCTAATATTGTCAGTGAGTATGAAGCTCTTATTGTCAGACTGAGGCTAGCTATAGAATGTGAAGTTGAACATTTGATAGTCCATACTGACTTATAACTCGTAGTTTCTCAAGTAAGAGGATAATTTGAGGCTCAACAACTATAATTAACACAATATTATGATGTAGTGAAATTACTTCTCACTAACATAGAGAAATTTGAAATTATTCATATACCTCAGGAACAAAATACTTATGCAGATACTCTTTCAAAACATGCTACATCACCATTTGGTTATCTTTTTAAGAGAACATATATCAAAGAAATACACTTTCCTAACATCAAAGGACCCTGAGTTATGCAATCAATTTATAAGTCAAAAGAGCCTTCTTGGATTGATCATATATTATCCTTCTTACAAGGAGTGCTACCCAAAGATCCAATAATTACAATATGAGTCTGAAAGCAAGCTATTAACTTTGCCATCATTGGTGGATAATTATATAAACGATCTTTTAATGGAACTTACCTCAAAAGCCTTCCACCTTCAGAAGCTAATTATACACTCCGAGAAATTCATTCAAGCATATGCGTGGAACATTTAGGAGAGAGGGCATTAGCTAATAAAATCATATGATAAGGATTCTACTAGCTCACGATGAAGCAAGACACACTAGAATTCACTTAGAAGTGTAATGACTGTCAATGGAACTCTAATTTCACGCATTTACCAGCCACTGAACTTTCATCATTTCAAAGCCCAAGGCCCTTCGCCCAATAGAGGAACGATATAATGGGATCTTTTCCAATAGCTACTAGGTAGAAAAAAATTATAATCTTGGCAGTGGACTACTTCACCAAGTGTGTGGAGGCTGAAGCTCTCAATAAAATTGTAGTAGCAAATGCAAAACAATTCATATGGAAGAATATTATTTGTTGTTTTGGCATTCCAACAAAAATTTGTTGCGACTCTTTGCTCACGAGTTTATATTTTTTATGATAAAAAATAGTATGGATCACATCTTTATGTTTCATAGTATTTTTCATTCTATACTTATTTTGTGTGTATTCTAATATTTCAGGAAAATCATCACTAATTATTAAAGACTTCAAATCAGAATAGATTAGTGTTCATTATAAATGGAGTCTCTATTTTTTATTTTATTGAGTCTGAGAGCGTGTGAATGTAATTGAGTAACTGTGCGCACAAACACTAGGGGAGTGTTTAATATTTGCAAAATTTTTAAATTGATCGTAATTTACGAATTCATTTCGTTTGAGACAATTTGTTCAATTATAAACTCCTACGAGAAGTTAAACGAATGAAAGGAAAATTTTTTTCTAAGTGCGGTTCGTACTGTACGAAGTGTCCTTCGTACAAATGACGTCTAGAGTACAAATTGGACAATCCCTTTTTGTCCCAACGATTTCAAAGATTTTTCTAAACTATTCGTACTGTATGATGTAGGGTTTATACAAATGACTACGAGAGCATGAAATGGGTTCATACAGAATCGTACCGGCCGAACTTGTTCAATTTTTGAATTGTTCATACAGTAAGATGTCAGTTCGTACATACCAATTTGAACTATTCGTACAGGACACTATACATTCATATGGGAGTTAATACATTCATACGAGCGATCTGTATGGGACACTATGCGTTCGTACGGGACACTATGTTTTAATACGGGACACTATGCGTTCATACGGATGATTCGTACAAGACACTATGCATTCTTACGGGTAATTCATATGGGACACTATTCATTTGTATGGGATGATATGTGATTGTACAACATGATCGTAGGACAATTTTCTTACAAATTTCAATTTTTTTATGAATTTTTATGTCCTTTCTATATAAGGAGTCCTAAAAATTGTCACAAAAATGCCTTTGTTGTGAATTTATCTTGAGAGTGATAATTGAGTGTGAGTGCTTGAGAGAGATTGTGAGAGTAAACTATGAGAGATCAACTGAGGGGGGTTATGAGGGATTCACGAGGCTACCAAAAGTTTGGATCTCTTTGTTTCCTACAAGTTTCTTCCCATCTCCTCTGAAGGCTCTTAAGTGAAGTTCTTCAACATTAGTTGTGGGTTCTCCGCCGTTACCAGGAGGGTGAAAAAGGACACCAGTTCTCTACCGACACTTAGAGCGTGTGAAAGGACGTCGGTTCTTTGCTGACAGTTAGAGGGTGTGAAAGGACGACAGTTCTCTACCGACACTTAAAGGGTGTGAAAGGATAATGGTTCTCTGCCGACACTTGGACAGTGTGAAAAGACGATGGTTCTCTGCTGCATCGGAAATTGGTGCAAGAGAGGAATTGTAAAGGCTTATCCATCTTGTTGTGGGGGCAAAAGGAGAGTCACTTTGGTAATAGTGCAATACCTGGAAAGGGAGTCTTCAGAGAGTGAATGTAATTCATGTTTGGCTGAACAACTATAAATCTTTGTCTTTTTATTTTTCGTATTTATCTTCTGCAATTTGTTAATTGTGGTTGAAAAGCTTATTTTAATATAAAATCAAATTGCAGTAAAATTTAAAATGGTTTTCTATAGAAAATTCAAGAGAAGTTTTTAAATTAACAATTCAACCTTTCTCTTGGTTAGCCTTGGGAATATTGCTTAGATTTAATAACCTATCAGGAATCAACAAGTGGTATCAGAGCTTTGTTTCAAAACTTTAAGTTTAAACTACTTTTTAAAAACGATCATGGCTACTTTTGGAAACATTAACACACCCGAAGGATATTCAATCACAAGACCACCTTTAATTGAAAATATTTCTTTTGATTTTTAGAAAATTTGAATGTCTACTTTCTTGCAATCAATAGATTATCAAATGTGGCATATAATTTAAACTGACTATTTTGTACCATCACATATTATAGATGGAATCAAAACTGATGTACTGTTTTTTGAATGGAGTAGAGTAGAACAAATTTATGCTCAATTAAATGTTAAATATATGAATTATTTGTTCTTTGCTTTAAATTATGAAGATTATATGAGAATCTTTACATGCACTATCGGCAAGAAAATTTGGGATAGTTTATGCACTACATACGAAGGTACTAGTGAAGTCAAGTAATCTAAGTTGAATATTTTTATGTATGACTATGAACTCTTTAGCATTAAACCTTATGAGACTATCTTAGACATATTTACTTGGTTTTCAAAAATAATAACATCATTGCAAGCTATAGGTAGAGAAGTTTTAAACTTTGAAAAAGTAAATAATATTTTACTATGTCTACCTGAAAAATTTAATGTTAAAGTCATTGCTATAATTGAATCAAAATATTTGAATGATAATATTATTGATAATTTAATTGGCTCACTCATTGCTCACGAGCAAACTGTGAGTCAAAGACTTTTGGATGCAGGTGAAATGATAGTACTAAAAACTAATAGCACGGAGAAAAGCAACTCAGTAGATTATGAAAGTAAAGAGACAGCATTGATAATGAGAAAATTTGAAAAGCTACTGAAGCGCAAGTGTTAACATCAACAAAAGAGGAATAAAGGTAAAAATGGCAAGGATATTAAGAATTCCTTTAAAGTAATTTATTTTGGGTGTAGAAAACCCGGTCATATGAAAACTGAGTGCCAAACTCAAAAACTTTTCCTACAATGAAAAAAGATAAAAGTAAGCAAATTGTAATAAGGGTAAACAATAAAAAGCAAAAAATCACCTAGACATATCTAGCTTCTGAATCATCAAACTATGAGCAAGATGATGTTTAAAGTTTTGTTTGTCTGTTATTAAAGTGTGCATGTATTTTTTTTCTTTTCTTTTCTTTTGTGAATGTGTTTAATTTTCTATGTTATTTTTCTTAATATATATTTATTTATGTTCTTTCTATCATTTGTAAAGTCACTCCGACTAACACACACATATATTTCACATTTTGTTTTCTATACACTTTAGAGAAACAAATCACTTTTCCAAAATCATTTTTTTCTAAAAAAGAAATATTTGCCTCATATTTTTTGAATTTTTATGTAAGTTGTGGTTGACTTCTCTAAAAATAGTGAAAGGAACGAAACTCATGATTTTGTCTCTCTATCTCATTTCTTAATGAGACTATTTTACTTTTGATTCAAAATCTTCATCAAATTATAAATTGAACTTCAAATTGAACTTTTTTTTATCTCCCAATATTTTTTTATCTCATAGAAATCTTTTGCAAGTTATTCAATCAACCTCATTATTTTATTAATTAGCAGTTCATTTTTGTTACTAGAACGAGTTTTTTTTTTTAAATTACAAACAGGAAGCATATTTATTAAAAAGAAAAGAGGTACAAAATGAGCCCAAAGCTAAAAAGATGCTCAATTATGCCAAATTTGGAAATATACACAAAGTGTATTTAAAATTAAAAGTTGCACAAAGTACGTCAAAAACTAATAAAGAGGCACAAAATGAGCCCACAATAAGCTTGCTTACCTTTCTTATATTTCTTAAATCTTAAGAAAACTCTTATATCTATTGATATTTTTGATACTTGAGTTTGAAAATCACGATTCTAAATTCACCAATTTTTGCATTAATCTTTTACTAGATTTATTTCATGAAAGTAGTTTTAAAAAGATTAGTGTTTTTTTCTCTAATTTGTTCCTTGATTTAGATGGTTGACTTAAAAAGTTTTTTAGCCCTTGAAGGAACCTGAGCTAAGATTAACAAATTTTGAATCTCTAACATTTCTGGATTATGTATTGTCAATTCATATCTTACTAAGTTTTTGAATAAAATCAAGAAGTAACTTTCTCATTCTAAGAAAATTTGCAAAAATTTCAAACTGATTCTTCTGTAACATCACCTTCACCTGATTAGGGTCCGTTTGATCTTAAGTTTATCTTTTTTTATTTTTTGTTTTTGTGCTCCTCTTTTTTTTGATAATGTCAAAGGGGGAGAATATACAGTTGTATTTGCTTCGTACTAGTATTTTTTGTTTTAGAAATCTTTTTGTTATTTAATTTTTTTCTAGCTTTTCCTATTTTTAAAATGATTATCATAATAAGTGGGAGATTATGAGAGAAATAAAATATAATTTGCAAATGGAACCAGTAATGTTTGTCATCATCAAAAAGGGGGAGATTGTTGCGATTCATTGCTCACGAGTTTATTTTTTTATGATAATAAACATTATGGCTTACATCTTTATCTTTCATAGTAATTTTCATTCTATACTTTTTTTGTGTGTATACTAAGAAAAATCATACTCCAAATTATTGAAGACTTCAAATCAGAATAGATTATGATTCATTGTAAATGGAATTTGTATTTTTCAATTTATTGAGTCTATGAGAGTGTGATTGTAATTGAGTAACTGTTCACACACACATTGGGGGAGTGTTTAAATTTTACAAAATTTTTAAATTGATCGTTATGTATGAATTCATTTCATACGAAATGATTTGTTCAGTTATAAACTCCTATGAGCAGTTAAACAAATGAAAGGAAAAAAATTTTTGTGTACAGTTTGTACTGTACGAAGTGTCCTTCATACAAACGATGTCTAGAGTACAAATTGGACATGTCCCTTTTCATCCCAGCAATTTTGAAGATTTTTCTGGACTATTTGTACTATACGATGTAGGGTTTGTACAAACGACTACCATAGTATGAAATGGGTTCATACACAATCGTATCGGCCGAGCTAGTTCAATTTTTGAATTATTCGTACAGTACAATGTCAGCTCGTACAGACAAATTTGAGTTTTTCGTACTTGACACTATATGTTCATATGGATGATTCATATAGAACATTATGCATTCATACGAGTGATTCGTACTACACACTATGCATTCGTATGGGACACTATGTTTTCGTATTAGATATTATGCGTTCATACGGATGATTCGTATGATACACTATGCATTCGTACGGACAATTCATACATGGCACTATTCATTCATACGGGATGCTATATGATTATACATTATGATCGTATGATAGTTTTCTTATAATTTTTATTTTTTGGATGATTTTTCATGTCCTTTCTTTATAAGGAGTCCTAAAATCTATCACAAAATGACTTTATTGTGAATTTCTATTGAGAGTGGTCATTGAGTGTTAGTGTTTGGGAGAGATTGTGAGAGTGAAGTATGAGAGATCAAGTGAGAGGGGTTATGAGGTATTCACAAGGTTGCCCAAAGCAAGGATCTCTTTGTTTCCTTCAAGTTTATGCCCATCAACTCTAAAGGCTCTTAAGTGAAGTTCTTCAACATCGGTCGTGGGTTCTCTGCCTTCACCAGGAGGGTGAAAAAGGATGTCGGTTCTCTGCCAACACTTGAAGGGTGTGAAAGGATGATGGTTCTCTGCTAACACTTGGAGGGAGTGAAAGGAGAACGGTTCTCTGCTGACACTTAGAGGGTGAGAAAGGATGACGGTTCTCTACCGCATCTGAGATCTATGGAAGAGAGGAATTATAAAGGCTTCTCCGCCTTGCTGTGGGGGCAAAATGAGAGTTACTTTGGTAAAAGTGTAATACCTAAAAAGGGAGTCTTTAGGGAGTGGATGTAGGTCGTGTTTGACAGAACCACTATAAATCTTTGGATCTTTTTATTTTCTATATTTATTTTATACAATTTGTTTAGTGTGGTTGAAAAGCTTATTTTAATCTAAAATTAAATTATTGTAAAATTTAAAATGATTTTCTATTAGAAATCCAAGAAAATTTTTTAAATTACTAATTTATCACCCTCTTGGTTAGCCTTGGTACAATTGCTTAGGTTTAATAACCTATCAGGAATCAACAAAATCATCACAGACAATAGAACCCAATTTAGTGAAAAAACCTTTTTGGTATTTTGTAAAGGCGTCCATATATAACTAGTGTGCATAACTGTTGCTCATCCTCAAGCAAATGGATAGACCGATGTTACAAATCGAACTATACTTAAAGGAATGAATACACATTGGAAAGGCGGGGGGGGGGGGCTAGTGGGCTGATGAAATCCAAAATGTCCTTGGGACTTTCCACACTACTTCTAGAACTCCAATCAGAGAAACAAATATACAACCTCGGCTTTGGCATAGAAGCTATCATCGGTTGATATCAGAGTCCCAAGCCTTAGAGTTCAGACTTTCGACTTCAGCAAAAATGAGGAAAAACTTTAAAACTCTTTAGATTTTCTTCCCGAGATAAGAGACATGGCATCAGTTAAAATTGTTGCATACCATCAAAGAATGGCTTGCCATTAAAATTGAAAGGTGAAACCCTGATGAATCTCAGTCGGAGATTTTATACTATGTAGTCTTCAAGCGGCAAGAAAGGATCCCCAACGTAATAAACTTTCACCCATATGGGAAGGCCCTTATATGGTGGAAGCCATGGTCAAACTTAGAACATTCAAGCTAAAAGATGTTAACTGAAAAATATTGCCATGGACCTAGAACATTAGAAATCTTCACAAATATTATCGTTAGTTGTTATTAAAACTATTCACTATTTCGTAGCCCTCCTATTTCTATGAAATATCTTGAAATTATTGTACTATCTTCTAAAATAATAAAAGTTTGTCTAATCATTATCATCATTGTTCTTCTTTCTAAACAGGATCATAGCAATGGTCCTAAACAAAAAATAAAACATAACGTTGATTCGAGAAATACATAATATTCATTATATCTCAATCAATGCACAATCAATTCCAGGGGGATTCGATCCAACCTCATCCACACAAGTTAATGTCAAAAAAGCAATGCTTTGACAACACAACTTTAGATAGGTTTAAAATCCTAAGAGGATATCTATCCTTTCTTTGATCAATCTTATAGGAATTCCATCCAACTTCTTCCACACAGGTTAATTTCATCAAGCAATGCTTTGAAAACACAACTTTGGATATGTTTAAAATCCTAAGAGGATATCTATCCTTTCTTTGATCAATCATATAGGAATTTGATCCAACTTATTCTACATGGGTTAATTGAAAGTTCGTTAGGGATGTTAAGCCCTATAGAACTGGCCCAAGACTAACCAAGAGGGGGGATGAATTGGTATTCTAAAAACTTTAAGCAAAGCTCAACAAATTTCTTAAACCAAAACACCAAAAAATAAATAATGTGGAAATTTAAGTGCAGAAGCAGTAAAAATAAGAACACAAAGGTTTATAGTGGTTTGGTCAACTCGACCTACGTCCACTCCCCGAAGGTGCCCTCCGAGTATTAAACTACAATCGTGACTCTCCTTTAGCCCCCACAGCTAGGCGGAGAAGCCTTTACAAACACCTCTTTTTGCCACACCCGGCAAGGCAGAGAACCTTCCTCTTTCTGCTTCCTCCTGAAGCAGACAGAGAACCTCGATCACTTGCTAAAACTTACCTCTCCCAACCCTTCCAAGGACAAGAGACTCTAAGGAAGAAGAAGTGGAACAATGCTTGGAGCAACCCCTTGTGAATCCCCTCACAAGCTCCCCCTCACATGATCCTCTCTCTCTCTCTCTCTCTCTCTCTCTCTCTCTCCCTCTCTCTCTCCCCTTTAGGTTTTCTCAGGTCAAGACAACAGCAAAGGATGTTCAAAAATGTTGAACTAAAGCTTATAAATATAAGAGCTTCAAAGGAGCTCATTAATTATAAGTTGCCGACTTTATCGTCCAGGATGATATGGACATCGTCCTGGCCGATTAGTACAAATCTTAGAAGATCGGCAAGAGCATTGCCCTGAATGCAAACTGGACGATTGAAAATTGGCTTGATCGTCCTGGACGATCTCATGATCGTCCTGGTCGATCAGTTCAAATCAGAGGAAAATCGTCCTTAGCATCGCCCTGAATTCATGCTGGCCGATATTTATCGTCTAGGAGCAACTAAGGATTTTAGAATAAATCGTCCTGGACGATCTCAAGATCGTATCAATCATCCTTAATTACCTCCTTGATTGTCTGATCAATTAAACCATAATTGTGAATATCGTCCATGCCGATCAGAGATCGTCTTGGCCAATTACCAAAAATACAGAATACCTTAATTGATTATGGTTGAAATTTCTTTCTGTTTTGAGCCTATCATCCTGGCCGATACAAGTTTCGTCCAGGCCGATTGGCTAATGACAGCTGCCTTAATTAAAAACTCAAGATTAGATTTTCAATTTTAAGCCAGATCGTCCAGGACAATGTAAATATCGTCCGGGCCGATAAGAGTAAAAATAGGAATTCTAAGTCTCTCAAGTGTGTGTGTGTAGGGTTACTTTGCATCAGTCATACCAAAGATTACAATTGACTCAAGAAGGAAAAAATAAAATTACAGACTGACTCAAGCCTAATCTACCCATTCTTGAGCTGGCTCCATTTTTTCGTCCGATCTTTGATTCCTAAAAAGTCAGTAGTAAAAGGCAGTCCAAGACAAGTAAGAGTGTTTTCCAATCATCAAAACATAGTTCATGGACCTGAATTTGCAACAATCTCCCCCTTTTTTATTATGGCAAAACACTACGACAAATATTTTAAAAATAACAGTGTAACACACTGAATTGAAAGTACAAGAAACATCCTAAAACTACTCCACCTTTTGACATCTTAAAAAGGAAGGAATTAAGAACTAAAGCAAACCACAAGACACCTCTTTTTTTTTTAACCAAGGCATGAAGATGATGTAGTATTCCATGTGATTGATTTTAAAAAACTTGTGAGTTAATGAGTTAACAACATCAATAATCCAAAGAATAATAGAATATCCGATCATGGTTACTCTTAGCTCACACTTTCTCTTAGGGTAGAATCATCTTTTGAAATCAAAGACCTAACTCAAAAAATTAATTGGATATGAGAAAGAAGAATCCATTCATCACTTGGTTTAAGAAAAAATATCTTATAGAATAATGAACCAAAGTAAATTTATCACAATCGCAAAACAATCGAAATCAAGTCTTCGATACATGAAAACTTCTAAGTTTTAAAAGATTTGAAAAGAGAGAATAGCTTGCTTTTGAGTGGGCTCATTTTATGCCTCTTGTCACCTTGATTGACTATTTGAGCATCTTTTAATTTTTGATACTCTTTTGTGTATATAGTTTTCTTTTCAATTTGACGTCATTAGCCTTTTTTTTTCAAGCTAAATTCTCTTTTTCAATCTCTTAAAAAAATGCTCAGTTGTGAGTATATCTTCTAGATATTAGAGAATATGAGCTCTCTCTCTAACATAGGGAAGAACTATCCATAAAACAGAATCAATAACCAATGACAAGAGTAACGAGGAATCCTGATGTGACAAAAAGACTTTAAGCATTATAAATACAAGATAGATTTGCTTAAGCAAGTTTAAAAAAGATCTTAATTTCATACACAATCTTTAATTTGAAATAGATTTTTGATTAGAAAAGAAAACTATGCCACTAAAATAGGTTAGAGAAAGAGATACAATCAACAAAATATTTTTACCATCTAATAGATTAAGAGATGTAAAATATTGACTATAAATTCTCAAAAGCAAGGACAATGCATATGATATTATTTCAGCGATAATTTTTTAAAGCTAAAATTAAGAAAGAAAAGCAACCAAAAAGAAAGTAAACCAAATCAAGCAAAAACTAAGAAAAAAAAGAAAGGAAAACAAAGAGCAAAAAGGAAAAACAACTAAATGAAAAAGAACAAAAACAAAATAAAGCAAATATAAGATCAAATTTATGTAGTTATATCAATCACACCCAATCTGATCCTTAAAGAGCTGAAAGTGTCGAAGGCCAGTGATTTAGTAAAGATGTCAGCCAGTTGATTTTCAGTTGTCACATGATGTAACTCAATATCTCCCTTAGTCACATGGTCTCTAATGAAGTGATGCCAAATGTCAATGTGCTTAGTCCTTGAATGTTGGATAGGATTCTTAGAGATGCATATGGCACTAGTGTTATCACAAAAGATTGAGATGGTGCCTACAGGTAATCCTAAATCCAATACCTGTTGTTTCAACCAAAGGACTTGGGCCACACAACTTCCAAGAGCAATGTACTCAGCTTCAGCAGTGGAAAGTGTAATAGAATTTTGCTTCTTACTAGACCATGAGATCAAAGATTGTCCAATGAATTGACAAGTTCCTGAAGTACTTTTTCTATCCACCTTGCATCCTACAAAATCAGAGTCAGAAAATCCAATAATCTCAAAAGAAGTGTTGTGTCTAGGATACCAAATCTCTAAGATTTAGGTCCCCAAAAGATATCTAAAAATTCTCTTAACAGCAGTCAGGTGGGATTCCTTAAGGTCGGCTTAAAATCCAGCACAAAGGCAAACACTAAACATTTTGTCGGGTCAACTCGCAGTCAAGTAGAGTAAAAATCCAATCATGCCTCTGTACTTCTTCTGATTAACAGACTTACCACTTGGGTCCTTATCCAATGGAACACTAGAAGTCATGGGAGTATTAATTGGCATAGATTTTTCCATCTCATACTTCTTCAAAATGTCCTTTATGTATTTTATTTGATTAAGAAAAGTTCCATCATCCAATTATTTTATGATAAACCCCAAAAAGTAGGACAACTCTCCCATCATACTCATCTCAAACTCTCTACTTATTATTTTAGATAACTCGTCACAAAGTTATTTATTAGGAGATCCAAAGAGTATATCATTCACATAAATCTGAACAACGAGCAAATCATCTCCAATTTTTTTTAAAAAAAGGGTGGTGTCTACACTCCCCTTAACAAACTCCCTTTCTAGTAAAAATGTGCTAAGCCTCTCATACCATGCTCTTGGTGCCTGCTTTAAACCATACAAAGCCTTTTTTAATTTAAAATTTTGATTTGGAAATTAAGAACTCTCAAAACCTTGGGATTGTTTTATAAACACATCCTCTTTTATTTCCCCATTCAAAAAGGCACTCTCGACATCCATTTGATAAAGCTTAAATCCTTTATAACAGGCAAAGGCTAATAGGACTCTAATGACTTCCAATCTAACTATAGGGGCAAATATCTCCTCAAAATCTATCCCTTCTATTTGGTTATACCCCTTAGCCACCAATCTTGCTTTATTCCTAACCACCACTCCTGAATCATTCACTTTATTCTTAAAGACCCACTTTGTCCCAACTATACTTTGTCCCTTAAATCTTTCTATAAGATCCCAAACTTCATTCCTAACAAATTGGTTCAACTCCTCCTGCATGACTAAAATCCAAAACTCATCAGTAAGGGCTTGGTTTATGTTGGTGGGTTCAGTCATTGAGATAAAGGCAGAGTGGTTCACCTCCTTCCTAAGTCCATGTTTAGTCTTTACTCCATTAGAAGGGTCTCCTAAGATCAAATCCTTGGGGTGACTTGTAGAGTATCTCCAATCTCTATGTAAGGTGTGAGAAGGTCAAACCCTTTCCTCCAGATCTAAATTTTCTGCTCCTTGGGAGACATCTACTACTACTCTTATATTTTGGTGACCTACTTCCTTCTCCAAATTTTCTACTCCACTAGTAATCTCTCAAATATCATCATCATCCTCAACTCCATGCTTTTTAGGATCAGACTCATCAAATACTATATGGGTAGTCTCTTTCACCACTAACGTTCTCTTGTTAAACACCCTAAAAGACTTCCCAATAATAGAATATCCCAAGAATACTCTATTATATTTAGGATCAATTTTTTCCAAGTGAGACTTCCCATTATTGTGAATGAAAATCTTACAACCAAAGACATGAAGGTGGGAAAGATTGGATGTCCTACCCTTAAGGATCTCAAAGGGTGTCTTTTCTAATTTGGCTCTAACGTTCACCCTATTCAACACATAACAAGCTGTGTTAACCGCTTCAGCCCAAAAGTATTTTGAAAGTGAATACTCAGCAAGCATGGCTCTAGCGGCTTCCACCAAGGTCCGGTTCTTCCTTTCAGCTGCCCTGTTTTATTGAGGGGTCCTCGGAGCTAAGAAGTTATGGTTAATCCCCTTGTTCTCATAAAAATCTCCAAATATTTCATTCTCAAACTCTCCCCCATGATCACTATGATGATCAAGATCTCACAACCTAGCTTTTTCTGAATCCAAGTAAAAAATGTTTTAAACTCCTCAAAGGACTCATTTTTATGTGTAAGAAATCTAATCCAAGTGAACCTCGAGTAGTCATCAATAATCACAAAACCATAGACTTTCCCTCCCAAGCTGGCAGTGCTAATGGGTCCAAACAAATCCATGTGAAGAATTTCTAAAGGTCTAGAGGTGCTATTGTCCTTAATGGGGTGAAAGGTGGAGTGGACTTGCTTTCCTAGTTGGCAGGCATCACAAAGGTGGTCTTTTGAAAACTTGAGTTTGGGGACACCTCTAACTAGGTCTTTTTGGATCACTTTCCTAAGAGTTTTCATACTTGCATGACATAGTCTCCGGTGCTACAACCATGAATCATCAATTACTATTTTTAAGCAAAATAAAGCAGCACATTCAATGTTATTTAAATCAAGCATATAGATGTTGTTGATCCTCTTTTCCTGCAAAATAGTGTTGTTACTTAAACTTACAATGCATAAATTTGTAAAGAATTGCACGATGAAGCCCTTGTCACAAAGTTGACTGATGCTGAGCAGGTTGTGCTTTAATCCATCTACAAGCAAAACATTTTCAATCATAAGGTTCTTGGAATTACCAATTATACCTGAGCCTACCACCTTCTTGGTGGTGTTGTCTCCAAGAGTAACCTTGCCTCCAGTCCTGCACTCCAGCAAAACAAACTGATTGGCATCACCAGTCATATGTCGAGAGCATCCGCTGTCCATGTACCACATACTCTCACGAGGCCTTTTGTGAGAGCTCACCTGCAAGATTATCAAATGTTAGATATAGGAACCCAAATAAGTTTGGGTCCTTTCTTATGAAAAGTAGAATGCAATGCATGTGTGGTATGCTGTAGATTATGCAACTTAGGTCTCCACACCCAATGTGTATTATGGTGAACTGTGCAAATGTGTGAGATGTGTCCTAGCATGCCACAGGAAAAACATCTAACTCCAGAAAAATGGTTTCTTAAATGATTTGAGTTATAATGCCTCTTCCTAGGTTTTGGCTTTTAATCAAAAGTAGGTGTCATCCTAGTTTTCTTACATGTATCTAATTCATTTTGAATCTTCAAATTAGTGCTTTTTAAGACTTCATTCTCAATCCTCAAATTTTTCTCCATCTCTTTAGACTTCTTAAAATCAGAATCAAGTGAGGTGTGTGTGACTTTTAGTGACTCATGCTCTTCAATTAATTCACAATATTTTTTGTTTAACTCATCAAATTCATCAAGTAGAGCCATATGATTTGAATCAATTGTAGAATGATCTTTAGTCATAATTGCATGCTCTTTTTGTAACTCCAAAAATTCCATTTTTAAGCTTGCTTATGATGCATGAATTTTTTCAGAAACTTCAAGAAGTTGATCGTAGGAAAGTTCACATACCTCTTCTTAATCAAGATTATCGTTTGCCATCAAACACAATTTTTTGTCTCATCTTCTGGTTCCTTCTCCGATGAATCTGATGCAGAATCCGCCCAAAATGCTTTTTGAAGTCTCTTCTTGTCCTTCCTGAACTTGAGTTTCTCCTCACCCTTACCTTTGCTTGAGTGATCTTGAAGTATAGGACAATCAGCTTTCACATGTCCGGGTTTCCTGCATTCATAACAGACAATATCAGAAGATCCCTTTGAATATTTATTATCCTTACCTTTTCTCCAATGATGTTTTTGCTTCTTCCATAGAAAGCTTTTGAATTACCTTGTGATTAAGGCAAATTCATCGCTTTTAGACCCGGAAGAGTCAGAATCTGATTTGTGCGCCTTCAGTGCCACCGTTTTCTCCTTCTTCTTCTCACCTACATCAAAATTTCTTTGATTCACTCTTTGCTCGTAAGCAATAAGTGAACCAAGTAAGTTGTCAATCAAATAGGTGTTTAAAACCTTAGATTCAGTTATAGCAGTTATTTTAGCATCAAACGATGAAGGCGAGCATCTTAAAATCTTGTTCACTTTTTCAAAATTTGAAAGTTCTCTTCATAATGCATGCAATGAGGTAACAATCTGAGTGAACCGTGTATACATGTCAGAAATAGATTCAGAAAGTTTCATACGAAAAAGTTCGTAGTCATGCAAGAGAATGTTCAAACGGGATTGTTTCACTTCATTGGTTCCTTCATAAGTAATGCATAATCTATCCCAAATTTCCTTACCAGTTGAGCAAGTGGAAACATGTATGTAATCCTCAGATTTCAAAGCACAGAAAAAATAGTTCAAATATTTTGCATTCAATTGAGCTAAATCTCTTTCATCGAAAGTTCATTCAGTAAAAGCAACTTCCATTTTAATTCTGTTAATTTCACGAGAAGGTGGAGAATACCCTTCTTTAATAAGCATCCACATGCGATAATCAATAAATTGTAAAAATGTTGTCATACAGGTTTTCCAAAAATCAAAAGGTAGGTTATCAAACAAGGGAGGTCGTGTAATCGAATATCCTTCAGTAGTGTTATGATTCCCATAGTTAGTCATGGATCAAAATTCAAAAAGTTTTCAAACTCAGTTTTTATGAATCCCGTACTAATACAACTTGAAAGTTCATTAGGGATGTTAAGCCCTATAGAACTGGCCCAAGACTGACCAAGAGGGGGGTGAATTGGTATTTTAAAAACTTTAAGCAAAGATCAACAAATTTCACAAACCAAAACACCACAAAACAAATAATGCGGAAATTTGAGAGCGGAAGCAGTAAAAATAAGAACACAAAGGTTTATATTGGTTCAGTCAACTCGACCTACGTCCACTCCCCGGAGGCGCCCTCCGAGTATTGCACAACAATCGTGACTCTCCTTTAGCCCCCACAGCTAGGCGGAGAAGCCTTTACAAACACCTTTTTTTGCCACACCCTGCAAGGCAGAGAACCTTCCTCATTTTGCTTCCTCCTGAAGCAGGCAGAGAATCTCGATCACTTGCTGAAACTTACCTCTCCCAACCCTTTTAAGGACAATAGACTCTAGGGAAGAAGTGGAACAATGCTTGAAGCAACCCCTTGTGAATCCCCTCACAAGATCCTCTCTCTCTCTATCTCCCTCTCTCTCTCTCCACTAGGTTTTCTCAGGTCAAGACAGCAGCCAAGGATGTTCAAAAACGTTGAACTAAAGCTCTTAAATAGAAGAGCTTCAAAGGAGCTCATTAATTGCAAGTTGCTGACTTTATCGTCCAGGACGATATGGACATCGTCTTGACCGATCAGTACAAATCTCAGAAGATCGGCCAGAGCATCGCCCTGAACGCAAACAAGACGATTGAAAATTGGCTTGATCGTCCTGGATGATCTCACGATCGTCCCAGCCGATCAATTCAAATCAGAGGAAAATCGTTCTGAGTATCACCCTAAATTCATGTTGGTCGATATTTATCATCCAGGAGCAACTAAGAATTTTAGAATAGTTCTGGACGATATGATTGTATCAATCATCCTTAATTACCTCCTTGATTGTCTGATCAATTAAGGCATAATTGTGAATATCGTCTAGGCCAAACAGAGATCGTCCAGGCCGATCAGAGATCGTCCTGACCGATTACCAAAAATACAGAATACCTTAATTGATTATGACGGCAATTTCTTTCTGTTTTGAGCCTATCGTCCTGGCTGATACAAGTTCGTCCATGCCGATTGGCTAATGACGGCTGCCTTAATTAAGAACCCCTGATTAGAATTTCTATTTTAAGCCAGATCGTCCAGGATGATGTAAATATCGTCCGGGCCGATAAGAGTAAAAACAGGAATTCTAAGTTTCTCAAGTGTGTGTGTAGGGTTACTTTGCATCAGTCACACCAAAGATTACAATTGACTCAAGAAGGGAAAAACAAAATTACAGACTGACTCAATCCTAATATAACCATTCTTGAGCTAGCTCCGTTTTTCTGTCCGATCTTTGATTCCTGAAAAGTCAGTAGTAAAAGGCAGTCCGAGACAAGTAAGAGTGTTTGCCAATCATCAAAACAGTTTATGGACCTGAATTTGCAACATTAATATCATCAAGCAATGTTTTGACAACACAATCTTGGATAGGTTAAACATCCTAAAAGGATGATTCTCAATTATTTTAAATTAATAAATAAATGTTTTCTATCCTTAAACTAAATGAATCACAAATTCTTAAGAAAATTTTCTTTTGCAAAGTTATAAAACACTTCAATTTTTCTTGAATTCAATATATATATATATATATATATATATATATATCTAGAAACAAAATGAATACTTAATAATCTCTAAGAAAAGTAGATGAAACACAACAAATAACGAACATCCTATGCGATATCAACATCATCATCATCACTAAAAAAAACATTTTTCAGTTCACTTTCAATATCTTCATTGCCTAGATCTGGAGAAGAAACCTTAGATGCTTGATTGGGAAAAATCCCTTCAATTTCAACCCCAGTCTTACTATGAACAACAATAACACATTTCAACAAACCATGACTAAATCCTTCTTCAAGACTCTGACACTCCAAATCCTTCACTTCAATATCAAATAATTTTTCATTAGCCTCTTGAACGCAACTTTGAATCTCTTGGTGATAAGTTGCAGACTTCTTGATTCTTCATGGCCTTCAATGATATGGATGTCGCCGGAGTTCTTCCCGCCATCGTCGAACATCCTTCCCGACAGTTGTCGGAGTTATTCCCGACCGTCACCGGAGTTCCTTCCCAACCGTTGTCGAAGTTTCTTCCCGATTGTTGCCGGAGTTCTTCACGACCGTCACCGGAGTTCCTTCTTGACCGTCACAAGATTTCTTCCCACCATCACCAAAGTTTCTTCCCGACCATTGCCGAAGTTCTTCCCGACCGTCGTTGGAGTTCCTTCCCTACCATCGTCGGAGTTTCTTCTTGATTGTCACCAGATTTTATTCACGATCTTTGCAAGAGTTCTTCCTGACCATCGCCGAATTTCCTTTTTGACTATCGGCGGAGTTCTTCCCCGCCATCGCTAGAGTTACTTCCTAACCGTTACAAAAGTTCTTCCGGACCATTGCCAAAGTTCTTCTCGACCATTGCCGAAATTTTCCCAACCATCTCCGAAGTTTCTTCCTGACTGTTGTCGCTAAAGCTTTTCTAAACCACAGTCTTACTTCCACTCGTTCGTCAATCATCAACAAATTTTTGTCCAATTATTCAATCTATTATAATTCCAATATCTTCAAGTAAATGGAAAAATTAAACTTTGTAATTCATCCAAACTTAACGAAATTTTTTCATCTAAACCAGGCACTATGATTTTTCCCTTCCTAGGCTTTCCACGTCAAAAAATTTCTAATATTTCTCTCTCAACTATCTGTTGGTGTGCCGAATATATGCATATTCCTGATGAATTATATTTTTACTCTACTACCGCGTATATTCTCATCCACAACAATGTTAAATATATAAATAAAAATAAAACTTCAACTTCGTCAAAACAAACAAAATCTTTTAATTTTTTAAGCATATATTTCTATAAATAAATAGATATTACCAATTCTTCGCATTAATATAATAGACTTCTAACAGCTTTCGATACCGACATCACTAATAGCACACATCCATTTGACTGCATACTGGTGACAGATGAACTGATCTGTTTCGCTGGACAGAACATAAAATGTTCTATTTTTTGGCTAAAAAAAATATGCAAATGCTTTTTTAAAAAAACCTGGAGCAGATTAAAAAAATATAAATGAGAATGCAAAAATCAAGAATATGACGCATGAAATTATATTCAAATAACTCAAAATAGGCAGCACAAAAAGCAGAACACTGAGGTTTTTGAGTTGGGATCTAATAAAAACTGCAATCCAACTCACGTCACAAGTAAAATAACTACGACGGAAAAAGAAAAGAGAAGGGCAAGATAGGCGCTAATAAAGCTGATACCGCTTTCATTAAGCACGTTACAAAATCAATAGAGAAACAAAATATCCCAATAGAAGTGCTTCACTTCTTAGCCTTGTTGCCAGCAGATCTCTGCTTCTCAACAAACCTGGGCAGGGTCAACATGGTGTTGGCACGCGTCACACCCTCCAATGCTGACCAATCTTCACTCTCGGTTGTGGAAGGAACCTGTGCATCAGAAGAGAGAGATCCATCATCTCTAATACTACTGTTCTCGTCTACTGAAGTTCTTACATTCTCACAGTTGTTCAGTGTAGATGGCTCCAGCTCATCTCCGTTCGTATCCGATGATTCCATTGATGGTTCTTTGATATCAGGTTCGTCATTGTTCAGAAATAGACAGACTACAGCACAGTCATCTACTTTGGAGGTTGGGTGCTTAAACCTCCATGCTCGAACCGCATGATTGACTAAGGAACGAGCGGCAGAAGATCGAGCAGGGGTAGATCCAACAATGTCGACCACTTCATTGTTGGAAAGCACATCCCAAATCTGTCAGTAATTGTCAAGGATAAACAAAACATCATTCAACATTTAAATTGGACATTGGCTCCTACACAAATGATATAATTAATTTTTCAGTTCTTCACTTCCCACAAATGAATAACAAAGAAGTCTTTCGATATCTACATACCCCATCAGTAGCCAAAACAATGAATTCATCCTTCTCAGTAATGCG
Organism: Dendrobium nobile; assembly: GCA_022539455.1. NCBI lineage: Eukaryota > Viridiplantae > Streptophyta > Magnoliopsida > Asparagales > Orchidaceae > Dendrobium > Dendrobium nobile. The sequence goes on along the minus strand of CM039724.1, from coordinate 20,010,023 downwards.
GCGGTAGGAGAACTCAGGCACTGAAATAAGGCCAAAATCTTTGAGACAGAAATCTCCAAAAGCACGAGCCATAGCCAAGCCAGGAGAGTTAAAGTTTGGCAACCAAACCCTTGCTACTTCTGGCTCATCCTTAAGAGCAAACACCCTACCTCTGTGTCGTCGAATTCTCTCTGCTTCCTCTGAAAAATTAAGATTCATGCTATGAGAAAAGTGTTTAATACAAATCTGTAATATGGAGCTAGAACAAAAATATGAAAGTGGCGTCTAGCAGAAGCATTGCAGATACCAAAACATTAATGAAAATTAATGTGCTCTTCCAAAGAGCCCCACCTTTCCCGACTAAAAAAGAGATCAACGGGCAGCAAAACTATAAAATTCTAGCACGGAATTATGAGAATCAATAGAAAATACAATATAAAGATATCTCAAATTTTTCATTGAATGGTAGGGAGGAGAGGACCAACAAAAATTTATTTGCCAAGGAGCATCATGGACATAAACCCCTAAACTTAATTATATCCTGACTGATACCCAAAATCACTCTCGATTAAGGACAATCTAATCGTGTTATTGTCCAGCAAGGGGGAAAAAAGGGGGAAAAGGTTCATTCAACGCAAAGTTCAAAAATGGATATCTTCCATTGCAGAGAATGATGGATACCATGGAATTAGATTGTCATCCAATGGAAGGGTCAACGCATCCAAGGTTATGGAAGAATATATGTTCAACTCAATAATGGGTGCAAGAAGCAATATGAGTTTTGAAGGAGGGGATATGCATCCATGAGAATAGACAAGTAATTTTTGAATGAAATATGAAGGCACCTTCTTCCTAGAGGAGATTTCAGAGTCAAGAAATAAGATAAGCCTGATATGAGAATGCTTAAGAATGCTTAAAGGAAGATGGGCCATGCAACTTCATAGCAGTTGAAGACATAACCAAGTGAGCAACGTACAAGGATAAGAATAAAAGAATGAATTAAAAGCTTTATACTCGAGAACCTCAGATTATATCAAATTATCAAAGAACCCCACCAAATTACCACTCAATGTCGTAAAAGAAAGATGTGTTGGCAACCAAACATTTATGAACAGTGGATTAAAATTCATGAATTGTGATGGATATGGAAGCTCCAAGTGATGGGTATCATGACTTAGAAAACGCAAATAAACTGAGGAGCTCTTGACTTTAAGAAAGGAGTCATAAGACGGGCTACTAATACCATGTAGGTACCCATCCCATAAATTAAACAAGAGAGGGGTCTTAACTCCTCAGCTAGGGGGGATAAGGTTCGTTTAACATAAGGTTTAGAAATGGAGATCCTCCATTCAAGAGAATGATGGATGCCATGAAATTAGAATGTCATTTTATGAAAGGATCAATGACTGCTTGAGGTTATGAAAGAATATATGTTCAACTCAATGATGGGTACAAGAAGCTAAATGGCTTTTGGAGGAGGGATACATAGTCATGAGGACAAACAAGCAAAATCATAGGAATGAATTATGAAGGCACCTTATTCCTAGAGGAGGTTTGAGAGTCAAGGTATATGATAAACCTGAGGATGCTCAACGGGAGGATGGGATTTGCATCTTCATAGCAGTTAAAGACATGATGTTAACCTCCGTATAATACCCAAAGGAAGAGAGAACGAAATCATTCCTCTGCTCTGTTAAATCCCGAAATCCCGCAAGAAATCTCGCTCCGTACCTCGTATCCGTCGAAGATATCGCTGAATCGACGTCGTTCCAGTCGCATCCCGCGATTCCTGCTCAAACTCCGCTCGATGAGCCCCATTCTCGTCGTTAAATACCCACTGCTTGCTCACGATCTCTTCTTCCACGACACTACTCCTCCGACCGAACCCCTCTCCACTTCCTTCAGCCCAATCTTCCCTGTGCCGACGCCTCCCGAGCTCCTCCTGCTCCCGTCGCCTCCTCCCGTCGAGCCCGGTCCCGAACAGAGAGAGAGAGAGAGAGAGAGAGAGAGAGAGAGAGAGATCTTACCCGGCCTCCTCTCCACCTTGCACGATCCCAAGCAGCTGCCGCCCTCTCCTCCTCTGCCTCAACCCGTAGCTTCCTCTCTACCCTAACCGAGCTCATATAAGAGCCTCACCCGAGCCCTAACTCCACCTAAAGCCTAACTCAACCGAGCCCTAACTCCACTCACTCCCAACTCAACCGACTCAGTTCCAACTCAGCTCAACTCACCCCGACTCAGTCCACTCAAATTCAACTAAACCTAAAGCCTAACTCAGCCGACTCAGTTCCAACTCAGTCAACTCACCTACTCACCTCAACTTACCAACTCACCCTAGCTTAATTAAGGTGGTCTCTCTTTGTAAATGTGTTATTATCTTTTATTTTTATTAGTCTTAATACTAATATTATTATTATATTATTACTTATAATAATATTATTATTGTTAATATTATTAATGATTTTAATATCATTAATGATATTATTAATAATATTATTATAATAATGAAGTAGTAATATAATTATAATGTTAATATTAATATTAATATCAATATCGTTATTATTATTATTATTATATAGTTTATGTTATTTTAATATTATTATTATAAATAATATTAATACTATTATTAGTATTATTATTATGAATAGTAATAATATTATTATTAAAAAAAAAAGATTTCAATAAAAAAGAGATAATTAAATGATTCTTTTATCGATGCTTGCAACGAGCCGGCAAACCCCCGAGGCTCTCACGTAGCGTTTAGGGTGGGAAACCGGTGCGATGCTTGCGACGATTTAAGGATCCCTCTTCAAAACTAGCAACGAGCCGGCAAACCCCCGAGGCGCTCAAGTAGCGTTTAGGGTGGGAAGCCGGTGCGGTGCTTGTGGCGAAGGGGATAAAAAAAAATAATATATTTTTATATAATGTTTGTTTTATTTTGCCTTTTATTTTATTTTGCCTTTTTTTATAAGTACCCCCAAACGCCCACGTGGTGCAGAAGGGGGAAATCTGTGTTATTTCTAACATGTTTTCTTCTTATAATCAACAAACTTAAAAAACCCTTAAATGCTCACGTAGCAGGCGGGGATAAAAAAAATTTCATATGCGACCGCGGTGTCATTTTTGACATCTACCTGAAGCGCTCAAGTAGCGTCGAGGGGAAGGTTGCCTCTTGGTTTTTCCCCTAAACGGGGGAGACGCCGGGAGGCTGCCGAAATTTGGATTGAAAATCCAAGGACTTTGAACAAGATTTGGACACATTTGGACAATCAAGGAATTGGTACTACGCTCAGAACTAAAATCAAATGAACTAAATAAATTTGAACTTAAATTTGAACTTGATTTATACATCAAGTGGATATGATTTGAACATTAAGCCGATAAGGCTTGAACTTGATTGCACTTGCAAGAACTACAGGTGACTCGAATGAAAGGAAGAGGCTCATTTTAAGCCTGAATTATACTTAGACTCATATTGAACAAAGATCCGGACTTTAACTTGGTTGAACCAAATTGACTTAAGTGAACTCAAACCTTAAATGAGCCATAAAAGGATCGAACCTCAACTGAAATTCAATCAAAATTGAACAAAACTTGCACTTCAGATGACGATGAAGAGGATTCATTTTGGACTTGATCTTAAGCTCAAGTTAGAACCAGACTTTGAATTATTAATCTAGATCTTAACCTAAAGTTTAAATGTTTGGAAGTGAAAGTCATAAGTCATAAAAATGATGAAATCAGAGATAAGTGAGTGAATGAAGACCAAGTCTTTAAGAGATATATATAAGCAAGGAATGATGAGATGGAATTATCTCGAATCGTTCAAAGCGAATCAATCTACATGCAAACAAGAAATCAAAAAGCAAACGATCATCATCCAAGAATCAATCTACATTCATGCTTACTCAATTTTGATCAAATAGAAGATGTATGTTCAATAAGAATCATCAATCGGGGCAAGGAGTGATCAAACTAAGCTGACTAAAGCCCTTTAATCAAGTTGATATCCATGCAATGATTTAACGAGGGATGATAATTTGCCAGTGTGGATGTAGCAATACCCTATAATTTGTATGCAAGCAAAAAGTACAAATCCACCATATGAATGAATACCTGCGAACAAATGCAAAAGGATTGCAATAGACGCCATGCAACAAACACCACGACTCTCTAAAAGGCAACAATAATTAGGTGTCAAGCAAATATATCAATTTCCTATGAACTATTGAAGGAGACTCATCACATACAAACAAAAGGGTTCACAGGCAGGAGATTCGTTAGTGCACTATGACCCGCCTACGAAAATCAACAAATAGTGCACGACAGTCTACCTGTACGAAGTAGCAAACCACTGATCCAGAAGCTGCTACAATACGCCACCGGATCTGCAACACTGATACAAGCAGAAAGAAGGCGTCTACAACCTAAAATGCGACGCCACCGGATCCGCAACACTCGTATTAGCGGACAGAAGGCGTGTATAAGCTCTGAAATCAAATGTTATGTATTCAAATGTCAATTTTCTACACAACTATAAATATTTCAAAATACCCCTGCACGTGCACTAGAGACTGTATACACATAGGTACACTAAAAGGGGGTATATAAAAATAACCCGCATGGGCCCCGGCGAGCGTGTTATTGGAACACACGTGACGCCTAGGGATGCTGCGCGGGTCGATAAGTGAATTCAGGTTCGAACCTGATCCTTCTATACGGACCAATAGGAGTCGACAGGGTTCGAACCATTAAACAAATACATGGTTGTGGGGATCAATGTATTTGTTTCAATACATTCATATTAGGCCTTCGAGGCCTACAATCAGAAAAATTCATTAAATAAAAGGCACAAAGCCTACAAGATACCCGATCCTCGATCAATAGCTTGGTCGAGTTGATAAGGTTCAATCAAATCAAATGGAAATGACCCCAAACACCCCGATGATGGCCGTGTTGAATGCAGATCTCAACCGGAGGGGTTCCCAAACATTTTCAAATGCCTCCCAAAAGTTCATTCCAAAATCCCAAAAATCCACAAAATCGTAACCCAAAAATCCTAAAAATATTTAAAATGAAACAAATCCATCAAAAACTTAAAGCAAAAATTATCCGCTCTCCGCAACAGTTTGCTGAGGTGGACAAATTCAAATAAACTCTAGCTCACAAAGAGCCAAATGCCTAGTCGAAAATATCACTAGGATCCATTCTCAAACAATCTCTTGCCAGTAAGGACGTGATACGTGTCCTCTAACCGGCAGTTTGGCCGCCAAATGGCACTGCAGGTAAACGGTTATGACCCGGGGCCCTCTGAACCGAGTGGTTTTGCCGCCAAATGGCACCACAAATAGCGGTTATGGCCAGAGCCAATACGCTCCTTAATGGCGTTAAATCCTTGAGATATGAATCAATAGGATATGATTGATAGGGCACAAAGCCCTCTGTAAGCTAAGGTGGATTCAAATTTGTCCCCTTAGACAAACATCCAACCCCGGTCTACAAGGTCCCCTTGGACGAAGCAACCCATGGCTGCCGACAAGGATCCTTCTGTCAGGTTGGGTCGACTACCTCCTCTGACTAAGTAGACCAGGGACCACGATGGCCTGGGATGACGGAACCATGGGATCTTGATCGGGTCCATCATCCATTCCCCCACCATCCGCTTTAAGTGTTAGATGGTGAAGTTTCTATTTTAAGTATCAAAATTTCCAAACCCAATTCTCAAATTTCCAAATCCAATTTCTACCAATATCAAAACCAATTGCTGCTACTATATGCCAGATAACACGTATTCTCTACGTATCTGATTGACGACTAGCCTTAATCGAAAGTTCTCTCTCGTGATCGGGAGGGGTAATTAACTATAGGGGCTTGCGCCTATAGGAAACCAGAACTCAGATCATAAAGTCCTCGCAAAATGAGGGCGAAATCTCTGGGTAGTGTCTTATCTACAAACCCATCTGCCTTCCAAAATTTACCTCGGAACTTATTCAGTTAAAACTCCCTCGCCGAATAAGAAAAGCGAGCGGAGGCCGGGGCCGAATTTTCGGAGCCCACAGATTTCTGGCGACTCTGCTGGGGATTGGTTTCTCTTTCCATCTTTGGCTAGTCGTCTCAGTGCTATAGTAGTAGCTATATCAAACCGTACTCAAGATCTTGAGTCTTTCAAAATGATCCTTTAACAATTCAAAACTTTGAATTTCCTAAAAATGATCATTCAGCGAATTCATGTGCATTTAGCAGTTTTTAAATTTATATTATTTTAATTGCTCGCTAATGATATTTGTTTTTATTTTTGTGTTCTGTGCAAGTCTCTGCATTCTGAAAGTGCGGGGTGATGTATCAGATTCTGATTACTAACCCTTTCCTTTCATTTATGCAGATGGATCTACAGAACACGCCGATGACCGTCCAACTGGGACAAGGAGCCAGGATCCAACTGGCTAATGCTGTTATAGAAACCGGAAACACTGGAGCTACCATCCAATTTGGTAGTGTTGATTTTCCAGCTGTTGTTGCAAGAGCTTCTGGAGCTCCTACTCGTCGTGTGCTTCTGCCAGCGCCGCGACTTACTGCCGAAGATCCTCCTAGGAGGATTTCTGTATTTGAAAGGCTATCCCAGCCTGAAATTCCAACCACCAGAAGAGTTGTGAATGGTGGAAAAATTTCTGTGGTGACTGCCAACACCACTACCCTGCCAACTAGAATGTCTGCACTTGGAAGGTACGATGCTGAAGCCTCCTCATCTGGAGGAAGGCCTACAAGGAGGCAGAGAAGAAAGATGAATGCTGAAATTCGAGCTCAGCATCAACAATTCCCTGTTCACCCTTCCAATCTGCCAGCCCTGGTGCCCGAAGTCAATGTTCCCACCAGGAACAAGTTTACTGACCTAAAGTGGGTTAAAAGAAACAGCTCTACTGGGGAGCTGAAGAAGTCTTTCTGGGAGCAACGATGTGAAGTCCCAGCTCCTCCAAAGAGAAAAGAACCTGAAACCCTGTCTGCTCGGGTATACAAAGTCCTGAGGACCGTGAAAGAGAAAGGTCTTAAGAAGAAGAAGTTCGAACGGCCTTTGGTAATCGAGGCCAGAAGAACTCCGCCAAGGGAACGCCTATCCGTTGCGGCGGGAAGAAGAGAAAGAAAGTACATCCCACGCGGTGAACATCGGGGTGTGACACCTGAACCATAAGTTCAGGGATCCACCGCCGAAAGGTCCCGGTGGAGAGGAAAACAAGTCTGGAGGCCAAAGCCTCAAAGAAATGAAGAACAAAGAAGAGAAAGGAGGACTGATATGGGCGTGACATCTGGTGAGGCTTCCCGGAGATCTGCCCCAGTTTACAAACAACGTCAGAAGTGGGCCCCAAAAAGAACCCATAATGACACTCCTCCAGACGGTAGACACTTTGGAGAATCCTCTAGGGGATCCCGTCGCCTTTCATCCCCTCCAAAAGAAGAAACCAACTTCGACCGCAGTCCGCTGGTTGAAGAAGTCCCCGTGCCTAACCAAGAGCCGGAAATCCAGTGGCGGCGCCGGTCGGAGATCCGAGTACTAGAAGATGAAGGAAATATGCAAGGGGAAGACAACATTGAAGAAAAAGAATTCCTTGAAGGGGAAGAAAATATTGATGAATTTATGGAGGAAAATTTAGAAGAAAATATTGATGAATTTCTAGAAGAAAATCTAGAAGAAGAAATTCAAGAAACAAATGACACTCTGGACATGGAAGTTGTCTATATGGTGAGACACACCAATGCTAATGAGGAAGCTTATTATGATGATGGTGAAGATGAAGACGAGCAACAACCGCCAATTAGGCGAGTTTATCAACGTCGTCGTGAAGCTGGGTCCACCACTGGTAGAGGTGGTCATTCACAAGCTGAAGAAGAAAGAGAAGAAGCCGAGGAGAATCCCTTCGCTGACGAGAATGTCACACTTGCAGAAATGCAAAGACATATGAGACGACAAATGAGAGCCAAAGACAGAGAAATCTCTCAGTTAAATGAGAAGATGACTGAGATGATGGCTCAAATGGGGGCAATGATGCAGATGATGCAGAGAACTGCCGCTGTTGGTGCCATGCCCAATCCTCCTGCTGATCCTCCAAATTTCCAAATACCTCAAGTTTCAGGAGTACGAGGTATTCCTGAAGATGGTCATGAGGCTCATAATGTCATCCGTCAGCCCACTCCGCAGAATATTGCAAGTACTTCCGAGCCCGTGACTGCTGCACAGTTGGAAGGAATAATAACAGAAAGAATCAGGGCTATTATAGCTGTTGACCAAGCAGAAAAGTTGGTGGGCAAGGGTCGTCCGTATCCTGCTGAATACGACCAAGTACCATACCCGAAAGGGTATTCGGTCCCAAAGTTCAACACTTTCAACGGTAATAACAACCCCAGGCAGCACCTGGCACAGTTTAAAGCCACCTGTGGGAATACAGGAGGAAATGACGCCCTACTCTTCCGACAATTCGTTAGTAGTTTGACAGCAACTGCTTTCGAATGGTACGCTGAACTGCCAAATGATTCTGTGAAAACCTTCGCAGAATTAGAATCTATGTTCGTGAAGAGGTTTGCTAGTGCAACAGAGAAGATCACGATCGCTGACCTCGCTCTTGATAAGAGAAAAAGAGAAGAATCAGTGACCAAATACATCACTCGCTGGCGAAATCTAAGTATGAAATGTGAGCAGCAGTTAGAAGAAGAACACGCAGTACAGTTGTTAATGGGCAACATTGATGACAAGATGCAACCCTTCCTGTGCATGGCTACGATAAACACATTTCAAGACTTGCTCGACAGAGTGGCCAAATTTGAAAAACTGAATTTGTCCAGATCAGAAAATCACTCTGATAAGCTCAAAAAGGCTAAAGCCCCGGGTGCTAGAAGGGGTGAGGCCGACTCTACGTTCTTCTCTAGAGCTGATAGAGAAAAGCAGCTAATTTACAACGTAGACAAAGACAAACAGCCAATGCAATATCAAGAAAGGCCTAAGCAAGTCTACAACCCCAACCCCCAACCGAAGCTGATATTAGGGGGAAATGATAAGCCACGGACTTATCAAGGTGGTGGAGAACGCCCGAAACAAACAACAGGAACTGGTGATAGAACGTTCCAATCCCTTAAAGATAAAATGAATAAAGAGTATTCATTCAAAAGGGAGAGTGTTGCCAAATTATTTCGACAAGTGTCGAGATCGGGTTTAGAACTGCCTGAATGCAAGAGGCCCGAAGAGTCGAAGCACACTGGTGATCCAAATTATTGCCCATACCATCGGGTACTCAGCCATCCTATTGAAGATTGCTACATCTTCAAGGATTGGCTTGAAAGAAAATATCAAAAAGGGGAGATAACATTATCCGACAATGTGTTGTCTCATCCTAAGAAGGAATCAACTCGGGTGGTCACGTCCTCTTCCGTACCTCTGGTTGAAGAAAGAAGAAAAGAGAAGGAGCCAGTTCAAGAAGAACAGTGGGAGACTGCGGTCTCCAAGAAGACTGTGAAAATGTTAAAACAGCTTGAAGGAGTTCCAGGTGTAAAGTGGAAGTCTCCTGTTGAGCCTATGATAAGTTTGAAGGCATTGCCGGTGGTACGACCTTCTACTTCAAAACAGTTTTCCAACCAAGTTGGTTCTTCAAAGACTGAAAAGAAGAAATCATCCAAAAAGAAAACCAAGCTGAAGAAGCCAAAGGAGAAAAAGACTGCAACTCAGAGGGTTATTGACAGCCTGGACGAGTACTACCAGACTGTGAGGCGAGCTATCAAGCTCTCTGATTTCATGTCAGAGCTTAAGATAGATGAAGCCGGAGAAGATGATGAGAATTCTCTTCCAACAGAAGTATGTCGGGTCATCTCAGTGACGCCGGGTACCTTATCAAAAGAAGAATGCACAGAAGAAGCACCCTCTGAATCCTGTATGATGGTTTTGCCAATGGATTACAGTTCGGAGGAGGATTTGTATTTTCTAGAGGGAGACGAATCAGACCCTAGCATAGCGTCTCGGATGGGACATGTAAACCTGGGTGGTGATTCTGAATCAACGGATGAGTCCCTAGACGCGACGATGGCTGACTCTGAAGAAAATATACAGTTAAATGACTCTGAACCGGATGAGATTGCTCAAGTGCAGTTAAGAAGCGGCAAGGTACTACCGCCTCCACCGAAGAAATGGGTCTCCAATAAAGATAAGGAGAAAGAGATAGTTATCAACGATGATATTATTCTTGAAGATCCTAAGAAAAAGAAGACTTCAGCCAATGGGGTAGATTATAATATTTTATCTCATTTGAGAAAGATCCCAGCACAACTCAGCATATACGATGCTTTGGTGATGTCTAAAGACCTTCGGGAGACTCTGATTCAGGCTCTCAAAAATCCCGAAAGATACGAGGCGTATTTTGCTGAACGTAGTTTGACTGAAGTTCTGCAAGCTCGTAATGAGCCATTCATTACTTTCTCCGAAGAGGACATGATGCTCGGAACTGCAGATCATAATCGTCCTCTGTATGTTACTGCAGAGAGCGATAAGCTGATTATCAGTCGAATCTTGATCGATCCTGGATCCTCCGTAAATCTGATAAGCTTGAAAGCACTGAGATCCCTTTGCCTTGATGTGGAACACCTCGGGCCAGATAAGCTCATGGTACATGGTTTCAACGAAAAAGGGCAGAAAACACTTGGATCATTCATGCTCCCTCTTGTATTTGGAGAGCTTCACACAGAAGCTAAATTCCATGTGATTGACGCGGATACTTCATTCAAGGCGCTACTAGGTCGTCCCTGGTTGCATGAGTATGGCATTGTCCCGTCAACACTACACCAGTGTATGAAATATCTCAAAGATGGAGAAGAATTCAGGATCTCTGGTGATATTCAGCCTTTTACAGTTCATGAAGCAACAGTTTATGAGAATGCACGATATTTCATGCCAAAGAAGCAAAAATCTTCGAGCTCCCTCGAAGCTAAAGCATCAAACTCAAAGGCTGCAAAGCGACCTGAACGGGAAGGTGAGAAGAAACAGGTGGGGAGAAAGAAGGCAGCGCCGACTCTTCCCAAGGCACCGATCATTCCAAAAGAAAAGAAACATGTACCTCATCTTGGGAGTGACACAGATGAAGACGATGTTATCCCTGCCAAATCTCGAAAAGTATGCCAGTCCATGGATGAATGGAGTAGACAGGTCGAATATTCAAGTGACGATTATGACTACGACTCCATCTACATGAACACGGTGCAGAATGTGTTCTCTAGAAGAATTGATAGCCTATCAATTTCTGATAGTGTACTTACAGTCACACGTGTTCCTTTGCAACACTTCAAGGAAATCATCCCGCGCGAGATGCATAAAGTTGAAGAACTAGCTACCCTATATCTTCCTCCTCTTAAAAATGGGACTGTGCCAGAGAATGTACTATATTCTACGGGAATCCATGAAGAAGAGAATCATGACTGGGATTGCATGTTCGACTCCGATGAATTATTTCCTACGAAGCTACCCAGGTTCAATACCAAGAATATTCAAAGAATGCTACGAAAGCAAGTCAATATTCCGACCACCAAGCGACAACTTCGTACAAGCCTAGGCCTTTGGTATGGAAGGAATCCGTGTCCATTACGGCAGAAGGATGCAGATGCATATAAAGGAATCGGGTTCATCAAACGAAAGTGTCTCCGGAAAGAGACTTGTCGGGCAATCACATGCACGGAAATCGAATCCGAGGAAGATGGTGCTGAAGAAATATACGAAGCTGATGATTATGATGAACAGCCCTTGGAAGCCGAGCCTGCACCAGAAGAGCTTGAAGATGGCGGACAGGCAGCTACCATGGATGAACTAAAAGAAGTCAACTTGGGGACCGAAGAAGATCCTCGCCCAACCTTCATTAGTTCTCTCTTACCCGAAGAACAAATAGAAGAAATAAAAGAGCTCCTCTGTGAATTCAGGGACTGCTTTGCCTGGACATATGCTGAGATGCCTGGCTTATCCCCTGATGTAGCAGTTCACAGATTAGCAATCAAACCAGAGATAGCGCCCGTCAAGCAAGCTCCAAGGAGAATGAGATTGGAGATTGAAGAACAGGTGATTGCTGAAACAAAGAAGCTTATAGATGCAGGCTTTATTCGTGAAGAAAAGTACGCCGATTGGATCGCAAATATCGTCCCAGTGAAGAAGAAGAACGGGCAGATTCGTATCTGCATCGACTTTCGGGACCTCAACAAGGCGTGCCCAAAAGACGATTTTCCACTCCCTGTATCCGAACTCCTGGTGGACAATACGTCCAACTATGACATGTTCTCCTTTATGGATGGATCGTCAGGATACAATCAAATCAAGATGGCACCCGAAGATGAAAAGCATACATCATTTAGGACGCCCATCGGAATTTTCTGCTACACAGTCATGCCCTTTGGCTTGAAGAACGCTGGTGCCACCTACCAGCGGGCAATGACTCATATATTTGATGATTTGATACATCAGAAGGTCGAGTGCTATGTAAATGACCTTGTTGTCAAAAGTCTTGGCCGAAAAGATCACTTAAAAGATCTCAGGATTGTATTTGAGAGAATCAAAAAATTCGATCTGAAGATGAATCCTCTCAAGTGTGCATTCGGGGTCTCCTCCGGTAAATTCCTGGGTTATGTTGTTCGTCATCGAGGCATAGAGATCGACCCCAACAAAATTAAGGCAATCACGGAGATGCCACCACCAAGAAACCTTCGACAGCTTCGCTCGCTGCAAGGACAACTGGCTTTTATTCGGAGATTCATATCAAATCTATCGGGTAGATGCCAGCCATTTTCAAAATTAATGAAGAAAGATGTCCGTTTCAAATGGGACGAAGAATGCCAGGAAGCATTTGACAGCATCAAAAGATATCTGTTGAATCCGCCCATTCTAGCAGCGCCAATTCCGGGAAAGCCTCTTATACTGTATACAGCAGCATTAGAAGAGTCCCTCGGAGCACTATTGGCCCAGAATAATGAAGAAGGAAAAGAAAATGCACTCTACTATATCAGTCGGAGATTGATTGGAGCAGAAAGTCGTTATTCTCCTATTGAAAAGCATTGCCTGGCGCTGATTTTTGCAGTTCAGAAACTCCGCCACTATATGTTATCCCACAAAATCACACTGATATCAAAGATCGATCCGCTGAAGTTCTTGATGACAAGACCAGCGTTGACAGGTCGTCTGGCCAGGTGGGCAGTATTGTTATTGCAGTTTGAAATTACGTACATGCCACAAAAGGCGGTGAAAGGACAGGCCTTGGCAGATTTCCTTGCCGCACATCCGATCCCGGCCGATTCTCCACTCAACGATGATTTGCCTGATGAGCAGATAATGCAGGTTGAGGAGAATGAAAGGCTACCATTCTGGGAAATGTACTTCGACGGGGCATCGTCCATTAGACCTGTCCGACCTCCAAATATTGCAAGAGCCCGAGCCGGTATCGGTCTTGTTCTCATACCACCTGAAGGAGGCATAATGAGGTTCTCATTCAGTCTGACTGAACCTCAGACCAACAACGAAGCTGAGTACGAAGCTCTAATAGTAGGGCTGGAGATTGCAATTGACGTCAAAATTCAAAATCTTCAAATTTTCGGCGACTCTCAACTTGTGATAAATCAAGTCTTGGGCATCTACAAGATTTCCAAGGTTGAGTTGGCTCATTACCACCGGCGAACCATTGAGCTCCTGAAGCAGGTGCCGAATGTTAAAATAGTTCAAATTCCTCGAGGACAGAATGCCAAAGCAGACTGTTTGGCCAAATTGGCCAAGGAAATGGCAAATTCCAATGAGGAGAAGCCTATATTCATCGGAGTTTACAACCGTAGGGTCTTGGAACCCGCTCTATTACAATTCCCGAGGGTAGAAGAAGTATCAAATTCAAGTCAGCAGGATGAAACTCCAGTTGACCCTAAACTTCTCCATCAAATCATTATGGAAAATTTTCCAGAAGAATATCACGTGGCCAAGAAAGATAAAGCTAGTCAAGCTTCAGAATCGTGGTGGCATTGTTTAGATATTGAAGTCGAAAATGATTGGAGACAGCCATTCATTGACTACTTCAAGGAAAACAAATTCCCGACAGAAAAGTCTATGGCCGCACAAATTCGAAAAAGGGCGTTACGATACGCATTTGTCAATGATACGTTATACAGACGAGCTTTTGATCAAATGTGGCTAAGGTGCCTGGGGACCAAGGAAGCTGATAAAGTGGTGACGGAAGTCCACGAAGGACTTTGCGGAGCACATCAGTCAGGTCCTAAGATGGCTGTTAAAATCAAAAGAATGGGTTATTATTGGCCGACAATGGTCAAAGATTGTATTGACCACGCTAAGAGGTGCCACGAGTGTCAAATCCACGGTGATGTTATACATCAGCCTCCAAATCCACTGCACCCAACAATAGCATCCTGGCCATTCGAATGCTGGGGCACTGATATTATCGGTCCAATAGATCCGCCGTCATCAGCGGGACATCGCTTTATTCTGGCAGCGACAGACTACTTCTCCAAGTGGGCAGAAGCAGCTCCATTCAGAGAGGTCACATCCGAACATGTGATTAACTTCTTCACCCACAATGTTGTCTACAGATTTGGTGTACCACGCCGGATAATCTCAGACAACGGTACTGCATTCAAAAGTACAAAAATTTACAAGTTCGTTGATCGGCATAAAATCGATTGGCGATATTCGTCCATATACAATCCAAGGGCCAATGGTTTGGCTGAAGCCTTTAATAAGACGTTGGTGAAATTATTGAAGAAGATCCTTACAAAAAATAAAAGAGAGTGGCATACGAAAATGGCAGAAGCACTATGGGCATACCGTACAACCTACAAGACGCCGACCAAAGCCACTCCTTACTCTTTGGTATTCGGAGTTGAAGCCGTATTACCATTAGAGATTGAGCTACCGTCACTCCGGGTAGCAATTCAGAATGATCTCACTCAAGAGCAAAATGCCCGCCTCAGAATGGAAGAGCTCGACGCACTTGATGAACTCAGGTTACAAGCTCAACAAAATCTAGAAATGTACCGAGGAAGAATGGCAAAGTCTTTTGATCAAATGGTGCGTCCTCGATCATTTCAAGAAGGGGAATTGGTCCTGGTGCTGAGAAGACCAATCATCCCACACCGAAAAATCGGTGGCAAATTCGTATCAAATTGGGAAGGCCCCTTCGTCATCGAGAAGGTGTACCAAGGAGGAGCATATCAGTTGATCGATCTGAATGGTCAGAGACCCATGCCGCCTATCAACGGTCGACATCTAAAGAAGTACCATGCATAAAAATTCCAAGATTATTGTACTTTGCAATTATCAAGATTTTATGTGCATAGTTCAATGCATGCTTACATTCATTTTTTTGAAATTCTCTTGTATAGCAAGAATGCATTTCAAAATCCCCTATCAGGCTGGGGGCATTTCAAATATTTATTCGGGTCGACATCGCGCTGCGTGCCGAGATCTCCGAATAAATATTTAAAATCTCAAAGATACAAAGCCTATCCAAAATGTCCCTACGAGACAGGGGGCATTTTAAATATTCATTTGGATCGACATCGTGCTACACGTCGAGATCCCCAAATGAATATTTAAAATCTTGAGATTCCAAATTTATTCCATTTTAAAATGTCCCTGCGAGGCAGGGGACATTTTAAATATTTATTAAGGTCGACATCGCGCTGCGTGCCGAGATCCCCGAACAAATATTTAAAATTATCAATTCGAATGTTATTTTGTGCCAAAGAATGCAAAGATTTCTTCTTCAAAGTGTATGCAGGTGATCTTTCAAAAGATAGAGACAACATCTTCTACAATAAACCAAGATTCAAAAATCAAGAAAATGACTTTTGTGGCTACACACTCCTACAAAATTGAGCCGAAGAAGCTTGAAGTCTTTCGACATCCTGAAGCTTAAGGTTCGAATGGGTGTAAAAGCTCGGATCCAACACGCCCAAATATGGCCGGATCGCTGGCAGCTCTGTCTACTCAACAAGCCATAAGAAAGGCCGTAGTAGCGGAACCCCCACTTCGTCAACCCGTCAGTAGGGACTGTAGGAAGAACGAAGGCAAATTTGACTCGACCAGTTCAAGTGATCGTAGTCTACAAAATTCTCCCAGATGACTGGAGAATCAAAGTTTCAGTGGAAGGATGAGTCTCGAACAACTAGTAAATGTTCGTAAGCTCTGAAATCTTCAACCACGAAGGATGACTCCAAATCTACCAACTTCAGTAAAATCAGCATTGGGGAGCGCAATTCCCGTAGCTCAAGTCTGAAGCCTGAATGGGTGTAAGAGGTCGGATCCAATAAGCCCAAATATGGCCGGATCGCTGGCAGCTCCATCTATTCAACAAGCCATAAGAAAGGCCGTAGTAGAGGAACCCCCATTTCAGCAACCAGAGGACAAAGAGCTGTCAAATTCTAGCTCTCTCGATCTGACAAACTCAAGTGACTCAGATCAAAGTCTTCTCAAATGGTTAAGGATCAAGGTACTACCTACGTTTGGTATTATAAATTGAATCCAGAACCAGCAAATCCTTCAACAAATCCGTAAAGCACAAAGCAAGGATCGAAGGAATTTTTCTTCAACAAGTCCGTCAAAGCACAAAGCAAAGGACCGAAGAAAATTATCCCAAAGTTCACACAAAGCTCAAGGCTGAACTAAGTGGATTCCATCATCAACAAGTCCGTTATGCACAACGCTCTGGACCGATGACTTTCCGCCACCGACCTAATACAAACCTAACGGTTTAGGTCATCGGCATCTACTCCTTCAACAAGCCCGTCAAAGCAGAAAGCATAGGGCCGAAGGTACAAAAATCACCTGACAAGTCAATAAAGATAAATCAGGAAATTCTCCATCATTGTCCGCAGCACAAAGTACAGGGCAAAGGAAATCAGTATGTCAACCATTTATTGATGCATCCAGGAGATCTATGGAGAAAGAAAATCTTAGTGTGACATCCAAACGAACTTTTGGAGATCCACTAAATGGAAACCCTAACGTGACATCTTGAACAAATATCTAGAGATCCACAAGGCCGAACAGCTTACAACAAACGTGATTCGCTCTAGACGCGTACCACATTTGTTGGGGGGCATTTGTTAACCTCCGTATAATACCCAAAGGAAGAGAGAACGAAATCATTCCTCTGCTCTGTTAAATCCCGAAATCCCGCAAGAAATCTCGCTCCGTACCTCGTATCCGTCGAAGATATCGCTGAATCGACGTCGTTCCAGTCGCATCCCGCGATTCCTGCTCAAACTCCGCTCGATGAGCCCCATTCTCGTCGTTAAATACCCACTGCTTGCTCACGATCTCTTCTTCCACGACACTACTCCTCCGACCGAACCCCTCTCCACTTCCTTCAGCCCAATCTTCCTTGTGTCAACGCCTCCCGAGCTCCTCCTGCTCCCGTCGCCTCCTCCCGTCGAGCCCGGTCCCGAACAGAGAGAGAGAGAGAGAGAGAGAGAGAGAGAGAGAGAGATATCTTACCCGGCCTCCTCTCCACCTTGCACGATCCCAAGCAGCTGCCGCCCTCTCCTCCTCTGCCTCAACCCATAGCTTCCTCTCTACCCTAACCGAGCTCATATAAGAGCCTCACCCGAGCCCTAACTCCACCTAAAGCCTAACTCAACCGAGCCCTAACTCCACTCACTCCCAACTCAACCGACTCAGTTCCAACTCAGCTCAACTCACCCCGACTCAGTCCACTCAAATTCAACTAAACCTAAAGCCTAACTCAGCCGACTCAGTTCCAACTCAGTCAACTCACCTACTCACCTCAACTTACCAACTCACCCTAGCTTAATTAAGGTGGTCTCTCTTTGTAAATGTGTTATTATCTTTTATTTTTATTAGTCTTAATACTAATATTATTATTATATTATTACTTATAATAATATTATGATTGTTAATATTATTAATGATTTTAATATCATTAATGATATTATTAATAATTTTATTATAATAATGAACTAGTAATATAATTATAATGTTAATATTAATATTAATATCAATATCGTTATTATTATTATTATTATATAGTTTATGTTATTTTAATATTATTATTATAAATAATATTAATACTATTATTAGTATTATTATTATGAATAGTAATAATATTATTATTAAAAAAAAAAGATTTCAATAAAAAAGAGATAATTAAATGATTCTTTTATCGATGCTTGCAACGAGCCGGCAAACCCCCGAGGCGCTCACGTAGCGTTTAGGGTGGGAAACCGGTGCGATGCTTGCGACGATTTAAGGATCCCTCTTCAAAACTAGCAACGAGCCGGCAAACCCCTGAGGCGCTCAAGTAGCGTTTAGGGTGGGAAGCCGGTGCGGTGCTTGTGGCGAAGGGGATAAAAAAAATAATATATTTTTATATAATGTTTGTTTTATTTTGCCTTTTATTTTATTTTGCCTTTTTTTATAAGTACCCCCAAACGCCCACGTGGTGCAGAAGGGGGAAATCTGTGTTATTTCTAACATGTTTTCTTCTTATAATCAACAAACTTAAAAAACTTTTAAATGCTCACGTAGCAGGCGGGGATAAAAAAAATTTCATATGCGACCGCGGTGTCATTTTTGACATCTACCTGAAGCGCTCAAGTAGCGTCGAGGGGAAGGTTGCCTCTTGGTTTTTCCCCTAAACGGGGGAGACGCCGGGAGGCTGCCGAAATTTGGATTGAAAATCCAAGGACTTTGAACAAGATTTGGACACATTTGGACAATCAAGGAATTAGTACTACGCTCAGAACTAAAATCAAATGAACTAAATAAATTTGAACTTAAATTTGAACTTGATTTATACATCAAGTGGATATGATTTGAACATTAAGCCGATAAGGCTTGAACTTGATTGCACTTGCAAGAACTACAGGTGACTCGAATGAAAGGAAGAGGCTCATTTTAAGCCTGAATTATACTTAGACTCATATTGAACAAAGATCCGGACTTTAACTTGGTTGAACCAAATTGACTTAAGTGAACTCAAACCTTAAATGAGCCATAAAAGGATCGAACCTCAACTGAAATTCAATCAAAATTGAACAAAACTTGCACTTCAGATGACGATGAAGAGGATTCATTTTGGACTTGATCTTAAGCTCAAGTTAGAACCAGACTTTGAATTATTAATCTAGATCTTAACCTAAAGTTTAAATGTTTGGAAGTGAAAGTCATAAGTCATAAAAATGATGAAATCAGAGATAAGTGAGTAAATGAAGACCAAGTCTTTAAGAGATATATATAAGCAAGGAATGATGAGATGGAATTATCTTGAATCGTTCAAAGCGAATCAATCTACATGCAAACAAGAAATCAAAAAGCAAACGATCATCATCCAAGAATCAATCTACATTCATGCTTACTCAATTGAGATCAAATAGAAGATGTATGTTCAATAAGAATCATCAATCTGGGCAAGGAGTGATCAAACTAAGCTGACTCAAGCCCTTTAATCAAGTTGATATCCATGCAATGATTTAACGAGGGATGATAATTTGCCAGTGTGGATGTAGCAATACCCTATAATTCGTATGCAAGCAAAAAGTACAAATCCACTATATGAATGAATACCTGCGAACAAATGCAAAAGGATTGCAATAGACGCCATGCAACAAACACCACGACTCTCTAAAAGGCAACAATAATTAGGTGTCAAGCAAATATATCAATTTCCTATGAACTATTGAAGGAGACTCATCACATACAAACAAAGGGGTTCACAGGCAGGAGATTCGTTAGTGCACTATGACCCGCCTACGAAAATCAACAAATAGTGCACGACAGTCTACCTGTACGAAGTAGCAAACCACTGATCCAGAAGCTGCTACAATACGCCACCGGATCTGCAACACTGATACAAGCAGACAGAAGGCGTCTACAACCTAAAATGCGACGCCACCGGATCCGCAACACTCGTATTAGCGGACAGAAGGCGTGTATAAGCTCTGAAATCAAATGTTATGTATTCAAATGTCAATTTTCTACACAACTATAAATATTTCAAAATACCCCTGCACGTGCACTAGAGACTGTATACACATAGGTACACTAAAAGGGGGTATATAAAAATAACCCGCATGGGCCCCGGCGAGCGTGTTATTGGAACACACGTGACGCCTAGGGATGCTGCGCGGGTCGATAAGTGAATTCAGGTTCGAACCTGATCCTTCTATACGGACCAATAGGAGTCGACAGGGTTCGAACCATTAAACAAATACATGGTTGTGGGGATCAATGTATTTGTTTCAATACATTCATATTAGGCCTTCGAGGCCTACAATCAGAAAAATTCATTAAATAAAAGGCACAAAGCCTACAAGATACCCGATCCTCGATCAATAGCTTGGTCGAGTTGACAAGGTTCAATCAAATCAAATGGAAATGACCCCAAACACCCCGATGATGGCCGTGTTGAATGTAGATCTCAACCGGAGGAGTTCCCAAACATTTTCAAATGCCTCCCAAAAGTTCATTCCAAAATCCCAAAAATCCACAAAATCGTAACCCAAAAATCCTAAAAATATTTAAAATGAAACAAATCCATCAAAAACTTAAAGCAAAAATTATCCGCTCTCCGCAACAGTTTGCTGAGGTGGACAAATTCAAATAAACTCTAGCTCACAAAGAGCCAAATGCCTAGTCGAAAATATCACTAGGATCCATTCTCAAACAATCTCTTGCCAGTAAGGACGTGGTACGTGTCCTCTAACCGGCAGTTTGGCCGCCAAATGGCACTGCAGGTAAACGGTTATGACCCGGGGCCCTCTGAACCGAGTGGTTTTGCCGCCAAATGGCACCACAAATAGCGGTTATGGCCAGAGCCAATACGCTCCTTAATGGCGTTAAAGCCTTGAGATATGAATCAATAGGATATGATTGATAGGGCACAAAGCCCTCTGTAAGCTAAGGTGGATTCAAATTTGTCCCCTTAGACAAACATCCAACCCCGGTCTACAAGGTCCCCTTGGACGAAGCAACCCATGGCTGCCGACAAGGATCCTTCTGTCAGGTTGGGTCGACTACCTCCTCTGACTAAGTAGACCAGGGACCACGATGGCCCGGGATGACGGAACCATGGGATCTTGATCGGGTCCATCATCCATTCCCCCACCATCCGCTTTAAGTGTTAGATGGTGAAGTTTCTATTTTAAGTATCAAAATTTCCAAACCCAATTCTCAAATTTCCAAATCCAATTTCTACCAATATCAAAACCAATTGCTGCTACTATATGCCAGATAACACGTATTCTCTACGTATCTGATTGACGACTAGCCTTAATCGAAAGTTCTCTCTCGTGATCGGGAGGGGTAATTAACTATAGGGGCTTGCGCCTATAGGAAACCAGAACTCAGATCATAAAGTCCTCGCAAAATGAGGGCGAAATCTCTGGGTAGTGTCTTATCTACAAACCCATCTGCCTTCCAAAATTTACCTCGGAACTTATTCAGTTAAAACTCCCTCGCCGAATAAGAAAAGCGAGCGGAGGCCGGGGCAGAATTTTCGGAGCCCACACATGATAAAGTGAGCAGCCCTCAAGGGTAAAAATAGAAAAACATTGGCAAGAATTATACTCGAGAACATCATGGAATCTCAAATCATCAAAGACACCCACCAAATTACTAGTCAATTGAGTTATACACGTAACTTGTGTAAGCAACCAAAATATAAAATATTGTATGAATCCACCAATCATCAGATAGAATCAATGGGTTACAATTCAACAAATTGTGGTAGATATGGAAGCTTAAACTTATGGGTCTTTTAACTCGAGAAAAGGGAATAAGCTATGGAGCTCTTGAGTCTCAGGGAGGGAGTCATATGAAGGAGCTACCATTACCATCTAGAAAACCATCCCATAGATCAAACGAGAGGGGCTTATAACTCCTCAACAACAAGAGGTAGAATGCCCAAACTGCACTTAAATAAAACAAATCTCACATCCTCTAAACATGGAATACCTCTTAATTATAATTATATAAATTTTAAAAGCTATAACATTTAGATCTCAATACAGAGCAAGCCAAGTAAATTGATAGGTAGGAAATGGTCCTAAGATATTACTTAATAGGCAAGACAACCCGCCATGCGTATGAAGGCTTTTATGCAAATAAGGATCACAATATTAGCCTAATATGCTGGAAGACAGGTCTCAAGATTACACATGTACGTGAGTCAATGGCCATCTGTCAACAAGTACAGTGTTAGTTACTCATACTTCCTAGCCTATACCACAATATCAAATCTAACACGTGGTATTTGATAGCTTGATAATCTCTTCTGGGTTAGAAATGTTTCTACTCATTTTTATAATTTTGTAGAAACTGGTTGACTGAACCAAGAGTTCAAAGGCGTTTTATTCAATTTTAGCTTTGAGTAGAAGATTTATCTGTTGTACCTATTCGAGTGTGAAGAACATCACAAACAATTTGAGTAAAGCAACAAAACACCAATTATTTTTTAGAAAAATAATAGGAGGGTATGCAATGAGGTGGAAGTAGGAAAGAACACTCATAATCTCACCAGGTAGAGCTTCTAACTTAGTATTCCATGGGCTTGCCCATAGTACAAAATTACATATTGTAGAGAACACCACTGAAAAAATTATTACATAAAATAAAGTTCACTTCATTGACCAGTTATTAAAATATTTATTACTCACAACGCAAATCCTAAAGGAAAACTGCTAGGAGGAAAATTAGAGATGCACACTTGTGTAAGTGTATATGCAAGTTTGCATAACAAGCAAGCAATTATGATAATATCGGCAACATAAGTTTCCTAATCCATCAAAAGATATATTTAAGTTTGTGCAGTTAGGATGGTTAGGTGACTGAAATTACTAAAATTAGCTCATATGCCCCATGATAAGCATGAAAAGTAAGGGAAATTTTTGGAAGATTTTGTTAGGATATGTTAAAACTTAAAAATCACTTTTTGTTCTTAAAATTTTGGACAACATAAAATAAAAACTGTTCATTCCAAATTGCATTTATTATGTTATTTGTGTTTGTAATCCTTCTATTTTATGCAAAAAAATGTTTAAGAAAAAGTTATGAAAATTAGACCAGTGCTGCAACGCCACAGTGCCACAGATGCAGCACCGTAGTGCCATAACTCATTTCAGCATTGTAGTGCCGCACCTTCAGTGGTGCAGCAAACAACTTACCAAAATTACACAAAAGAGCTTTGCGCCAAGCGTTATCTAGCAAGCACCGAAGCTCTATCAGTCCAATACTGCAACACCAAATCGAAGCGTCATAGTGCCAAATCACCCAGTATCGAGATGGGAGTCAGTCATACCAGTGAACCAAAGCGACTATTGGTGAACTGATAAGACGGTTCAACAGTGACATAGCACCACCTAGCAAGCGTCACAACGCTCGTTCAATTAATTTGTTAAATTATAAATAGTAGACTTAGACTTCTTGTATGAATTTTGGCACACTATAGAGTCATTTTGTGCGAGTGTGTGTAGGCTATCATGGAGAAAGTGCAGTTTGTGTTATTGTATCTGGAGTCTTGTATCAGAGTGGAGCAAAAGTGGAGAAGTGCTAGTGGATTGTAATTCAAAGTATGGGTCATTTCTAAACTAAGTTTTCCATTGTCTATCTTGTTATCTTATATTTTCAATTTGTAACTTGTTTAACATTCAGTAAAATAAAACATTTGTTTTGTTTATTATGTATAGCTAAACAAATTCTTTGAATCTATGATGATTTGAAAGATATTTATTGCTTAGAGTAGGCTTTATTTTTAATATATTTATGTTGTTTTTAACTTTTTCATGCTTCAATTGATTTATGTTTTAGGCCTTATAAATTAAAATTTTATTGTGATCTAGAGCCTCAATGGAGGAATAGAAGAATGTTTAGAGAATTTAAAATGTGGTTCGATCATGAATAGACAATTGATAGTTAGGGTTATGTGGTCTTAAAGAGATACAAGAACTATAATTGGGTAGGATCCTAACTAAATCTCTAAAAAGCTTGACAGAGACAAGAAACACTATTGCTTTGATTCACAACACTAACAGGTAGTAAACCTCTCTAAGGTAATCGTATTATTTTGAAAAATCACAAGTTCACAATTTTTTAACTTAGTACTTTTTTCAACAATTACTTTTAACCAGCACATACTTTTTGAATCATTTAGCTAGAAAAACTTAGCAGTTCAGTCGACGGTAGTAAAGTGAACGTAGGATATTTCTAGTTTGTCCTCGTGGAATCGACTGTTGCAAACTTGGTTTCAAGGATTGTGATTTTGATGTTAGCAAACACTTTGACTGTCTTTTTCTACTAACATTTCAGGACAACGAAATCAGAAAGCATTCGGAACCAGCTCAAGATTGGGTATACTAGATCTGAGTCAGTCTGTATTTTTCTTTTTCCTTTCTTGAGTCAATTGTAATCTTTGTATTGTCTGATGCTAAGTAACCCTATACACACACACTTGAAAGAATTAGAATTTCTATTTTTACTCACATCGTCCCGGACGATATTTATATCGGCCTGGACGATCGAGTTCAAAACAGAAATTCGAATCAGGATTTCTTAATTAAGATAGCCATCATTAGCCGATCGGCCCGGACGATACTTATATCGGCCAGGACGATACTTATATCGGCCAGGACGATAGGCTCAAAATAGAAATAAATAGCCGCCATAATCAATTTATGTATTCTGTGTTTTTGGAAATCGGCCAGGACGGTCTTGGATCGGCCTGGACGATATGGTACAATTATGCCTAAAATAATACGGCAATCAAGGGAGCAATTAAGAATGAATTGATACGATCACATCGTCTTGGACGATCGCAGGATCGTCCTGGACAATCGCAGGATCGTCCGGGACGATATATTCAAAAACCCTTAGTTGCTCCTGGACGATAAATATCGGTCAGCACAAATTCAGGGCGATATTCTGGCCGATCAGGATCGGACAGCTCGAATTCAAGACGATGCTCTGGAAGATTTTCCTCTGATTTGAACTGATTGTCCGGGACGATCGTGAGATCGGCCGGGACAATCAAGCCAATTTTCAATCGTCCAGTTCATTTTCAGAGCGGAGTTCTGGCCGATCATCTGTGATTTGAACTGATCGTACATGACGATAATAATATCGTCCTGGACGATAAGGTCGGCAACTTGCAATTATTGAGCTATTTTGAGCTCTTTTTTATAAGAGCTCTTGTTCAACGTTTTGAACATCCTTGGCTGCTGTCTTGACCTGAGAAAATCTAAAGGAGAGAGAGAGGGAGATAGAGAGAGGATCTTGTGAGGGGGAGCTTGTGAGGGAGTTCACAAGGATTGCTCCAAGCATTGTTCCACTTCTTCTTCCACTAGAGTCTCTTGTCCTTGGAAGGGTTGGGAGAGGTAAGTTTCAGCGATTGATCGAGGTTCTCTGCCTGCTTCAGGAGGAAGCAAAAGGAGTGGAGTTCTCTGCCTTGTCGGGGGTGGCAAAAAGGAGGTGTTTGTAAGGGCTTCTCTGCCTAGCTGTGGGGGCTAAAGGAGAGTCACGTTGGTAGTGCAATACTCGGAGGGCGCATCCGAGGAGTGGACGTAGGTCAAGTTGACCGAACCACTATAAACCCTTGTGTTCTTTTTACTGCTTCCGCACTTTAATTTTCCGCACTGGTTTTTTTGTGGTGACTTTGGTTTGTGATATTTATTCTTTTGTTCAAAGATTTTTTAAATAGCAATTCGCCCCCCCTCTTGATTAGCCTCGGGCTAGTTCCTAAGGGCCTAACATCCCTAACAAACTTTCAAGTGTTATCAGAACGGGGTTCATAAAAACTGAGTTTGAAAACTTTTTGAACTTTGATCCATGGCTAACTTTGGGAATCGTAATACAACTGAAGGATATTCTATTACACGACCTCCTTTGTTTGACAACCTTCTTTTTGATTTTTGAAAAACTCGCATGTCTACTTTTCTACAATCAACTGACTATCGTATGTGGATGCTTATTAAAGAAGGATATTCTCCACATTCTCGTGAAATTAATGGAATTAAAACTGAAGTAGCTTTTACTGAATGGACTTTTGATGAAAAAGATTTAGCTCAATTAAATGCGAAGTGCTTGAATTGTTTTTTCTGTGCTTTAAAATCTGAGGATTACATGCGTGTCTCTACTTACTCTACTGGTAAAGAAATTTGGGATAAATTATGCATTACTTATGAAGGAACCAATGAAGTGAAACAATCTTGTTTGAATATTCTCTTACATGACTACAAACTTTTTCGTATGAAACCTTCTGAATCAATTTATGATATGTATACAAGATTTACTCAAATTGTAACTTCTTTGCATGCCTTAGGAAGAGAACTTTCAAACTATGAAAAAGTAAACAAAATTTTAAGATGCTTGCCTGTCTCTTTTGATGCTAAAATCACTGCAATCACTGAATCTAAGGATTTGAACACATATTTGATTGATAGCTTACTTGGGTCACTCATTGCTTACGAGCAATAGGTGAATCAAAGAAATTTTGATGCAGGTGAGAAAAAGAAACATAAAACTGTTGCATTGAAGGCCAACAACAGGAACTCTGATTCTTCCGGGTCTGAGAGCGATGACATTGCCTTAATCACAAGGAAATTCAAAAACTTTCTAAGGAAGAAGCACAAGCATATCAAAATTAGAGAAAAGGTAAGGATAACAAATATTCTAAAGGATCTTCTGATATTGTTTGTTTTGAATGCAGGAAGACTGGACATGTCAGAGCTGATTGTCCTACACTTCAAGATCACTCAAGCAAAAAAAATGGTGAGGAGAAACCCAAGTTTAGGAATAACAAAAAGAAACTTCAAATGGCGTTTTGGGTGGATTATGCATCTGATTCATCGGAGACTGAACCTGAAGATGAAACAATAAACTTGTGCTTAATGGCGGAAGATCATCTTGATCAAAGTAATGAATAAGAGGTATGTAAACCAATTTATGATAAATTGTTCGAAATTTGTGAGAAAATTCATACATCATATAAAAAACTTAAGAAAACTCATGCTAGTTTGAAGTTGAAACTTTTAAATATACAAAAAGAGCATGAAATCATTCTCAAATATCATTCTACAATTAATTCAAATCACATGACTCTACTTGATGAATTTGATGATTTAAACAAAAAGCATTCGGAATTAATTGATGAGCATGATGTATTAAAAGCTTCACACACCTCACTCGAATTTGATTTTAAGAAATCTGAAGAGAGAAAGCAAAATTTGAGGATTGAAAATGATGTCTTAAAAAATACGAACTTAAGGCTTAAAAATGAATTGGACTCACTTAAGGGAAATTGGATGACACCCACTTTTGATCTAAAGCCCAGACCTAGGAAGAGACATAATAACCCAAACCATTTAAGAAATCCTTTTCCTGGAGTTAGATGTTTTTCATGTGGCATGCTAGGACATATCTCACACACTTGCACTGTTCACCGTAGTACACATTGGGTGTGGAGACCAAAAATTGCATGATTCACAGCATAACACACAAACATCGCTTTCTACTATTCATAAGAAGGGACCCAAACCTTTTTGAGTTCCTAAATCTGACAGTTGTTGATTCTTGCAGGATTGCTCTCACTAAAGACCTCGTGAGAGCATAGGATACTTGGATAAAACGGAGGCCCACAGCTCATAATTACTTAAACTTGTTGCTTCATAAATTCTTGAAATGCCTTTGTTGATTAATGTTGTTTTTGTTTTTCGTGCTAGCATTTTGCTGTTTGATCTTATTTTATTTTAAAATTTGGTTTTCTATATGATGAGTTTTTTAAGCTTTTTAGATTTTGGAGATTTAATGTCAATGATTAGCATCTCTAAATCGGTTAAAGGGAGAAACAACGTTAATGGTTTCCCTCTTTCTAACCTCGTTTAGTGGTATAATTTTCTTCTTTAAACAAAAGTCTATCTCATTTTAACAAATGATTTTTGAAATTAAGATCTTTTTTATCTTGCTACAATAATCTATCCTATATATAATGTTCAAAGTTTTTATATATCTTTCAAGTTAATTGAAATCTTGCTGTTGCACATATCATATAACTTTGATTGTGTTTTGTGACTAGTTCTTCCCTATGTTAGAGAGAGAGCTCCTATTCTCTAATATTTAGAAGATATACTCATAACTAAGAATCATTTTTAAGAGATTGTAAAAGAGAATTTAGCTTGCAAAAACAAAAGGGGAAGTGGCAAAGGCGCCAAATTGAAATAAAAAGAATATACACAAAAGTATATCAAAAATCAAAAGATACTCAAAAAGCCAATCAAAGTGCCAAGATGCATAAAATGAGCCCACTAAAAGCAAGTTATCATCTCTTTTTAAAAACGTTTAAAACTTAAAAGAACTCATGGGTTATTTGATATTTTCAAAGGCTTAATTTCAAATTCCATGGTTGAGACAAATTACTTTGGTATATTATCTATGAGATATTTTCTTTGTAACCAAGTTTAGAACGGATCTTCTTATTACCCAATTAAGTTATTTTGAGTTAAGCCTTTTGTTTTCAAAAGATAATTTTTACCCTGAAAGATGTCCGAGCTAGGGATTAACATGATCGGATATTATATCGTTTTCAGATTGTGACATTGTTAACTCTTTGATCTTTTTGAATCTCTAAAATTTAATGATTTGGGAAATTTGTCATATGGATGCTTTGCTAAAAACCAATATATATATATATATATATATATATATATATATATATATATATATATATATATATATATAAATTAAAAAAAAAAAAAATTTCGTGTTTCCTTTGTTTGTTTTTAATTTTTCGTTGTTGTTTTTAGCTTTGTATTTTTGTTTTATTTAGTTTTTGGGGTTATCTCTGATCATCTCCATCTCTCCTTTAGTTTCCAAATTCTTGTCACACCATCCTGGCCGAAATATCTATCGTCCTGGACGATATGATATGATAATTTCTATTCAAAATTCTATCTACTGAACATTTCTGAGCTTGCTGCAAATCATCGTCCCGGCCTATCCAATATTGTCCTGGACGATCTGATCGTTCTCTGCAAACAATCATCTTGATCATTTTGGCCGATACATGTTCGTCCTAGCCGATGCATTTATGAGAATCGTCCTGGCCGGTACACTAGATCGTCCTGGACGATCCACGTGTCAGTACGTTTAAAATCCTTAAAATCGGCCCTGGACGATCCGTTATTGGACAATTGCCCTGGCTGATCCACTGTTCGTCCTGGACGATACACGTGGCACAGATTTAAAACATTTTAAATTCGGCCGGTACGATCAATTATTGTGCATCATCCTGGACGACACACTTAATCGTCCCGGACGATCTGCTTTTTCAATAGTCGTCCGGCTTGACTCCTCGGGACGATCGCCTGTGTCCAATCGTCCTGGCCGATATCTGATCGGGCCGGACGATCAGACCACCTTTTTGACCAATCGGTCTGTACGCAATAATTGAACCATATCGTCCTGGACGATTCTACGATCGTCCTGGATGATGTGGCCGTTTCTTTAAATTCAGGCCTTCCAGTCACTATTTTTCACCTCAAGCTTCTCCTCTCTTATTTGCTTACTGTTTTTCTGCTATGGCTGGTGGAAAGCGAGTCCGACAAACTTCCGGGAGCTCTTCAAGGGTTACGATTGACCCTCGTTTCAGGGAGACAGAAGATGAAGCTGTTTACCATCGGTATAAAGAGTGTGGGATTACTCTCTGCAGAACTATCAATCCTATCCACCTCTCATATCCGGTATTAGACCTTTTTACCCACACCTTTCTGTGCTTCATTCTTACTCTTGCTGTCCCCTTCAATTCTGATTTTCTTAGTGAATTTTTTGCAAATCTTCGCATAAACTCTGCTTACACAGTCCTGACCTGCTATATGAATCGACGCCCGATCGAGATCACAAATCAGGACTGTACTGAATTGTTGCAGCTATCCACCATTGAGGATAAGCTGCATATCATCATCTTAGATCCTGATTTTGACTGGACCTCGGCAAATCATTTTCTTCGTCAGACCAACGTACCCTATCATGTTGGAGACACTAGCTCTTTAGTCAAAGATACTAGGACAATCTAGCATGTCCTTCGCCCTTCCATTATTCCAAAAGCCGGGGACCGAGTCAACATCACTCCTCTGCTTTCTCTGACTACATTTTACATCATGGCCCATAGAGAGTTTAATGCTACTAACTTGATTTTTCGATAAATTGATCATTTGACAATAATCCGCGATCCAGGTCATAAGAGGAAACCCAATCTGGCTTTAGGACACCTCATAGCATATGTTCTTGAAACCAAATATCAACTTCAATATCCTACTCCTCCCAACCTCTCAACTCTCTTCTACTCGAACAGCTCTTTCAATATCCTTCACAGTACTCGTCTCCACCCAGGGGATGGGGAACCTCAGGGGGCTGAGGAGGAAGAGGCTCCCGCTCCAGTTCCTGAACCAGCTCCTCTTCGCCAGCACTCACAGTTTGATCAGTTAGTAGAGAGATTTGATCGGTTGGAGACCCGATTCGACACTTTTGTAGTTCACCAGCAACAGCAGCACAATGACGATGTAGCCCGCTTCGATGCCTATGCTGCACACCAGCAGCAGCAGCACGACTAGGACATGGCCTGGTTTGGCTCTCAGTTTGCTGCCATGACCAGTTTCTTTCAGCAGCCACCACCACCACCACCTCCTTTGTTTGATGATCAGGGTCCCTCATATTTCTAGTATTAGATTATGTTTCTTGTAGTTGCTTATGTTTGTTTTTTCTTTTTTTTGTACTTTTCCAGCTTTAGTTGCTTTTTAGTTCCCTCCTTTTTGAGATGTCAAAAGGGGGAGTAATATGTTTGTACTTGATTGATTATGCTTGTTGCTTTAGTTTGTACTTGCACTTGTTTCTACTCTGAATTTTTAAAATTCTTGAATTACACTGTTATAATCATCAAAGTATTTGTCATCATCAAAAAGGGGGAGATTGTTGTAAACTTGGTTTCATGGATTGTGATTTTGATGTTATCACACACTTTGACTACCTTTTTCTACTAACATTTCAGGACCACGAAATCAGAAAGCAATCGAAACCAGCTCAAGATTGGGTAGACTAGATCTGAGTCGATCTATATTTTTCTTTTTCCTTTCTTGAGTCAATTGTAATCTTTATAGTGTCTGATGCTAAGTAACCCTACACACACACTTGAGAGATTTAGAATTTCTGTTTTTACTCACATCGTCCCAGACGATATTTATATCAGCCTGGACGATCAAGTTCAAAATAAAAACTCTAATCAGGATTTCTTAAGTAAGGCAGCCATCATTAGCTGATTGGCCCGGACGATACTTGTATCGGTCAGGACGATAGACTCAAAACAGAAAGAAATAGCCGACATAATAAATTTAAGTATTCTGTAATTTTGGAAATTGGCCAGGACGGTCTTGGATCGGCCTGGACGATATGGTTCAATTATGCCTAAAATAATCCGGCAATCAAGGAAGCAATTAAGGATGAATTGATACGATCACATCGTCCAGGACGATCGCAGGATCGTCCGGGATAATATATTAAAAAACCCTTAGTTGCTCCTGGACGATAAATATCGGCCAGCATAAATTCAGGGCGATATTTTGGCCGATCAGGAACGGACAGCTCAAATTCAGGGCGATGCTCTGGACGATTTTCCTCTGATTTAAACTGATCGTCCAGGATGATCGTGAGATCGGCCGGGACGATCAAGCCAATTTTCAATCGTCCAATTCATTTTCAGAGCGGTGTTCTGGCCGATCAACTGTGATTTGAACTGATCGTACAGGACGATATTATTATCGTCCTGGACGATAAGGTCGGCAACTTGCAATTATTGAGCTATTTTGAGCTCTTCTTTATAAGAGCTCTTGTTCAACGTTTTGAACATCCTTGGCTGCTGTCTTGACCTGAGAAAACCTAAAGAAGAGAGAGAGAGGATCTTGTGAGAGGGAGCTTGTGAGGGAGTTCACAAGGGTTGCTCCAAGCATTGTTCCACTTCTTCTTCCACTAGAGTCTCTTGTTATTGGAAGGGTTGGGAGAGGTAAGCTTCAGCGATTGATCGAGGTTCTCTGCCTGCTTCAGGAGGAAGCAAAAGGAGTGGGGTTCTCTGCCTTGCCGGGAGTGGCAAAAAGGAAGTGTTTGTAAGGGCTTCTCCGCCTAGCTGTGGGGGCTAAAGGAGAGTCACGTTGGTAGTGCAATACTCGGAGGGCGCCTCCGGGGAGTGGACGTAGATCAAGTTAACCGAACCACTATAAACCCTTGTGTTCTTTTTACTGCTTCCGCACTTTAACTTTTCGCACTGATTTTTCTGTAGTGACTTTGGTTTGTGATATTTGTTTTTTTGTTCAAAGATTTTTTAAATATCAATTCACCACCCGCCCCTCTTGGTTAGTCTCGGGCTAGTTCCTAAGAGCCTAACATCCCTAACGAACTTTCATCGACACTATTTTTTATCATTATATTATTTGATATGACACGTGCACTTGCATTAAAACAAGACTTACATTGTAGAAAAATCAAACTTCTTTTAAAAAAGTAAACAGTGTGTAAGCATAAAGTAGCAACTGAAGATAGCCCTCTGAGTTGTAGTCTTTCTGTAATACATAAAGTTTTTTGCATCATTGTCAAGGACTTAACAAGAGAAATTATTAACCAACTTTGCATTTTATATTGCCAAATTAGGGATGTAAGCATAGATGTCATAGGCGCAAAATAGCGCGCGCCATGGCGCACGGTGCGGCGTGGCGCACCTACGGGGCCATGTGTATGGCGCGGCGCAGATGTTCAAAATGGCGCAAGCTAATTGCGCCACATGCGCGCCATGGCGCACGGCGCAAAATAGAGCCCGCCATTTGTTTTAAAATTTTTTTAATGTAATTCTAAATATTTTTTATATTTATTTTTAAGATAATATATATTAAAAGTGTTAAGATAAATATTAGATTGCATATTTCTACCTTCATAATGCTATTTTCTTTCATTTAAATATATTTTAGTTGTATGCAGATTGACTACTTATTGGACTAGAAATTATGTTGGATTGTTATTTATTTGTATTGTCATTGTTTGTTTGCTATTATGATAGTTTGTTTTTCAGTTTAATGATATTACATATTCATACTTATTATTTTATAATTATTTAATAATTTGCGCCATGTTCAAAATGGTGCGCGCCGTGCCATGCGTTATGCGTCATGGCTCAAATAGGACCTTTGCGCCATAGTGCGTCATTCGCCGTTAACAAGTATGGGTGTAAGTGAGCCGGCTAGAACTCGACTCGTTAACGAGCTCCCGAGCCGACCTTATCGAGCTTCGAGCTCGAGCTCGTATGATAAACGAGCTCGAGTTCGAGCTCAACCCGACTCGATTTGAAATCTTATCAAGCTACTCGATATAATTATATATTTATAATTATATATTTTATATTTATAATATTGTTTTTTTATATAATAATACACATCATATGCGTTGGTGCTTCTCAAACGAGCTCGATCTCGAGCTCGAGCTTTTCAAACGAACTCGAGCTTTCGAGTCGAGTTCGAGCTTGATATTTTCTAAACGAGTCGATCTCAAGCCCACTAATCGAGCTCGAGTTCGAGGTACATCAATGAAAGAAACCTAAGGTGTGCACTCCCTGTAGCTGGATCGAGGTACATCAATGAAAACCTGATAGCTTTATTGATGGCATGTGGCCTTGGGAGGTTGATCTGTGTTGAGATGAGTGTCCATCTAATGCTTGGAAGAATCTATGCAAGTTCTCAGGTATACATGGTTAGGATGACAACTCGATTTGATCGACTTCAATGTGTCACAACTCTTGTTGGCAAGTGCCTAAAACATATGATTGATTGCTTTGGACAAGTTCTCTTGTTCGAGCCTATTACATATCAATGAAATGCCTACAAGAACATGTACGAATATATAGGTTCAATTTAATGATTTACACAATAACGATCTTAACTCAAATATGCATAACAAGGGGCAATGAAATCCCGAAAGCATTTTATTTTAAAAAGGAAAGGACATCTACATAAGACTAGGTACATAAGATAGTAAGGTAAGTGGATTGCTTTAGAATTTATTTAATAAACCAAACATATTTCTTAATTTTTGGAATTTGATATAAAAACAAAATACTTGTCATGATTCAAAATAAAATATTCCTCAATGAGATCATGAAAGATGGAAACTGCGAAAAAAAATCAACCTAGAAATAGCAACTTAAATAAAGAGGTTTAAGATATTAATAAGCTTATGGCTTATTGAAAATGAAAAGAGTAATCCCTAAACCCTTAGAAATCCCCTCACAAAGCACAAATTCTAATTGTAAATATTAAAAGAATGTAGTATTACACAATCCACCAAATAAAATATCTTTTGATACCTATCAGCATCCATCAACAGTTTTTGGGCAAGATCTTTATTGTGATCATGAAAATTATATCCATAAAATGTAGCCAATAACAATGAATCTTAACAGGTGAGAATGCATGAACATCCAGTAAAACATAAGCATCGCCTTTACTTTTTGCCAAATTTCCCTCACTAGGATGATGGAGCAAGAGAGAGAGAGATGACTCAATATAAAGTTAAAGAGTGGTCCACCATAGAGGTTGTTTATTTCTCAACAAAAAGAAATTTTTTATTGGCCAAATACAATCGAAGAAAGTTGACAAAACTGATTCTGCAATTAGAGTTATTGCCTAGAATATAATCTATGATCAATGTATACTTCTATATGGTTATTCAAGTATTTAGCAATTAGTCGGCGGGAAATGGCAAAAGGGGCCGTGCCTTCTTCACCCACCAAGGAGTTTATCAAATTAACACAAGGTCCAATTCGAAAGCAAACTTAGAAAGGAGTCGTTGCTCACAAGAACAATCAAAAGTTCTCACAGATTGCCCATTTCATCACTCATCCTCCAACAAGGGGTGACCAGTTGTCGATATCCATGATGGAGTGCCACCAACCATGTTCATCGTCCTAGCAACAAGAAAGCACCCATCCAAGAGGGTTACACCTTTACCATTGCTGCTTACCTACCATGGAGCCAACATCCCTGAGTCCTAAATGCACCTCCACCAATTCATAGGAAATCTGGAGCTCCGCCACAAGTCGCAATGATCCCAGGATGTCAAACAACTATATTCCTCTAGGGTTAGCAATCTCCAATGAACTCAACTTCACCTACTCACCCTCAAGCACTCGACAAGAAAAATAATCAAGGAAAGGAAAGCAATCTCCCATCCAGCTAGCCAGAGTAGGAAACGTGTCTTAAGCAATATATATTGGGTGTCATTAAGCCTCGTATTTTTTATTCTTTCCAATTGATTCAACCTTTTCAATAGCCCTCAGATACTTATAAAGTAATTTTTTGGATCTCTTGTATCTTTAGAATCCATTAAAACTTGTACTACATATATTAGAGTTAGTGGAAAAATTTTCCTCAGCTCTCTCTCCATCCTCACATAGAATCCCAAGTTGTACTTAAAAAAAGCTCGTGTGCTAGTAAAGTTGGGTATCACCGACGATCAAAATTCGATCCAACAATCATCATAGGAAAAATATTAAAGCTGAGTAGAATACATGAAATGGTAGAAAATAATATAACAGATGACCATCAAGTGAAATAATTGCAGGTTAAATACAATAAAAGTCCTTTTTTATCATTATAACTCAAATGTGGCACAGGAAACCCAAACTGATATGCTCAATAATCCTTGCATGCCATCACCACATGTAAAGCCATTAATTGTGAGATAAGAATTTCAGCATAGCTTATGATTCCAAAGGATTCCTCCAAAGAATGGAAGACGTCAGTCATTCAACCATATTAGTTCCATTATCATTAGAGCATTCTGAAAGTACACAATGCTACTACCGAAGAAGTATACTCAAAATAAAGCTTCAACAACAACAACAACAATATCAAGCCTTTATCCCACTACGTGGGGTCGGCTACATGAATCCTTTTTCTCCATTGTGTCCTATTAAAGGTCAAATTCTCGTTTAAATCTAATAAAGAAAGGTCATTCCTAATATTTTCTAACCAAGTCTTTTTAGGTCTACCTCTACCTCTCTTAACATAAGTCAAATCTAATACCTCTACTCTCCTAACCGGGCCATTAGAAGGCCATCGTTTTAAGTGACCAAACCATCTAAGGTGACTCTCTCTAATCTTATCTTCTACTGGAGCTACTCCAACCTTTTCACATATATGCTCATTTTCGTATCCTATCTCTAAGGGTAAAGCCACTCATCCACCCGAGCATCCTCATCTCTACCACACTTAACTTAGTATTATGCTTCTCTTTTAATGGCCAACATTCAGCAACATAAAGCATTGCAGGCCTCACTACCATCTTATAGAATTTTCACTTTAGTTTGAGGGGTACTTTTCTATCACACAACAAGCCCGATGCATTCCTCCACTTCAACCATCCAACTTGAATTCTGCTAATAATATCCCCATCTATTTCACCATCACTCAGAACAATAGATCCAAGAAATGTAAAACGTGTACTCTTATTAATGACTTTATCGCCCAAAGTCACAATCCCCTCACTAGGTCTATAACTACTAATATTACACTCCATATATTCCATTTTAGATCTACTCAAGCGAAAACCTTTAGTCTCTAATGTTAACCTCCATAATTCAAGTTTACTTTCAACTCCCTCTCTAGTCTTATCAACAAGAAGAATATCGTCAGCAAAAAGCATACACGAAGGTATATCCTCTTGCAAATGTCTAGTGAGAACATCCATGACTAAAGCAAAAAGATATGGGCTTAAGGCAGATCCTTGATGTAACCCAACCGAAATAGGGAAATACTTGGTCAAACTACCTTGTGTTTGAACACAAGTAATAGCTCCTGCATACATATCTTTAATGGTTTGAATATAAGCATTATTAACTCCTTTCTTTTCAAGAACTCTCCATAGCACTTCTCTTGGAACTTCATCATATGTTTTTTCTAAATCAATAAATATCATATGCAGATCCTCCTTATTTTCTCTATGTTTCTCCATCAAACCTCTTAATAAATGTATGACTTCCATAGTCAACCCACCCGGCATGAATCCAAATTGATTTTGAGAAGCATTAGTATCACGCCGCAACCTATGCTCCATAACTCACTCCCAAAGTTTTAAAATATGACACATTAACTTAATTCCTCTATAATTCGCACAATCTTGTGCATCACCTTTATTCTAAAAAAGGAATTAACACACTCATTCTCCACTCATCTGGCATTTTTTTAGTTTTCAAAATAGTATTAAAAAGTTTAGTAAGCCAAGAAATTCCTTCATCTCCTAAGCATTTCCACACCTCTATTGGAATATCATCAGGTCCAACAGCTTTTCCACCCTTCATTTTCTTTAAAACCTCTCTAATTTTGCTTTTACTAATACGCCGATAAAAACAGAAATCTTTATTTTCATTTAGGATGCTAAGGTCACTATAGTCAATCTTATTACCGCAAAAACAAATGAAACATTAGACAAAATAAGTATGTACAAAGCAGGAATTTGATTTACATACTAGGAAGATTTGGTTTAAGGTCCACAGTCAACTGAACTGCAACCAAGCAGTCATTGTGATCTCTTGTACCCAAGACAGCTCTTGAATCTCCAACATTTCCAATTACAATATCTTGACCCTAAATAGCACATCCCCACAGTCAAGAAGCTGATAATAAATATTATGTATAATCATTGCAGGAAATTTTATAGTTGAATAAATTTACCTGCTTCACAAGTGTGACTGCAGTTGTCCCACTGCAAAAGCAGTCAATTTTTGGATTCAATTTAAGTTCTTTATCCATGACCTGGAATGCCTTCAAGAATGACTCCTTCAGTTTAGTGAATACATCTGGAAGCTGCTCCTCTTCCAATTCATTAGAAGCTCTTAACTCGTCTTCTAAGCATATAGATGTCGTCCCTTCTGAGGTCAGGCTTCCTGTTGTACTTATGCTATTCTGTCTTAACTCATCACCTCCATGTTTCACTTCACATTGAGCATTCAGTTTAAGAGGGAGAGCATCTCTTACTCTCCTTGCAACTATATGTCCAAATGGACCATGGCCGTCAAAGACGCCACAGAAAACTGTGTCTGACCTTGAACCAAAACTCTACAAGCAAAAGATGAACATTTCCCATTTGTCAAATACTGAAATTAAATAAAGTTAATAAAATAGGTTAAAATATTTGAAGAATAAATTAAATAAAACATAAATTTCATGTAGCGAGGCATATCTGACAAAAACTATTAAATAGCAATTCATATGACCAATATATCATGCCCACAAGAAGAATCAAACTAAATTATTGATACACTCAGGCAATGAAGCCCCAGTCGATAACGGGATAAAGGAGGGGGTGATAGATGTGATCATACCAGCTATATTGCATCGAGATTATTTGGTGATTAGAACTCATAACATTCGATCATAGTAGAGTAGTGGGACAACCTAATCATTACTTCAAGTCGAGCCTCAAAATCAATTATTAGAATGAAGGAAAAAACAAATACTGAGTCTAAAAATATCTAAAGCAATAAACATGGAGAAAAAAAATTACTAATTGCTAGAAAATGTCCACCAAATAGCCACAATGTTTTATTATAATAAAACAATATATATATATATAATATATATATATATATATATATATATATATATATATATATATTATATGCATAAATGCCCTCACAGGCATTTTAGCAGGTAATGGTTGGGTCATAACAAGGACACTATCCCTCAAAAGTAGTTCTCTTGGAGACTCGCTTGCCTGATAAGGCATATTGAAGATCGTTCGTTAGGCAAACAGAAGGTCATTTGTCACTGCCTCAATCATTAGCTCTTACCTCAGAGTTGTCATCCCCTCATCCAAGCTCAGCTACAGAAAGGCCCTCACCTATGGCTCCCTACTCACCCAACCAATGCCTAACAAAATATCTTCCCTTAGCCACTTAACACTGGTTGTCTGTATCTCCAAGTCATCTCACACTACAAAGCCTCTGCAACTCCTTAACAGCATGCAAACAACCAATTATCATGGACCTCTCCCTCTAGCTCACTCACCTAGTGCATACTTGGCACTTCCTTATTTTCCTAGAGACAAGCCCCGCCCCCACCCCCCCCCCACCCCCCCCCCCCCCCCCCCCCCAAAAAAAAAAAAAAAAACATCCTAGCTTTCTCGCCAATCAGGGGATGAATCATGTACAGAGTGTCGTGTAGTGTTGCACATATACTCTGTGTAGCTTTGTATTTTTAGGTTTTTCTATCTAACCTTTTTATGTATCCTCCAGAAAATTATATGTAAAGGATGATGAGAACAGTTCAAGGAACACGCAACAGATCCTAGGAAAATACAAAAAAAAACTCTTTTACTAGTAGATAAAGTCTACTTGTTTGATATCTCCAGCTTTCCCCAACTCCCCCTCAACACTCTCTACTCTCACTCACAGGTTCTTGTACTCTTCGAGTAGGCCTAGTAAAGCTAACTGTCATCCATGAATAAATATATATTCATTATCCTCTTAATTGCGATGAGCATAGAATGATGCTAGTGATAAGAAAAAAGACCCTGAACAACGCCAACTTCAACAAGAATCTTAAATGAACATAGAGAACATTAAATTCATCACCCACCTCAACTACAAGATATAGAGGAATGACTTATGAAGGCAATCCAATAAGCTTTGAGTGGCCTTCAGAGGCGAGGCGAGTGAAAATTAACAATGTTCATGTAACACATACAAGTTCAGCATTCAGTTCCGACCCGATTTGAAAATTTTAAGGTTTAAAATTTTGAGTTTTTCAATAATTTGTATGTCTTTGGGAGTGTTTTAATGCATGTAATTGATTGGATGTGCTCTAGAATGTGTCCCAAGTATTGTGTGTGAATTTTTGGCAAAATCAGAGAATGTCACTTTTTGAGTGCCCCAAAGTCACATGTTCGAGCGCCGCATGAAGTGAGTATTGTAATTATTTATAATATTTAGTATTTATATTATGGATTTTATGAGTTAATTAGCTAGTGACACTTAATCAAGTGAATTAAGCAAACCATGCATGAAGGAGTATTGGCCAAGCCAATTAACCAAGGGGAGGTCAGTCACACATGGAGGGGGAGTAGTTATGGTGGTTATAGTGTGGGCCAACCTCTTTCCTTTTCCATCTTTTTTGAATTTAATTTTTCTCTGTTGTAACTTCATTTGCTATGAATGAAGTGCTTAGTTGTTATTGTGAATGATGTTAAAGTGAATACGGAATGGGGGCTTGCTTGGAGGTTGGCAATAGGAGAGGGTTTGGTGGATCTTCTCACTCAATCATCTTTGATAGAGTTTACTGATTTATCTTTTTTGTTTTTTCTATAAACTTTGTTGTAATTTTATGTGGCTTTATCCTACTATTCTCTAAAAAATATTTCTTAAGAAAATTTTTAATAAATCCCCACTTAGATCCCCTTATAGTGATAAACAAAATCTAGGATATATCTAACCAATTGCTGATCAAGTTTGGATTGGTGCCTTAAACTCTTCTAAGAAATATGAAAAAACATAACACATCCAAAGCTTCTCTCTATCATTCCCTACAATTCCCTAATTTTTCTTAAGTCAACCACCCT
Organism: Dendrobium nobile; assembly: GCA_022539455.1. NCBI lineage: Eukaryota > Viridiplantae > Streptophyta > Magnoliopsida > Asparagales > Orchidaceae > Dendrobium > Dendrobium nobile. The sequence goes on along the minus strand of CM039724.1, from coordinate 19,969,390 downwards.
GCCACTAAAATCCTAAACCCTAACAAGTCAATCGACCAAACAAGTTTTTTTTGGACCCGACCACTTATAAAATCCTAAGAATATATATTAGTTCCTCCAAAAATCAGAAAACTTCCATATCACAACTAGACTTATTCTCTAACTTTGCAAGTGATTTGAAAATTTTGGATTATATATTAAGAGATCTAGTCAATGAAGTCAGCCTACAACTGTCTAAAATTTTAAGCCTCTAAACCTAGGCTGACCCATATCATACA